>CAEFZP010001101.1:600000-1111115 GCA_903064625.1 Mallotus villosus
TGTTGCCACAGTAACACAGGCTTGTAGTGTAGCCTCAGTTTCACTGTCAGCCCCTGAAGTGGCTGAGAAGAGGATGCCAGAAAGACAAAGGGAGGGAGGGAGAGAGGGAGGGAGAGAGAGATAGTGAGATAGCAAGAGGAGAGAGAGAGAGAGATAGCGAGAGGAGAGAGAGATAGCGAGAGAGCGAAAGAGCATTCGCGGCTGGCCCGCGTCTGGGAAAAGGTCTGTGGGCACGGCAGGGGGCTTCCGACCGAGACCTCGCCTGCCTTCCCAGACCGTCTCGTTTGCGCTCGGATGTACCGGCTGCCAAAAGGGGCTGTCAGTGTGTGCTCGGCACAGTGGGATGCCTGGGAGTCCATATCCATCTCCACAGCCTGGCTCCTGGCTGCGTCCATATCCATCTCCACAGCCTGGCTCCTGGCTGCGTCCCCTCCTACCCTCCTACCCAGGGCCTTCAGCGGAGCAGCTCAGAGCAGCACCACAGCACACTCCTGGCCAAGTACAACTAGCCTCTCAGAGAGTTTCCACCGGCTAGACACACACATACATTACATTTAGTCATTTAGCAGACGCACATATCCAGAGCGACTTACAGTAAGTACAGGGACATTTCCCCTGAGGCAAGTAGGGTGAAGTGCCTTGCCCGAGGACACAACGTCATTACGCATTGACGGGAATCGAACCGGCAACCTTCTGATTAATAGCCCGATTCTCTAACCGCTCAGCCATCTGACATACAAACACCCAAAGACATGCATGCGTACATACACACGCACACGACTGCGTAGCTTCACAGACACACACTCTCACGCACACACACACACACACACGCAGACCTTAAATGAGCCTTCTTCAGGGAGGAGGGAGTGTTTCCCGGGAGATGGATGGCCACTCGTGAGGGACTGTGTCGTAACCCCTGGCGAATCTAAAATGGCTGGATCAAATTGACTCCAGACTGATGAGAGGCAGTCGATGTAATATTGTGTGATCTGCATGTTAAGGAGGGGCTCTGTCGGAGCCCAAAGACCCGTCAAGGTCGCCCGCAGGCTGTAAAAAAGAAAAAACCCCAGGTAGTAGTTTGGTCGCCAGACTGACAAATGTGACCTTGATTATTGACTGTCACGTCTTGTTTTATGGCGTCCGCTCGCCCGTTCTTCTGCAAAACAGCTTTAGATTGACGTCTAGTGATGGACATACTGTACAGGACTTTGCATACATATCCAAGCTCGCACGACCTGCCGTCATTTGAGGTAACTCATTTCGATCGGGCGGAAAACAGGCGTGTCAATTTCCAAACGCTCGGCCGCCCCCACCAGCCCACCCACTCCCACCCCACCACCAATCACCCTCCTCCCCGTTCCACACCTCCACCTCTCTTTTTACCTCACTCTCTCCATCCTCCAGAACCAAAGCCCCGGTCCTCCCGTTCCTTCCCCTCGACCGTCTCCTCGGCACTGGGGAGAGGAGGGGCCGCAGATGGCGGTTTATTGTTGCAAATAGGCAGTCTCGAGGTTTTACACCCCGGGTCAATGAATGGCTGAGCACGGTAATTTCACCAAACACTGATTACCAGATGTTTTTCAAGGAACTGGACTGGAATACTTATGAAGCCATCCCGACGCACCCCCCCCAGCTCCCTGTAGAATTTGTAATGCAATCATGCCGCTTTCTAATAAGACCAATTAAACGGTAATGGATGCCGGATATGAAGCCAACAACAATGGCGGAGACTCTAAAACATCCCGGAGTCTTCCTTGTTTCCTGCTGAAGACATCCAGGGTGAACCGTGTGTTTCCAACGTGTTCAGGTGGACAGGAAGGACCGCTCGCTGGACGCTCCCAGCTGAAGGATAGCGGCCCTGTTTTAGAGACTGTAAAAGTTCCATCACTAGTCATCCAATGCCATAAACGGTCTGTCACTCATCTCTGTTCAGTTATTACGAAGTGCACTTACACCACATATAAGAAAGGCATTTATACAATGTAACTAAACGTACTTGAATTCTACTTTCTCTGGTTTCTCACCCATCATGAAAACACTAAACGCTTGAAAAACTTAAAAGAACAATGCCAGCTGGGTCCAAATCACAACACAGCAAAAACAAACAACAACCTTTTTGAAACACGTCTACAGACCTTAACTCTGGAATGACCTTTGACCCTTCCAGGTTCTCCGGAGGACGTCGGCAAGCCGTTCCAGTGCCCCGTCTGCGGACTGGTCATCAAGCGCAAGAGCTACTGGAAGAGACACATGGTCATCCACACCGGCTTGAAAAGCCACCAGTGCCCCCTGTGTCCCTTCCGCTGCGCTCGCAAAGACAATCTCAAGTCCCACATGAAGGTGAGACTATGGGGACGACCCTCCAATGTATTTTTCACCTTTCGACCTTGCTCCCCCTCCTCCCCCCACCACACATTAGCGGTCCCCAGTGTTGTGGGTATAACTAATTGCTGACACGATAGGCTGTGCATGCGTTAGTCAAAGTCACCCCTAGGTACAGTAGCATCGCACAAACGGAACGTTATTGCCATGCGAGAGGAGCATGGCCTCGAGTGTTTGCTTAGTGTGTAAATCCCCCGTAGGCTTCAGGAGGAAATTCGTCCTTTCAACTCGCTAGTGCTCCGTTTCAGGGGCAGAGGAAATTGTGGTTGCGTCTCAGAAGTCTCGCCTGGATTCCTCGTGTCCTTGGCTCCCTTTCTCAGAATGGAGAAGGTCTGAGGAATGTGTTGTCGTTGCCTGTGTGTTTTGAGCAGACGCAGGGTCTTGGATGTCTAACCCTAATGTGACGGCGCTCATCCTCTCCATCCCTACCCATCCTCTCGATTCCTCTTCTCCTCCCCAATCCCATCACCCCTCCATTCTAGGTCCATCAGCACCAGGACCGAGGCGAGACGTTCCAGTGTGAACTTTGCCCTTTCACCTCTTCGCGCCACTTTAGCCTGAAGCTCCACATGCGCTGCCACCAGCACTTCCCACGCAACGAGCTGAAGGTCAAGGAGGAGGCCACCACTGACACGGAGGGCGAGGGCTCCCTCATGGGCGACAGCTGTCCCGGGACGGGGGACCTGAGGGGGGCGGAGACCTCGCCCCTGCACTCCGACATGGGCCTCCAGGCCTCGCCCCCGGGCGACGCCTCGTCCAACCACGTCCACATCAAGGAGGAGCCTCAGGAGAGGGAGCTGTCGGTGCTCTCGCCCTTCGCCCTCTGCCGGGAGCGCCCGGGCAGCAGCGCCAACTCCCTGGACCTCTCCGCGGTCGGGGTCGGGGTGAGGTCAAGCCCCAGCGGCCCGACAGCCGCCTCGCTCTTCAGCCCGGACATCACCACCAAGACGGCCACCGACCTGCTTATGAAGCTCTCAGGTAAAGACCGCGAGTGTGGTTGACCATAGCTGTTAGCTGTTAGCTGTTAGCTTAGCTGTTAGCCTTTAGCTATCTTAGCTATCTTAGCTATCCTATTAGCTAAGGTAGATCCCTCAATGTGTCATGAACAGTGTTGGCCCCAGAGGAGGCCTCTCATTAAGGACACGTCAACAGAAAAAAGTTTCCAAGTGTTTTTAAGACTGATGGCGAACGCTATTTTCGTCCCTCACCAATCAACCTCCGTGAACCCCCTCCATCTGTTACCCCTCCAACAACTGTAAACATGCTAGCGTTAGCTAGAAGCGCACGCGGGCAGGTATGTTTGGATGCAGTTCGACGTGCCGCCATGTCAAAAACGAGGGCTTTACTTTAAAGACAATGGCGAGATTGATGGAAAATGGCTGACCGCGGGATCACCCTAGGGGTCGCGGGCACGACCACCAGTTTTCCATTTAATGCGGCGTAATTAGATTGAGATCTCCGAGAAGGGGAGGGGGGGGCGAGAGAGAGAGAGAGAAAACCCTGGGAACATTAGATTAATTAAAAATGTATGCATAATTCATAATTAAAAAGGAATTTATAATTTGAAATGATTAGCGCCCTCAGCGGCAGCCTGTGACCCGTGCTAGGATGCGTGGGGACTGGGCCGAGCTTAGTTAACTCCTTCCTCCGTCCCCCTGCTCCGTCCCCCTGCCACCACCCCACCCCCGGCCTCCCCTGGGTGGCAGTCCCCACTTCACTCCCAGACTTCACAATGAAGAGCTGCCAGGAGCCAAGATGGCGTCCTTGCAGTGTCAGCTCCCACGTCGAGCGGCAGACTTTGCGGCCGCAGCCGCCACTCAGGGAGAAAATGAGATGAGATGGACGACGCGCGCGAGAAAGATGACAATCATTTGCCAAGATACCATAGCAACTGGTACTACTGAGTGTTGAAAGGGGGGGATTTGAATGGAATGCTTATTTCCTATTCTTTTATTTTTTTGTGATTAACCAAGCACTCTAATCGCTTAATGGGGACGGAGAGAAAGGTGTCGGACCCGAGGCGAGAAAAGGAGAGCCTGAAATCCTTGGCTGATTTCAACACGCCGAGCTTGCAGACAGGAATCGAGAGGGCAGAGAGAAAGACAGAGAGAGAGAGAGAGGAGACAGGCAGGGGGAGGGGGAGAGAGAGAGAGAGAGAGGGGGTGGGGGGGTGGGGGGTTGGGAGAGAGACGGAGGAAGGAGGAAGGTGAGAAGGAAGCTCCTCGTGGGACCTCTCCACTCCATTTCTTTTGACCTCGCTGCCAACCGCGATTGAGTGTGTGCACGAGTGGCTCATCCCTCCTGCTTTGCTGTCTGTGCCTCCATCCCACAAGGTCTGAGAGGGGGGGATGGCAGGGAGGGGGAGGGAGGGAGGTGGGGAGGGGTAAAAAGCCATGAGGGGAGCATAAAAAAAGACGTAGATGAAGTGACGGCTATCTGGACAGAGAGCGCTACCTCGGCTCCCTTGGTGTTAAAAAAAGAAAGAAAAAAAACAACCAGTGAACTCTATTTGACCTCTGACATAATAGGCATATCATTTTTGGGCTGTCCTGCTTTTCCCCTCGGGTGTTGGACCAATCCCCTTTGATTCTCATCCCTCCCACCTCCTCCCCCACACTGTCACAAGTGTCAGCCCTTCCAGTGTGATCCACATTTTGATTTCGCAGATGAAAGGCCAGAGAGGCGCTTTGAAAAATGCTCGTCCGCTCAAACCTCCCCCCCCCCTCCAGCGTGGCGCACACATGCAGCCCCCTCAGTCAGCCCGCTGGACCCTCAGTTAATAATAGAGGTCCCCACAGTGGCCCCGCTCACTTACACACACTCCTCAGTGGTGACACAGGGACAACGAGCATGACCTCGACCGGGGTGTGAATAATTGGCACGCTGGGGCTTGTGGGAGGTGTGTGTCTGTCTGACTGCTCTGCAGGATTTGTCTTCTTTATCTGTCTTCTCCTGGGATAAGGGTCTGGCCTGAGTGTGTGTGTGTGTGTGTGTGTGTGTATGTTGCCCACATCTAGTAGGCCTAGTATCTCATCTCACTGAACTTACTCACTTAAATTGCCAAAATTGGAATCTGAAAAGTCTGCCCTGTGCACCAGAAGAAAAACTTGACACAACCCTTTCTGCACTCCCTCCCCTCCCCCCACCCCCCACACACACAAACACAAACACTACATGCAGCCGTCAGTATCGCTGTCCAGCGAGCGTCCGACCCCGGCTTGTTGTCCGGCTTGTTTCCGTTCCTGCTGGACGCCCAGCGGCTCGGCCGTTTGTCCGTGTTCAGGGCTTTTCCTCCTGCTTCCCCTGGTGAGAGGGGGGAGCCCAGGTTGTTAGAAGGGGAGCAGGCTGGCGTGACAGAGGTGGCAAGCTAATGAAGTTGCCTGACGGCCAGCCCCGGCCGCGGAGCGAGAGGTGAGGCCGAGTGGACAAGCGCCTGGCAGCGAGACGGATGAGGCGAGAGAAAAAGAGAGGGAGGGAGGGAGAGAGAGGGAGGGAGAGAGAGAGGAGAGCGGGAGGGAGCGTGGCTGGAGCAGAGGTAGAGAGCGAGGGAGAGGTGAAGAGAGACAGGGAGGTGAAGAGGGATGTGTGAATAGAGAGAGAGAGAGAGAGAGAAAGAAGGGAGGGGAATACAGATGGGTAGTGAGTCAGAGTGAGGGGGAGCGAGCGAGATAGATACAGAGAGAGAGAGAGAGAGAGATGGGAACATGTAGTATCGCTGGCTCGTAGGAGCCCACAGTGACTGGTGGCAGGTGTCATCGGGGCGTGATAACACAGAGACAGCCTGATAGCACAGTCACCCCAGGGCCACAGACAGCCCTGCTGCATTACACACACACACGCACACTTTACACACACACACACACTTTACACACACACACACTTTACACACACACACACACACGCCTTAGACTGCAGGGGTGGATGGCATCATCTTCACACACACGCACAAAACTCCTAGTTGCGATGCCCAGTCACCTGGACATGCCTGTTCTCCCCTCCCCTGCTCGCCACCCGCAACAAACTCGCCCATTGGACTGATTGCGCAATCAAGGCCGGCTGTTGGGCAAGCACCTATCCGGTGGAGTGTTGTGTTTCAGGATCGTACTCCGTGCCAGAAGAAGAAAAGGGAAAAAAACTAGAAAATAAATAAAAAACGTTCCCGGTCGGATTAACACACTAAATAATTGAGTGGACTCCGCAATGTAGATTGGGAGTGGGAAAAAAAACCCTCTATTAATAGTGACAATGGTAAAGGTCACTGGAACGGAGGGACCGTGTGTGTGTGTGTATGTTTGTGTGTGTGTGTGTGTGTGAGAGAGAGCGCTTCCCTGTTTTTTGTTTAGTTTTTTTACACGCTTGCCCACAGTAGTGGAGGAAGAGAGAGGAGTGAATAGATGCTGTGTTTGTGTGTCAGTGTATGATATCGTTGGTGTGCATGTTAAATGTGGATGTTTGTGAACGCAAACGCCTGCCTCTTTGTGCGATTTTGAACCGTATATCTGGACCGGTTACTCTGTGCACACGCGTGTGTGTGTGTGTGTGTGTGTGTATGGCCGCGGCCAAGCGTGCTGTCCCTGTCTGATCCAACACGGCCCCGAACACGCTCCTAATTAGAGGACGTCCTTCCAGGTGCTGACCAGGTTATACTTAGCCAGCACGCTGACACCCGACGGCGTGACATTTCCAGCTGGTGCCTCTCCCCGACCCCGAGCTTCTGCCCCCCCAGTGTGAAGGTCATCAGCCCCCCCCACCCACCCACACCCCCCCTCGCTCACCCCCATAACCCCTCTCTCTCCTCGCCACCCACACACCCCCCCGAGTGAAACCTCAGCGTGGTGTCATAACGCTACGGCGACGTGCAGGGTGGTCAAAACCTACCCGCACCTATCCCCTGCCCACCCCCACCCGTAACCCCTCACCCCCCTTTCTCCACCACCCCCCGCGCCCTCTCATACCTCCGGAGCAGATAGTCATTAATCAAAGACAGGCGCCGGCGCAGATTGATGACACGGGCAGGGGCGAGATGTAAGGTGTGACAGGAAGGGGTGAGGACAGGAGCGCGGCTCGGCAGGGGCCGGAGGGGCCGGGCCGCAACCTGCCCCAGAGTGACGGCCCCCGGCTTCTATACGCCGTGTGTGTGTGTGTGTGTGTGTGTGTGTGTGTGTTGAACTGATGGCAATGGGTTTGTTCCTTAATGCGTGTGTCTATTAAGGTGGGCAGGCATGTGGGTGGATCTGTGTGTGTGTGTGTGTGTGTGCGGTAGAGTATTTAGTTTTGCGTGTGTGTGTGTGTGTGTGTGTGTGTGTGTGTGTGTGTGTGAGAGAGATGGAGAGAGGGAGCGAGGCTGGGAGTGGCGTTGGCCCCTCTGTTCTTTTCTTGGCGGCCATCGGAAGTTGCTCCATGTCTAATTATTAATTATTCATCTAAGGCGGATTAGATGTGGCCCAGTTTCTCCGGCAAATGACTTTGTAGGAGAGAAGAGGAGGGGAGTTAACACAGAAAGTATGAAAAACCTGTACTTAGCCATGCCCGGCAGATCGAGAGAGAGGGGGGGAGGGGTGGGAGAGGGTGGGAGAGGGGGGAGGGGTGGGAGGAGGGGGGGTGGGGAGAGGTAGAAAGGGAGGAAGCGAGGAAGAGGCTTGTCATAAGGGCGCCCCCTCTGTGTGGGACCTCCACTGCCCCAGGATCCACTGGACCCAGACTCCCCTGCGCCCAGCAGCTTTACAGCTCTGCTACTCAGGCTGGTCCAATAACCCCCTCCCCCCCCTTCCTCCTCCTCCCACCCCGCCTCCTCTCATCTTCTTTTATCTGCCCCAGCACATGTTGATGGCCAGGGTGTGTATGTGTGAGAGGTGTGTTGTGTGTGTGTGTGTGTGGTGTGTGTGTGTGTGTGTGTGTGCATGCCTGCGTGAGCACATGTTTTTGTAAGATGTAAAATCTAAGAGTTGGAGACTTCATAGAAGCAGGAGAGGATATAGACGCCATGTGTGACATCTCGTGACTCGACGGTTTATTGCTGCGGTTCAAACAATCCAGAACCACATGGACCCCAAACCCAAGTTGAACTCTGCTACACTCAGATGCTAACCATCCTTATCTCTTTGCCTCCGTCTCTCTTTTTCTTTATCTCCCCTCTCTCTCTCTCTCCTTCCTATCTCTCTCCTAAGCAGCGGCCAATCAGAAAGAGGCCCTGAAGGCTCCGTTCCATATGAAGGAGGAGCCTCAGGCAGAGGACCACCCCCAGACCCACGGCCTGACGGGCTACTCGGCCTTCTGCCAGGACGGGCCCCTGGGGGCCCTGGGGGCCGGGGAGCGAGCCAGGCCCCTGAAGCCCAGGGAGGGAAGCCCCATGGCCAAGAACAACCTGCTGAGCCAGGACATCAACATCAAGGTGGCGTCCGAGCTGCTGATGAAGCTGTCGGGTGAGGACGGGGGAAGGGTGTGTGTGTGTGTGTGTGTGTGTGTGTGTGTGTATGTGTGTGTGTCTGTGCGGGTGTGTGCACGTCTCGGTGTGTGTGTGTGTGTGTGTGTGTGAGGTAGACCCTGGGTAATGACTAATATTCAAATAAGCTCCACATTCCCTGACTTGACCTCTCGAGTTCTGACGAGGCGTGCGCATCTTTATGATTATTAGCTCGTAATCCCCCCGCAATCTTTGATTTAATCCGTTTTTCCGATGCGGTGACTCTGATATGATGATGAGTTCAGAGAAATAATGGGGTTGAAAGATTTCGGACTGACTTCAACCAGAACTATGCATCGCAAAAGTTGTCCAAGAATCACACCTAATTGTTTACAAAAATCGTAAACTTGGACGTGTAAAGCATTTTCAGAATCAGGGTGGAACATTTGACCTAATAAGGAGGTGGTTTTGTGTTGGGATTGCAGCGTTGCACTACATGCACATCTCTAACGGGGGGGTCTGGGAAGGTGACAAAATGCTTATCTTGTGAAACGAGACTTCTTTGAAATGTTTTCACCCAGAAAGTCTCCGCTTCTTCCGGTGACACAACACACGCCCCTTTCCTCTCCACAACACACGCCCCTTTCCTCTCCACAACACACGCCCCTTTCCTCTCCACAACACACGCCCCTTTCCTCTCCACAACACACGCCCCTTTCCTCTCCACACACACGCCCCTTTCCTCTCCCACACACGCCCCTTTCCTCTCCACAACACACGCCCCTTTCCTCTCCACAACACACGCCCCTTTCCTCTCCACAACACACGCCCCTTTCCTCTCCACAACACACGCCCCTTTCCTCTCCACAACACACGCCCCTTTCCTCTCCACAACACACGCCCCTTTCCTCTCCACAACACACGCCCCTTTCCTCTCCCACACACGCCCCTTTCCTCTCCACAACACACGCCCCTTTCCTCTCCACAACACACGCCCCTTTCCTCTCCACACACGCCCCTTTCCTCTCCACAACACACGCCCCTTTCCTCTCCACAACACACGCCCCTTTCCTCTCCACAACACACGCCCCTTTCCTCTCCACAACACACGCCCCTTTCCTCTCCACAGCACACGCCCCTTTCCTCTCCACAACCTCAATTTTCTTTCTTCTCTTTCACCATCGGCACTTTTCTGTCCCTTGCGACAGAGGAGGAGGGAGGTGAGTTGAGGGTCGATTCTGCCCCCCCCCACTCCCCTCCCCGCAACGACCTGGTCCAAAACAAAGCCATCGATCCAAGCTAGGTCCACCGGTGCATCGAACCCAAAACTCTGCGTCTTCCACTCACCCCCCCACACACACACACGCCCGGCTTCCTGTAACAGATACGATGAAGGAGAGAAACAGATTTCACCGAGGCACTGTGCCCCTAAAACAAAGACCAGACCTCCTGTTTTCCCAAGAACACAACCTGACCCGTACACTCAGAGTTGAATCCCAACCTCCGGCGCTAGGCTGAACATCACTATTACTGTTAGTCATGTCCTGATTGGATATCCGCGGTATGTGGCCATGGTCTGCCGCTGTTACGCAACGGCAGCACTCGCCGTGTCACTGGAGCTAATGAAAGTTTAAAGCGGCTGCTTATTTTAGCCACTGCTAACTGTCAAGTGCGAGGCCTAGTTCAAGTGTGTGTGTGTGTGCTGGGCAGGTGTCTGTCCACTGTGTGTGCCAGTCGAGTGTGTGCCCACGGGGGCTTATCAAGTGTGTCATTTCTCTCGAGTGTCACATCTATGGAGTGGATTTGCTCCGATGTGTCACATATGTGCTGTGGTACTGTACACGTGTGTGTGTGTGTGCCTGGTGGGAAAAAGGACCTGCCCACAGATGTGTGTGTGTGTGTGTGCTTTTGAAGCGTCAGAAAGCGATGCCTTCGGCAGTCCCCCTCATTCTGTGGCGGTGTGCGTTTGACGGACACCCTGCACACCGTCGGCCATTGTTCTGAGTGACTCATACTGGAGCTCTGTGAGGAGCTCCACACACAGGCCGTTCCACTGCCTGCTCCCCTGGGTAGCGTTCTCTCACCGTGTGTGTGTGTGTGTGTGTGTGTGTGTGTGTGTGAGAGAGAGAGAGAGGGGGCTGTGTAGGTACAGTGTGTGCGGCAGAGTGAAAATGAGGGAGAGGGGGAGGGTATACGTGTGAAACGGAGAGAGGGACAGAGAGAGAGATGATGTGCGACTCCTCCACTGTGCTGCCTTTGTTCTCGGTTTCATCACCTCTCTCTCTCTCTCTCTGTCTCTCTGTCTCTCTGTCTCTCTCTCGCTCTCTCTGTCTCTCTGTCTCTGTCTCTCTCTCTCTCTGTGTCTCTGTAACGTGAGGCTGTCAGTCATCTCTCAGTCGTCTCTCAGCTCTTTCTCAGCCCACCTCTTGTACAGTACGTGCTACAGTACGTGCTACATACCGGCTGTTTCCCGGGGTTAGGGAGAGAGATCGCCGTCGTCCTCCGTCGCCATGGTAACGGCGGAGGTTGTCATCAGAGCCTGCAGCCTGGAGTGACGGCTCTGACACGTACTGCTGGAGCCTCGACGGCTGACGATCCTGACGGCGAGGAGGAGGAGGGAGGGAGGAAGCAGCCAGGGGAAAGGTCATGGCACCAGCGTTTCTTTTGTTGAGGTCACCCAGGGACTCATAGACATCACATCCATACCCACACTGACCTCTCAAGTCAAGTTGGAGATGAGCCACAGCGATTGCCAGGGTGCTTTCAAAAATATCATATTATGTGCTTTTTTCCCCTCCTTTTTTTTACTATGAATTTGAGGCAAAACTATATTTTACTCTCCTCTTCCTCCCCCCCAAAATGTCTTAATTAAAAAAACGAATTTAAAACTACAAGAAAGCAAGTGGGATGTAATTGAATTACTAACCAGCTCGTTGACCAAAAAAAAACCTACAGTAGTAGGACGAGCCCGTCCAACAGTAGCACCCTGACGCAGTGTAGCATCGTTCCTCTAAACTAGGTCATTCCTCCAATCTTCCCTCCCGGCCTCTCCTGCTTACCAAACGGCTTCAGTCTGTGCTGAGCCCCCTCCACCCCGCATCTGTTTTTAAAGCTTCCTGTTAGCGTCTGGGGGCTAATTACGCTAGGCTAACCGGTCCCTAGCGCCCATGGCCAACCACAGCTAGCAGATGGGGCGATGGTCTAGTGAGGCTGGGGGACATGGGTGGTAGTTGGGGAGCTTGGGTGGGGAGGTAAGGCCTTGGGGCCTTGGGCACCCTGGGATGAGCACCGTGTGGTGAGAAAGGAGGGGTGGGGGGGGGGTGACAGCAATGCCACCCACTCAACACCCCCCAACCCCACCTCCTTCGTAGGTGTGAAGTCACACTATTGTCTGGCTGCAGGAAGGCTGTCTGTATTAGAAGCCTTCGATGTCCCCGTCCCCGCCACAGCAGCCCATACCCATCCTCACTTCCATCCACAGAGGTCGCGACCTCGGTAATGAAACACAGCGCCTGGACATGGCGTTCAGGGGCCGTGTGATCAGCGTGGCGAGGGGTGGGTGATGTTGGACCTGAGGGGATGTGGGTGAGCAGGGTCAGGGAGATGCACGCACACACACACGCACACTCACTCACACACCAATAGGCTTTGTTCAAGCAGAGCTTTCCCATTCAAATGAACATAAACAAATACAGAAGTATTCACGATGGTGAATTATCGTTTGTATCTACGAATGTAGTTTACTGATAACGATGGGATAAGAGTGTTAACGTGGGAGGAGCTTCCTTAAAGGGGATGGCCCACGTATACAAGGACAGTAGTTCCGTCTCAGCCCTATCTGAAGCCCTCCCCTCCACCTGGGCCTTAGTGATGCCCTCTCAGTGACCACTCTGGGACCTCTCTCTAGTCTTCATCTCTCCACCTCATGCTTATTCTGTCTCTCCCCTCTCTCTTTCACACTCTCCCCCTCTCTCTCTCTCTCTCTCACTCCCTTTGTTTTTTTTGCTCTCTCTCGCTCTCCTTTTCTCTCTCTCTTAGTGGCATCTCGGCTATTGTGAATCCAGCCTCTGGGTTGATGTTCTGAAATCCGTCTGTACTGGGATCAGCTGTACAGCTGTATCGTTCTGTCTGCAGGCTGTTTTAAACTGCTTCGTCAGACGTTCGTATGATCAGGGCTTCTAATAACTGATCTCAAATCAGTTTCAACAGCCGTATCGGACTAAGAGGATTAAAAGAGCGATTGAAAGCCAACTAGTCAGCCTTACTGGGCCCCCATAGGCATATTCCTACCACCCGCCTACAGATCTATAGCTGGTCTGAAATCAGTGTTAATGCTGGTAAGCGTCACGCCCCCCTTTCATTTTTAGCTGGTCAAGGAACAGCTTGAGAACTCTGCAGTTTTCATATGGCAGCTTCTTGTGTTCTCTGCCTGGTCTGGGATCAGCCGGGGCTTGTCTGTCTGTTGCTCCCAGATGACATGCAGGCTGCACTCTGCAGCCCCTTTGAAGCTCATGAACTCTTCACCCCTGTCTAAGCAGGTCGACCGAGGGAGAGAGGCAGAGGGAGGCAGAGGGAGGGAGGGAAGCAGAGAGAGGCGGAGGGAGGGAGGCGGAGGGAGGGTGAAAAGTGGGATGAGAGGGGATGGTGAGAGAGGGTGGGGGGTGGAGGAGAGGAGGAGGGAAGGTTGTCATCTACGGCTCCTCCTCACTCGCTTCCTCGTTTCCCCTCGTCCTCCTCCTTTTCTCTCCTTCCTCTTTTTGCCCGTGGGTGTCTCTGCCTTTTTAGTTTTGTTGTTTTCCCCCCGTTTATATCTCTCTTTTTTTTTCCACCTTTACTACCTCAGTACAGCACTGCATCTCTTTCTTCTGTTTCCCGTCTGTTGACACAAGCTGTGAAGGTGTTCTTGTGTTTTGTGTGTCTTTATTTACTGTGTGTGTGTGTGTTGAGAGAATAGAAGACTGCCTTCCTTGCCTGGTGTCGAATCCTAGGCTTGTAAGTGTGTGTCTCTCTCCCTCTCTCTCTCTCTCTCTCGTACCCTGTACAAGCTGTAAGTCTTTGTGTAGCCGGGCCCGTTAGCCTAGCATCCCCTCTAGCCGGGGTCCAGCCTGCTAACACGGCACGGCTGTCCTTTGTGCCGCCTGATTGAAATAGACGTGGCGGGTCAAAGATGTGACGGTGAAACGGAGGAGCCCGCGAACGCGGCAGTTTCCACCGTGTCTCGGTGCGAGGGCAGGCGAGCCGAGCCCGAGGACGCGCGGGGGACGCGGAGGACGCCGCCGGGGGTTCAGTCTGATGGTGCTGGTCACTGTCACAGTGCGTGATTCGTGTTGTCGGAAACGCTGGCCGGGTGCTGTTGTTTTGGAGGGAGGTGTACGGATACATGCGCCCACGTGCACACATAGTCACACACACACACACACACTCACTCCTCCAGACCGGATGCTGTCGGCTAGTGGCAGCTGGTGCAACGCCGAGACTGCTCCTGCACCAGAGGGGATTAGACACATACAGACACACACACACACACACTCACACACACACACACGGAGCAGGATTGAATGAGTGCTGCTTTTTATGGCTCCAGAACATAATGTCATAACCCCTGTGTGCGTGTGTGTTTGTGTCTATGTATTTTTGTGGGTTAGGTTTTTTTAATGGGTTGTGCAATCTTACACACACACAAAACACACATATCCCTTAGACCCCCTACTACCTACCATGGTGCGTTTAATGTTCCGAGTGTGTTTATGAACGATGTGTGTCTTTGTGCTATTCTGTGTTTCTGAGTGACTATGACCAGATGACCCCTCCGTGTATCCTCTCTGTGACGTAAGCTTGTTTACCACAGCCACCTCTCCCTCGCTCCATCTCTCGAGTATGACTGTGTGTATATGCGCATATGTGAGTGTGTGTGTGTGTGTTTGTGTGTGGCTCAGCGGTCCGCCCAGCCCCTGACGGCAGGGGCGGTGAACCCCAGGCGGGAGCGCGCGTTAGACGGCGTGTCCCTTGGTTGACCCTGGCCTCGCAGCGCCCCTCCCCGCTCCTCCCTCCCTCCCACCGTCACCCTCCGTCCGCCCCTCCGCCTCTCCTTCTCTCCCTCGCCCAGCGATCATGGTAGACTCTGGGCACCTGATTAAGAGCTTAGTGGCCCAGTGTTTGTCACTGGCTCAGGCCACCCTGGACACCTGGAGTCACAGTGTGCACGGATAAGAGCCAGCACGCACACACACACACACGCAGATGTACAGTACGTCCGGTCAGCGAACACACACACACACACACACGCACAAATCCGCATTTTCTGCGAGCATCCCGCTTCCTCTCAGCAGTGGAGAAGCATGTATTTACAGTGTACACACGTTGGGAAAATGCACGGTGTACACACACACACGTGCACTTAAGCGGACGCACAATATGGTCTGGGTTCATCTAACGGTGACTCGCCGTACTCAGCCTCCCCAGAGAAGCTGTGCCACAATGAGAGGTGTGTGGGTGTGTTTGTGTGTGTGTGTGTGTGTGGGGGGGGGGTAGGGTCAACCTGGGGTTAGTAGTACCCCCTCCCTCCCTCCTCTCTCTCCCTCTTTCGGTCTTTCCACCTCTCCTGTTTTCCCTCCCACCCTCCTCTCTGTGTCTGCTGGACTACTCTTCCCTCCTCTCCTCTCGACCTCTCATAGTTGCCGTTAGCAGCCGTGTCAGCGGCCCCTGTATCCGCCCCCACCTCCTCCTCCACCCACCTCTGTGTGTGACAAGCTGGCCCAGTCGAGAAGCCTTACCACACACGTCCTCACAACATCTTCCGTCTCGCTATTTTTAGCCCGGGTCCCTGGACCGGCCCTTTGAACTCTGACGAATGAGTTAGAATGTCGTCTCTTTTCTCTCTTTTTTTTTATACAAAAAGTAAAGTAAAAAAACAAGAGTAATGATGTTTATGAAACATTTAAATTAAACCCTCCTGGAGGTTTGGAATGGCCTGTCTTTTTTTAATGTGTGGTAAATCAACTCTCTCATCACACATTTCTACATTCCAAACAGGAAGTGCCGTCATTCCGGGGCGAGAGAGACCTAATATATATGAGAGAGAGGGGAAACACTTGGCCTCGCAGCACCGAGGGCCCACAGGGTCCTCATAAGTTTGGTTTCAGCCTGTTACATATTTGATGTCCTTCACATCTTTCCTGTTTGCTTCAGTGAACCTGCACCGGCTGTCTGACGTCCCCCTCTCACCCCTCTCACCCCCTCCCCTCCTCCACCCTCTCACCCCCTCCCCCACCCCCGAGCCAGTGGCTGCCCCGGCCATGCCCTCTTCCCCTTGTAACCCTGCACTGAGACGATAACCAGCTCTCGCCAGCTTTAAAGAGGAATTCTCTCTTATTGGTCTCGCGTTTGGAATTCCTCGCTATAGTCCCTCACTGATTAAGTCTCAGAATGGTCGATATGGCTCAGAGAATGTTTATTTTTTTCTTCCTCTTTTTATAATTGCAACGTTTTAGAGCATAACTCAACAATGTCTTCTCTTGGTTTGGTATGTGTTTTTATCTTGAAAGTGGCATTGCCCTGTGCCTCGGTATACACACCCTTTGTCTGCATCTATTTCAAAGTGAGTGTTTACGAGAGAGATTAAATCCCTCTCAGCAGGTGTTGTTTACGCGCTCGTAATGAACGAGCTGGACAGATAATTGCGTCAGGGTTGGACCCGCCTCCTCCACTCACCGTCCTCTCGTCCAATCCGCAGAGAGCAACAAGGACGCCCACTACCAGAAGAGGGAGGTGAAGGCGGAGCCTATGGAGGTGGACCCGCCGAGCGCCCCGGCGCCCTCTCACCTGCTGGCCTACAGCACTTTAGCGGCGTGCAAAAAGAGCGAGCCAATGGCCAGCCTCCCGGAGGGTCTGGCCCGCCCTCAGAAAGACCTCTTCTCCCAGGACATCTCCGTCAAAATGGCCTCCGAGCTACTCTTCAAACTGTCAGGTAAACGCCCCACACACACACACACATGTACTCCCCAGACACACACAAACAAGCAGGTTTATGATTGCATGCACAAGCACAGAGTACTAACCCCACACACACACACACACACACACACCCCTAGCCCCCCTCTCTTACCCTGGGGTATGCAAGTATCAACCTTGGACCCTGTGTGACACTGGCCCATTAAACCCACACATGTCCTCCTCCCTCTGCTGTGGTGGTCTGGGCGGTTAGGAGGGGACGGTGTATGACACATGAGGTACTTGGGGTTTCTCCCCATTTGGCTGTGACAATGACATTGAGGCAGCAGGCAGCTGTTTGTACTACCTGATGAAGACAAACCATTTTCCCCAAGAGGGGGTGTGTGTGTGTGTGCGTGTGGGGCGTCGCAGTCGGCTTGTTTCCAGTTCCAGTTGGACTCTGATCACTTCACTTAGAGGAGCACCTTTGAATTATGATGGGGGGAGAAAAATGGCTACTACAATTGCCCTCCCCCCCTCCCCCCTCCTCCGTTTACACACTCACATAAGTCCCCGCAGGGAGCCGTGTCTGCAGAGTGCCCGTTCCTCCTCCTTCCCTCCCGTCCATCTCTCTTTCCCTCTCTTTCTCCCTCTCTATCTCTCTCCCTCTCTCTAGACTTCCCTAGACTCCTTTTCAAACATGACGGCTCAAGCGCACTTGGCTGCACACACACACACACACACACACACACACACACACACACACACACACCCCTTCTCCCCCTCCCTCCCCCCCTTTTACATTTCTCCCCGTGCGGCATCGCCATGGCAACGGCAGAGAGACCTCTGTCCTTGGCGAGCCGTGCGCCAGAGCGGGGTGTTAGGGAGGGGTGGAGGGCAGGGGGCGGGGGCCGGGGCTGCAGAGTGCCACCCAGGGAGCCTGGGCTGGGGATGAGGTCATTACTGTGGCGTTCAGGCCTGAGGGGGACAACCACAATCTTTCCCTGGGTTTAAAGAAAATATATATGTAATTATCTTGTTGGCAACAGTGGGTGACAGAAAAGGTAATCACACTGGCAGTGAAATAGGAATGCTACACTTAAGAACAGTCGTGTCATTGTTCTACGGTGGCAAAACAAATTAAAATGTGTAGCCCAGAAGGACAACCAGACTTGCTCCCAGGGTTTTCAGCATGCTGGCAGGACCATTCAAAGGACTGTAGGCCAGTATGAACTACTTCCAACACGCTGAGCAATCAATGCTTCCCTGAATAGGCACTTGACGGTTCAATAAAAGCCACAAATGAGTTGTTAATGATTTCTCATTGGTGCTAATATGTACCGTTGTCCTCTTATTTGTTCCAGAAAAAGTCAGCAAAGCCAACGACCACAAAGACGGCAACATGGTTGGAATGAGCAGGTAAGACACTCTCTGTCACTCTGGCTTGCTCTCCCTCTCTCTTTCACTCCCTCTAACTCTCTCTCTCTGTCACTCTGCCTTGCTCTCCCTCTCTCTTGCACTCTCTCTAACTCTCTCTCTCCGTCACTCTGCCTTGCTCTCCCTCTCTCTTTCACTCCCTCTAACTCTCTCTCTGTCGCTCTGCCTTGCTCTCACTCTCTCTTGCACTCTCTCTAACTCTCTCTCTCTGTCACTCTGCCTTGCTCTCTCACTCTCTCTTACTCTCTCTCTCTGTCGCTCTGCCTTGCTCTCACTCTCTTTCACTCTCTCTCTGCCTTGCTCTCACTCTCTCTTTCACTCTCTCTAACTCTCTCTCTCTGTCGCTCTGCCTTGCTCTCACTCTCTCTTTCACTCTCTCTAACTCTCTCTCTCTGTCACTCTGCCTTGCTCTCACACTCTCTCACTCTCTCTAACTCTCTCTCTGTCACTCGCCTTGCTCTCTCACTCTCTTACTCTCTCTCTCTGTCACTCTGCCTTGCTCTCACACTCTCTCACTCTCTCTAATTCTCTCTCTCTGTCACTCTGCCTTGCTCTCCCTCTCTCTTGCACTCCCTCTAATTCTCTCTCCCTTAAAACACACATCTCTCAGTGTATTTGCTACACTACACATCTATTAGTACTTTTGACTTAATCTTGCTTCATTACTTTCATATCGCTACTGTCTATCGTCCCAGAAAGCATTTGTTTGTGCTAATTGCCTGTTTATAGCTATTGCGATGATATGGAGTGGCTGATGAGGGTGTGTGTGTGTGTGTGTGAATCTACTCGTAGTCCGTTTCTGGACGAGCGATTCAGACAATCACCCTTCAGCTCGCGCTCCAAGAGCTCCTCCCCCGCAGAGGCCAGCTCGTCCGCCAGGGCCGTCCTCCACGGTGAGGAACTCTCTCACTCACACACACACTCACACACACACTCACACACACACACACACACACACACACCTCACACACACACACACACACACACACACACACACACTCACCACTCACACACACACACACACTCACTCACACATACAAGACATGCACGGTTGCAGTCGCACCCACACATGCACTGACTCACATACCCATACTAGTGCTAAGTCATAATAGGACTGGCCTTCTCAGTGAACCCGCCAGCACCTTAACCTTAACCCCTCGGTGTCCTTCACCCTGGGCAGCCCTCTCCGGGGTGCCCCTCCCTCCTCTTTACCCACCTCCACCAGAGCTTCAGAATCCCCCCTCCCCGCTAGCCTCCTCTGCCCAGCCTCGGGGCCTCTAGCCTGGGAAGCCCCGCGCTGCCCTCTCCCATTCCTTGGCATGCGGAGGCTCGGTGCTCCTCCCCTCAGAGCCGGCGCCGGGCAGAGCTGCAGAGGGTAATTAGCCGGGGCCGCCCTCGTCCGGCGTCCTGGCCCATTTAATGAAGATCCGATTGGCTCCAACGTGTCAGGGGTGTCCTGAAAGTTAATTCGCTGCGGCCGCATCTCTCCGAGTGTGCACAGTGCAGAGACCCTTGCCTTCCTTCCTCTGGACTCTTTCGCGCTCTCTCTCTCTCGCGCTCTCTCTTTCGCTCTCTCTCTCTCTCTCGCGCTCTCTCTCTCTCTCTCTGTCTTGTTTTCTTCATCCTCTTTTCCCTTCTCAACATTATTTTCCTTTTTTCTTCTCCCCGGTGTTTTCAGCTTTTTCTTCCTCTGCATGTTTTTTTGGAGGGAAGATGCCTGTGTGTGTGTGTCTATATGTTATCTGTCTCTCTCCCCCGCTCTCTCCTTCGTTCCAGCTGGGAAGGGCTTCAGTATCACAGCTGTAGTCTCTATTGGCTCGCGTCTATTGGTTTCCTCCTCTCTCATTGGCCCAAGTTCACAGCAGCTATTATCCAATTAGACCTGGAACCGTCATGGGTGTATCTTGACACCAGCACAGTTGTATGTCAGACACAGGCAGTTGGAACGATGCGATGCTGTGTCTCTGATTGGGAGTGAATGGAAAGTGTGTTAGTGCATGTTACGCCCCTGGACGCCTAGAGTGTGTGTGTGTGTGTGTGTGTGTGTCAGTCTGGCGTTGTGTGGCATGACTCGGAAGGTCCATCTTCGCCCTCTCCCCCCCGCCCGTCCGACTCCAGCCCAGTTCAAGCCCCCCTTCATCCTCCGTGCCTCTCGTTCTCCATCTCTAATAACGCTAATTAAACCATTAACCACTTCAAGGCCCACGCCACCCCTTAATTGGACAAATTATCCGTCACTCGCTTCGGGGACCCAGGTCGCTGCTGGCCATTGGCTCCTGGGCGCCCTGGTTGACCCCCACCATAGCTGGGTCCCACCTCTGACTCAGGACAGCTAATGTGGTTATGTTCCCAGCTCCAAAACGCTTAAGAGACTCTGGGCTTGCCACCCTCTTAACCAATAGATGAGAGTAGATTCAGAGACTCGGCCAATCAGAGACAGACTTTGAGAGGGAAATCTATATATAATGGCAAGTGAACCAGCTAATGAGAGCCCAGGTATGAACACCAGTGGCAGACGAGGCATGTGAGGACTTTACCTTCTGTATTATTGTTGTTGTGCACGACAGCTGTACGGCATAGTGTAGATTTGTGTGCGTGTGAGAAAAGACCAAGCACAGACACTTCATCTACACACAAACACACACACACATCTTTCCTTTACCCTCACCTCTCCCTTCTGCCAGTCACCATCGCAAAAGCAGGTTGCCTGTGCCAACTCACACCACACCACACACACACACCACCACTGTCAGCTGGGTGTCACACTCGGATGGGTGTCTGAGTGTCCCGTGTGGGGGCGGTGAGTCAGTGGGAGAGAGGGGCCCATATGACTGCTGACTCACCAGCAGCAGAGTGTGTGCAGCTACGCTGTGTGCGGCCAGGCCGGCTCGAGCACAACATCTCCACAACTTCCAACTTGTTCTTTTCCTCTTGTAGAGGCTACAGTTTGTAAAGTGGGGGGGACATCGATCTTACGTTTACCCAAGAGGGTCGATGGGAAAGTTAATAAACTACAAAACTAGAGATTCGACTTCAGGCTCGTAGTTCTAATTGTTTTAATATTCCATCTGACACCTCACTTGGAATTGTAAAGGCTTGTAAAGCCACAGTCCGTGATGTCTTGGTTGTTGTTCATTGGCTCTTTGGGACGGGAGAACAGATGTAGTGTACACACACACACACTCTGAGAACCCCCCCACCCAACGCTGTGTCATTTGTAGCTGTTCCATTTTAATACGACTGTGCATCCACACAGATGAAGATGGAATATCCCGCAGTATCCCTGTGAGCTAAGACCCCTTTTTACTGTGTCTGAGAGAGAGAGGAGGGGGAGAGAGAAAGAGGGAGGGGGCGAGTGAGAAGGAAAGAAAGAGAGCAGGGCGAGAGATGAGAAGGGGAAGGAGTGGGGCTAAGAAAGATGAGCAAGAGACGAGAGAGAGAGTCAAAGGAGACAGAGAGAGAGATGTGAAGGTGAGGGAGATTGAGGGAGATGAAGATAGAGAGCGACAGAAGGAGAGTGTAGGGGGGGGAGAGAGAGAGAGTGAGAGAGAGAGAGAGAGGAGAAGTGCTCAGGCCAGCTCTGGCTACAGTCAGGCCTTCACTAAGACGTCCTTCAGACTCACTACCCAAGGCCAATACATCTGTACTTTAATGCTCCACCATTAAATCTCCCAGAAAAAAATCCCCCCCAAAACACAGCCTCCCCCCTCTCTCCCTCCCCACTCTCTCTCTCTTCCTCCCCTCTCTCTCTGCCTCCTTCCAAAATGCCCCCATTTGTCTACCAGCTTGTATTGCGTTTGACAGCCTTTTGCCCAAAAAATGTGTCCTTTTAGTATTGGACAGTGACTCCTGGGTGCAAGTGTAGCTTGTGTCAGTCAGCCAAAATGCATTTTACGAATCCTTTATTTCTTTGGCCTCCGTCTGGAACATGGTGCTGGTGTATTCCGTCTGGAACATGGTGCTGGTGTATTCCATCTGGAACATGGTGCTGGTGTATTCCGTCTGGAACATGGTGCTGGTGTATTCCACCTGGAACATGGTGCTGGTGTATTCATCTGGAACATGGTGCTGGTGTATTCCACCTGGAACATGGTGCTGGTGTATTCCATCTGGAACATGGTGCTGGTGTATTCCACCTGGAACATGGTGCTGGTGTATTCCATCTGGAACATGGTGCTGGTGTATTCCACCTGGAACATGGTGCTGGTGTATTCCACCTGGAACATGGTGCTGGTGTATTCCACCTGGAACATGGTGCTGGTGTATTCCATCTGGAACATGGTGCTGGTGTATTCCATCTGGAACATGGTGCTGGTGTATTCCACCTGGAACATGGTGCTGGTGTATTCCACCTGGAACATGGTGCTGGTGTATTCCATCTGGAACATGGTGCTGGTGTATTCCACCTGGAACATGGTGCTGGTGTATTCCATCTGGAACATGGTGCTGGTGTATTCCGTCTGGAACATGGTGCTGGTGTATTCCGTCTGGAACATGGTGCTGGTGTATTCCATCTGGAACATGGTGCTGGTGTATTCCGTCTGGAACATGGTGCTGGTGTATTCCATCTGGAACATGGTGCTGGTGTATTCCGTCTGGAACATGGTGCTGGTGTATTCCATCTGGAACATGGTGCTGGTGTATTCCACCTGGAACATGGTGCTGGTGTATTCCATCTGGAACATGGTGCTGGTGTATTCCACCTGGAACATGGTGCTGGTGTATTCCATCTGGAACATGGTGCTGGTGTATTCCACCTGGAACATGGTGCTGGTGTATTCCATCTGGAACATGGTGCTGGTGTATTCCGTCTGGAACATGGTGCTGGTGTATTCCGTCTGGAACATGGTGCTGGTGTATTCCATCTGGAACATGGTGCTGGTGTATTCCGTCTGGAACATGGTGCTGGTGTATTCCATCTGGAACATGGTGCTGGTGTATTCCACCTGGAACATGGTGCTGGTGTATTCCACCTGGAACATGGTGCTGGTGTATTCCACCTGGAACATGGTGCTGGTGTATTCCATCTGGAACATGGTGCTGGTGTATTCCATCTGGAACATGGTGCTGGTGTATTCCACCTGGAACATGGTGCTGGTGTATTCCATCTGGAACATGGTGCTGGTGTATTCCACCTGGAACATGGTGCTGGTGTATTCCACCTGGAACATGGTGCTGGTGTATTCCATCTGGAACATGGTGCTGGTGTATTCCATCTGGAACATGGTGCTGGTGTATTCCATCTGGAACATGGTGCTGGTGTATTCCACCTGGAACATGGTGCTGGTGTATTCCATCTGGAACATGGTGCTGGTGTATTCCACCTGGAACATGGTGCTGGTGTATTCCATCTGGAACATGGTGCTGGTGTATTCCACCTGGAACATGGTGCTGGTGTATTCCATCTGGAACATGGTGCTGGTGTATTCCATCTGGAACATGGTGCTGGTCTATTTCAGAATCAAGACAGGGCAGACAGGTTCAATGCTTCTCGTACGGCTGCATTCACAAGTTTGGTGTAAACAGGTAATTAGTTCTAGGAAGTCTCAATCTTAAGTCCTATATTACTGAGAGTAGGTCAGAGATACAAGCGATGCCAACATGCAGCGCTAGCTGTGATACTGTATTTCACACCTAAGCTGAGCTCCTTTCAGTTTGTCCCCCATGTAACTGTTTATCTTTTACCTCTCAAGCCCATTGGATCACTTTCCTTCCAGCGATGTGATGCCCAGGAACGGCTCCGTATGCTTCTTGTTCTAAACCGTATTCCATTTGATATATATCAACTTTATTACAGGCTCATTCCATAGAAATATGCAAGGAAAAGGGCTAAAAAAGGCACTCATGCCAGTGTTCCCAGATCTTAGAGGTGTACTTGAGAGAGCTAAGGCCAGGGTCTGTCATCAGATCAATGATCAAATGTGCTACAATGTAGCCATACTGTAATAAGCACACTGTCCATCGATAGTAACAGACTGTACTAATCTCTCTCTCTCTGCTTGGTCCTGGCTACCTTTTGCGTTTTCTGATCGCACCGATCAAGAGCAGAGAGCTGTGCATTGTGCTGTGCAGAGAGCTGTGCATTGTGCTGTGTAGAAGAGCGAGGAGAGATGTAACATCGCGTCCACTTACTTTTTATTTATTTATCTAGTGGGGGAGAGGGGGAGGTGTGGGGGAGAATCTTAATTGAGAGTCGTGCCTTCATCAGAAGGTTAATTCAGTTTCTCTCCTTTTGTCGGACGGGGAGGTGATTTTTCAGTTTTGATCCTTCCGTCCATTCTTCTACATCTCTCTATCTCTTTGTCCCTCTCTCTCTCTCTGCCTCTTTCCGTCCCTCTCTTTCTCTCTCCCCCCCCTGTCTGTCTCTCCTTTTCACCCTCCCTTTTTTTCTCTTCCCCCTTCAGTCACCCTCATCTCTCTCTCTCTATCTCTCTCCCTCTCTCTCTCTCTCTCTCTGTCTCTCTCTCTCTCTGTCTCTCTCTCTCTGTCTCTCTCTCTCCCCTCCCTCCTCACCTCTGTCTACTGTATGCTGGAGATGAGGTGGACACAGGGGGCAGTGTAGTATGCAGACGGCCTGATTAGTATGGAAGGCCATGCTCACCAGAGAGAGAGAGAGAGAGAGAGAGAGAGGAGAGAGAGAGACTGACTGGGGCTCAGGACAGATAGGTGGCGGAGGGCACTTGGGCGTGTCTTCACGAGCATATTGTAACAAGAGCGGCAGCGAGCCAAGACGAGGCGGCGTTTAGAGGACACGTTTGTTGTTTCGAGGGAGCGAGGAGGGAGCGACGTGGGGTTCTGATCGGAGAACAGAAATAGTGTACACACACACACACACGCACACGCACAGTCAGACACCGTGCTATACCTGCCTCTGGCATTGAAACCCAAAACCCTGTCAAATATCTGTTACTTGTGCTGTACCTATTGTAGTGTAAAGCAGGTGTCTGTTAACTGTACTCTGTGTATAGCGGGTCATTTGCTGGATATCCATTGTTATTGCTGGAGCAGTTTGAGTGAGCTGACTTGTCTGACTGTGTGTGTATGTGTGTTTTCCAGACCCAGAGAAGGGTGTCGGGGAGCCAGGAAACGGAGTGGCCCAGTGGAGACTCAGTGAGCAGCTGTACCCCTGCCCCGTCTGCGGGAAGGTGTTTGGCAGACAACAGACCCTCTCCAGACACCTGTCTCTACACACAGGTGAGAGGAGGCACACACACACACACTCTCAGGCACACACACACACACACACACGCACGCACACACACTCAGGCTCACACACCAGCTCTCACAGACACGTATGGTATTTGAAAGAAAACCGTAGCACACTGGTATGCAAGGTGCGTGTGTGTTTGTGTGAGACGCCCTGGGTAAGTGAACAGGGTTGGCTAGAATGGATTACTCTTCCTTTAAACAGATTACCACTATGATTAGTCTCACTGGGAATAAGACCTGTGTAATTACCAAGCCAGTCCTCTCACACTGCTTAACTACCCACCCAGTAACCACACACACACACGCGCGCGCGCGCACACACACACACACACGTTCCTCCTGTACAAACACATGCACATGGCAGAAACACTGGTAAGACACACACATGCACACTCTTTCCGACACACTCCCACTCTCGCTCAAACACACACGTAACACATGATTTTGGCACCGCTGGTATCCTCGTTGTTAATGTTCTGTAAGTTGATGTGTTAAGCACCGCTAATTGCCGTCTAAATCACAAGCTACAGTCTGGCAATGTGTGTTTCTGTGGCGCAAAAAGGCTTGTTTGCACACGTTCCTGTCACTTTCTCTCTCTCTCTCTCTCTCTCTCTCTCTCTCTCTCTCTCACTCTCTCACTCTCTCTCTCTCTCTCTCTCTCTCTCAGGGCGCACACACAGACATGCGCACACACACACACTATTGTACACGACAGTTCATTCGCGCATTTACTTGGCTTCAATTTTACAATCTGCCGTTTTGCTTATGTATTATCGGTGTAAGGCATGGCCTACATATTTGCACCCTTCTCCCCCCTTCTCTTTCTCTCTCTCACACACACACACACACACACACGCACACACACACACAGCCCATCTGAGGCGGTTGGCTGTGAACAGCTTGGCCACACCACAGAGAGCACGAGCAGGGGCATATGTCAGAGTGATGGTCTTTTTGGTCTCCCCGGCGACATAAAGGTTGCCTGGCTTTTTGTCCTTGGGGCAAGTTTCTGGGGGCGAGGGGGTGTTTGTATGTCAATGTGTGTATGCGGTGTGTGTGTATATGCATCAAATGACCGCATTTTAAAAACATGTATAACCTGCAAGCTGTGGGCATTCATGAAAGTCTGTTCACGCTGTGCGTGCGTGTGTGTGTGTTTGTGCGTGTGTGTCGTTGCAGAAGAAAGGAAATATAAGTGTCACCTGTGTCCTTACGCAGCCAAGTGCAGAGCCAACCTCAACCAGCACCTCACCATCCACTCCGTCAAGCTGCTCAACACGGACGCCGAGCAGATCGTCACGGCCGTCACCAACGACACACCCGAGCGCAAGAACTGCCCCTACTACTACAGGTACTACTGCCACACACACACACACACACACACACACACTACTACTACTACAGGTACTACTGCCACACACACACACACACACACACACACACACACACACACTACTACTACAGGTACTACTGCCACACACACACACACACACACACACACACACACACACACACACACTACTACTACAGGTACTACTGCCACCACACACACACACACACACACACACACACTACTACTACAGGTACTACTGCCACACACACACACACACACACACACACACACACACACACACACACACTACTACTACAGGTACTACTGCCACACACACACACACACACACACACACACACTACTACTACAGGTACTACTGCAACACACACACTACTACTACAGGTACTACTGCCAACACACACTCATGCACACACACACACACTACTACTACTACAGGTACTACTGCCACACACACACACACTACTACAGGTACTACTGCAACACACACTCATGCACACACACACACACACTACTACTACTACAGGTACTACTGCCACACACACACACTACTACAGGTACTACTGCCACACACACACACTACTACAGGTACTACTGCCACACACACTCATGCACACACACACACACTACTACTACAGGTACTACTGCCACACACACACTACTACAGGTACTACTGCCACACACACACACTACTACAGGTACTACTGCCACACACACTCATGGACACACACAGTCACGTCAACTGATATTTGCAAGATTGGGTATGAGATGTACAGTACATCTTAACAGTTTTTTCTTCTCTTCCTTCGGATATCCTCTCTCCTCCTCTCCTCTCTTCTTCTTCTACCCTTTTCTCCTCCTCTACCCCTCTCCCTCCTCCTCCCCCTCTCCTCCTCCCTCTCCAGCTGTCACGTGTGTGGCTTCCAGACGGAGCTGAACGCTCAGTTCGTCAGCCACATGTCGCTGCACGTGGACAAGGAGCAGTGGATGTTCTCTCTGTGCTGCAGCGTCTGCGACTACGTCTGCGCCGAGGAGGCGGAGATGAAGACCCACGTCAGCGCCGGCCACGCAGGTTGGTCACCGCCGGGGGCGGAGTTCAGAGGGCTTTGTGGGGTCGAGTGAAGGTCAGGAGTTAGTCGGTTGGCTAGCTCTGGTTTGGCGTGGATGAAACGTCCTATGAATAAGCCTTTCACCTTGTTGTGGGAGTGCTCGAGCCGGACTACAGTTTGGCCTCTTGCCGACCTTTGAGAGTCCAAAATGCTGTTTACAGACAAGTTGTGTGAAGAGGAACTAAAGTGGTCTCGTAAAAAATCAAATTCCTTCTAAGGAGAGTAGTCTCCTTTCTCACAAAACACAGCTCTAATCTCCGGTGTCCTCCAGCCTTTCCCCCTCTGTCCTTCATGCAGCCTTTCAAAGAAAGACCCTGAACCCGATGGAGAATATTGCTGCTTTTTTTGTTCAGAGTTTTTGTCCATCTTTTATTTGAGTTGTGCTCTTAGACTCAATAAGGTATATGACTACAGTTCAGAATGCAGTCCACATTCTCAAGGCCTGCACCTTTGTCCGCTGGTCGATATTGTTGTTGTTGCTTTTGACCGAATCTGCTTTTGTGTAGTTTATCGCAGAAAAAGCCTGCCCTTCTTCCTCACCTGTGTGTTGTTGTGTGAGAGGGTAGTGTGTGTGTGTGTGTGTTTGTTTGTGTGTGACGGTCCGGAAAGGACAGCTGAGGGGTCCTCACGGAGTCCGCAGTGGCCTTGTTTATCTTAGAGGGCTGGCCCTTATCGTGCCTGAGGAGAAAAATCAATAGGTCCTGGGTCCTTCAGAGACAACCAGAGTTTACATAGTGACTCGACTGCCCAGTCTCATCATCTCGGTTCACCCTCTAGACAAGATGGCCACCCCCACACACACACAGTGGCTGAGCCAGGCTGGAAAAGGCAAATGATTTGTCAGCTGCTGTGTTTCAAGAACTGAAGACAGCCCTCCTCCTCCTCAGCCAGCCTCCTAGACAGGAAATGGCTGAGCCCAGCAGGTGCCGTGGCTCAGGCCGCCCCCCCTGTGAAGACTTGTGTCCGCCACATGGGCGAGGGGTCAGTCTGTTGCCCCTCCCACAGCAGGGGGGTGGGCCGGCTAGCAGGCTAACAGGTTGAGACAGACACGCAGTTTGTGTTAGCGTCTACCCATAGCCTCGCTATAGCTCACTATCGGGGGACGAACTGTTAGACTTATTCCGAATGCTAAAGACAATAAGGTCAGAGTTATGGGCCGAATCGGGGGGTGAAGTGATGCATGTGAGACTGATGTCGGTAGCCGAGCACGAGGAGAGAGGTTTGGATCCAGGTGTTCAGCACACTTTAAAGTGGGAACAGATAGCGAAGCTGGCTTTGGTCTTTAGTCGTGCCAGACCTGACGTCGATGTGAGTCAGGGTAATGGCCTTAAGAGGGGATCGGGGGCGTGCGGACCGACGCTTGAATGCAACGCGGGTCCTTGAAGGCGATCAGAGATCAGGTTCCTTAAGAGAGAAAAAAGATGAGAGTTCCTTTTTTGTCTCCCGTCGGCTCCCGCAGTGTAAATGGACTGCTGAATAAGGGTCAAGGTTTAGAGCGGGCGTGGAAACTAATACTGCTCACAGCTCCTCAGAACATACAGCGTGCGCCTTGTGCACATACTGAAAGGCTAGGTGAGGTTAGCCTGTCAGCCATTTCACTAGCCGCATCTAGCACCTCCTCAATCTCTCTTTTGCTCTCTCTCCTCCATCCACCCCCTCCTGAATGAATGCCCTTTGTTAAGCCGTGCCCTGAGATGCTCCCACCATCTTGGTTCCCCTGGCTGTGACCCGCCCCCCTCTTCCTCGTCCCTTTAACGCTCTCCCTCTCTCTCTCTCTCTCTCTCTCTCTCTCCATCCCGATGAAGTGCAGGCAGAGAGAGGGGAGGAGATCAATAAAAAGAAGCACGCTGGCTTGTGATTGGGCTGGCGGCATGAAGGACATGGCACTGCAGCTCCATGCTGCCTGCTGATCCTAGTGTGTATGTGCGTCTGCATGCGTGTCTGTGTGCGTGTCGGGGTGTGTACGCGTCGGGGGTGTGTGTGTGTGTGTGTGTGTAAGGACTGAGAGAAGCAGCGTGTGGCATACTGCATCAAAGTGATTGCCGTGCATTTCAGTTTGATTACCATTGTACCTTTTTGTTGTAGGCTCGGCCTATTAGGGAAATGAGGTGATGAGGATTATTGTCAGGATACCTTCCGGACATGGATGTGAACTGTTGAGGTCGACGATTAAGTGTGTGCACAGTGAGAGGATTTACCTCAGAGTTAGACTTATTGCAATCATCTATCATTTCTCTCTCTCTCTCACACACTCTCTCTCTCTCTCTCTCTCGCTCTCTCTCTCTCTCACACTCTCTCTCTTCCTCTCAGGTCTGAATTCACGAAGCCCCCTGAGTGAGACGAAGAGCACCTCCTCCTCTCTCTCGGCCCTCAGCGATTCGCTCAACAGCTCAGAGGGCGGAGACGTTGCCCATGGCAACGAGGAACTCAAGAACTTGCTGGCACCGCCTTCCTCCGCAGGCAGCCAATCCAGCTCCGGCAGCCACTCGGGATCAGGAAACGAAGAAAAGTCTGAAAAAGGCAAGGAACCCTGGGAAATGTTTAAAGTAAAAAGAGCTGGACTTGGAGAAGGGTTTTGGTGAATTCCATAAGTACATTCAAGATCCTCAACTCACTTTGGCTTGATATTCTTTATACAAATGTAGCTGTATGTCTGTGTTTTCTTCCGTACAGTTTTGGCCTCACACTGTTGGTCTATCCATATCTACCATTATCTCTCAGCAGTATTTACTTTACTGACTTCCAGCTGTTCAGGCGAATTGGCCCTTGGAGACAAACTGGGACCATAAAGTCTCCACTTAACCAGCCACTACAATCATGCTCAGTGTCCACTCATCTCATTCTCCCTCCCTCCCTCTCCTTCTGTCTCTCTCTCTCTCCTCTCCCTTCCCCACCTCGTTCCCCCGGCAGGCTTCGAGTGCGTCTTCTGCAACTTTGTGTGCAAGACGCGGACCATGTACGAGCGCCACCTGCAGATCCACCTGATCACGCGCATGTTCGAGTGCGACGTGTGCCACAAGTTCATGAAGACGCCCGAGCAGCTGCTGGAGCACAAGAAGTGTCACAGCGTCCCCAGCGGAGGACTCAAGTAAGGAAAGCAAGTACAGACAGAGGTTCCTACTCCGTCCATCCCTCCCTCAACCCCCCCCCCATCCGACCCCTCGCCCCCCATCCTCACCCCCACCCGTCCTCCCTGACGTCACGCCGACACACCGAGGTGCGCCCCCCGCACATGAGTTTCAGGTCATGGCAGGCGTTCGAGTTGAGCGCTGTACACATGCATAGTACGTGCACGCATTGGGGCACATTGCATAAAAGTACATTCCTGCACACTTAAGTGACTCTTTAAAGGAGCTTATTTTCAGAGAAGCGCATGATGTACGCACACAGTTACTCGCGGTTTTAAGGTCATGCATGTAAGGGCAGGCTGTAGAAAGTGTGTGTGTGTGTACACCCACACTCAAAGCGGTTTACGTCCACCCGCGCACATAAACACGGACAAACATGCAGGCATTCGCAGACGCACTCGTACATTTAGCTTTTAGCACGCACACACAGCAACTTTAGCATTAGCCTCATTCCCATGCAATTCCAATTAGCATTAGCATGGTTCACAGAGCTTCACATAGCTCACTGGCTAACCCTCATCCCCCTCCTGCTCCACACCCCAATACTGAAGGAGCCTCCGAAGTACTGTGTTACATGTACACTCACAGCCTAGCCAAGACAACGCTAGCCCCATCTGCTCTCTCCACTGTCTCTGCCAGGACACTTTGTCTAGTGCAACACACAAGACACACAAAAGCATGATTAGTCTGTGGTGACTGACATCATCATGTATTTCACAAAATGTTATTCAGTTCTCGTTTTCTTTTTTTTAATGTGTAGCATTTCCATGTCTTCTGGTATTTACTGTACTTTCAGAGTCAATTATATTTTATAACCCAAGTCACACAGATACTGTCAGACGTGGAGGCAAACGGATAATACAGACAAGCAGCAGGAAGGGAACATTTCTCACAGTCCATCTCAAGTTTCACAGCGACCACTGTTCCATTTCTTCTGTCTTTTAATTTGTAATTTATTTGTACCGCTGTCCCAAGTTCTTTACCATGACGACACATTCTGTGTATGCAGATAGTTCCCAGTTGGCTCCAACAAACCATCTCGTACATAAACCAAGGGACACAAGGTTGTGTGTGTTTCAGAGTGTAGCTTTCAAGTGTGTAGCTAAGAGCGTGTACATGATCTCATAGTGTGTAGCTTAGTGTGTAGTGTACATTACAATGTTTAGCGGTCAGCGTGTGGAAATGTGTGCATTCAGTTGCAGCCTTAGCGCCTTCACGCTATCACAGATGGTACATGCTGTGGCGCAAGATTTGAGCCCGGTAGATAACAGAAACATCAAGATCGAGTTCTGTACAACGCTGTGCAGGCCTTTCAAAGTAGAGTTTCATAGTTGAGTGTTGACAGTGTTGTTCAAAGCCGCCTCGTACAATTACTATTGCAGACAAAGGGCAAGGAAAGCTGAACAATTCAACAGCGACTCAAGCTGTCGTCCTCTTCTGTCTCGGGGAGAGAACTAAGACTTTGAAGTTGTGAGAAGGAAGACGGGCGTAGTCGCCTCCTGTTCCGCGGCCTTGCTTTTCTTCTGTCATCTCTTTTAGCCCGGGAAAGAACAGGACTTAAACTCAGAACTTGTGATACCAGAACAAACACCTTCTCCACCATAACCGTCACCGCAACCCACACATAGTCACCCCCTGCCGCGATGTCCACACGTTCCAGTGAAAGAGGCCAAACCTTCACGGCCATTTCCGACACGCTAGTCCAGGAGCGTGCGTGCGTACCGAACGCAGAACAGACGGCAGAGGGCAGTAAAATAAGGGTCTAATTAGATATCTGTGTTCTGCGAGAGGTCAGCGGTGGTTATTCGATGGAACGGGAGGATCGGACACGACTAGTCTAAACATGTCTGACCCGCTAGCTCGGGTCAAGAGCACACCTCTTTATCAGTGTGTCCTCTCGTGTGGCGTGGAGAGTGTGCTCAGCGGAGCATGGAGTCAAGAGTGGGTGTTTAGACCCAGAGGGGGAGGGAGAGGGGAGGGGAGAGACATACATACACATATATATATAAAGAGAGAGAGAGAGAGAGAGAGATGAATAAGCGGTACCTAAACAGAGAGGGGGAGAGGGCTGTGACCATGCCAGGTTTTCTGAGGTGATTTTGTCCTGCAGGGTTTGTGAAGCGCTTTGGGGCCCTGAGCAGATGAATGGTGCTATTTAAATGTAAGTGCCACTCATTTCTTCATTTCTCTTCATCCGAATCTCCTGTTTTTCCTTCCTGCAACCTGTCTACCAGCCCACCCACGCACGCATACACACACACCCACACCATTTTCACACACCCACCACCATCCCACCCTCCCCCCCCCCACACACACACACACACATGCATACACAATATTAAAACTGAACACAACCATCTCAAGGTTAGAATTGAAACTTAAGACAGCTTGCAAACACCCACACCTCTCTCTCTCCTCCCTGTCTTCATCCCTGTGTGTTTCAATGCAACATGTGAATTTTGGCTCCTTGAACGTGTGTGTGTGTGTGTGTGTGTGTGTGTGTGTGTGTGTGTGACTAAACCACCCCTTGGTGCTGTTTGTTTGTGTATCCATGTGGCTCCCATGCCCCGCCCCCTTCTCATGTTCACTACTTCGTTACCCAGGTGCCCCTTCTGCATCTACTCCACCAATCGGCCGGCGGCCATGGAGTGCCACCTGAAGACGCACTACAAGATGGAGTACAGGTGCCGCATCTGCCAGGCGCTGCGGCCCGACCAGCCGGCGCTGGAGGCGCACGTGCGCGGGCATCGCCTGGGCAACCACTACAAGTGCGAGCAGTGCGGCTACCTGTCCAAGACGGCCAACAAGCTGATCGAGCACGTGCGCGTGCACACGGGCGAGCGGCCCTTCCACTGCGACCGCTGCAGCTACAGCTGCAAGCGCAAGGACAACCTCAACCTGCACAAGAAGCTGAAGCATGCGCCGCGCCAGACCTACGGCTGCCCCGAGTGCCCCTTCGCCACCACGCACCCTTTCGTCTTCAGCCGCCACCTCAAGAAACACCAGGCGGGGGGAGTGGGGGGAGGAGGGGTGGGGCCCGGGGTGGGAGGAGGAGGAGGGGGGGGCGAGGAGGAAGAGGACGAGGACGAGGCGGCGGCCAGAGAGGCGACGGAGGAGGAGGTTGAAGAGCTGCTCCTGCGTGCCCAGCTGGGGGGCAGGTCCTCCTCGCCCCAGGGCTCGTCCGCGGGGCGGGTCCAGGAGCACTTCCTCCTGGGGGGCGGGGCTGGGGGCGGGAGCAGCGGAGGCAGCGGCAGCAGCAGCCCCCTGATGAGCCTGACCGCCTCCCAGGCCCTGCAGTCCGTCGCCCTGTCATTCACCCTGGGGAGGTCCGCCCAGCAGGAAGTCCCGCCCCCGGCCTCCCAGCACTACCTGGCCAACACCAACGGAGGCGGGGGCGGCCCCAGCGGTGGCCTCTCCCTCTTCTTCCCTTCCTCCCGCCGCGTCTTCGAGGAGTACAGGAACTGCGAGCGGGCTCACCTGATCCCCCTCACCACCCTCTTTTCCCAACGCCGTTTCACATTCCACCCCCCGCCCCCCTCCTCGTCCTCTCCCTCCCAGCACCTGCCCCTCTCCAGACTGCAGACGTCCACCGGAGCCTCGTCCTTCCTCTCCTCCTCGCCCGCCCCCTCGCCCGCCCCGCTCAAACACTCCTTCCTGGCCTACCTGGGACTAACGGAGAGGCCCAAGACCATGTGACCTCGACCGCCCTCTCTGCTCTCTCCTCCTGTTTGTCCTCTGCTCTCCTCGGCCCCTCTCTCATTGGACAGTGGTGTGAATGATCCTTGATCCACTGCAACGGGAGACACTTTCCAATCAGACCAGCAAAATAAGCTGGACCAGACAGACTCTATGGTTGTTATTGTAGACAGTGGGGGGGGGAAACATTTATGAGAGAAAAAGGCTGTATGTGCTCAAACGCATTTATATCAAAAAGCTGCTTTTCTTATCTCCTATATCGATTGAATAATTAATACCGTTTTTTTCCCGTTTTTTGGAATTTTGAATGACCTGGACCCAACTGCATTATCAGAAACGTATCCCTTTTATTTCTTCTTTTTTTTAACGTTTCAGTTTGACTCGGTTGTTTGACGAGATAAGACGTGTAAAGAAACAGAACTTGCAAGTGCTACATTTTAGTGCATTTTTGTCTTTTATGCTACGCATCAGAATAGCATGCCTGCCTCTGTGTTTCCGCTAGCTTTGAAGTCATTTCAGGGGAGCAGATATGAATTACCCAGAAGTGTTAGCGATATGACCCCTGGACAGAACCAATGAAACGGAGCGCTTTTGTTTTGGGGAAGAAAGCTCGTTTCCAAAGCAACGCCTCAAACCACGCACTTAATTATTTATCAAACATGTACATAGTTTTGTAGCCTTTCCCCCTTCTCTCTGCTTTGGCCTCTGTTGGTTTTGTATAATGCAGAAATGCTGACTGATATCACCTTTGTCTCAGGCAACGGTTTGTGGTAGCCCAGCATGGATTTTGCAGTCGATGTCGTACGTTTCATTCTCTTGGCCCAATGGCCAATTAGAACAGCTGTCACTCCTTAACCTCCAATCAGGCCTCAACTCCGACTCCGAGCCCCTACCCCAAGCATATGTTGCCCAAACGTTCTAAAATTCCACCTAACCATTTAAAACAGACAAGCTGGTTCTACAGCCATAGTATGTAATCAGTCTTAGATTCCAGGTCAATGTGGCGGATGCTATTCAGCTTCCTTAACTCACACCAGAAGAAGCCCATGGGCCAGCCCAACCCTGAGGTCCAGCATGGGCCAGCCCAACCCTGAGGTCCAGCATGGGCCAGCCCAACCCTGAGGTCCAGCATGGGCCAGCCCAACCCTGAGGTCCAGCATGGGCCAGCCCAACCCTGAGGTCCAGCATGGGCCAGCCCAACCCTGAGGTCCAGCATGGGCCAGCCCAACCCTGAGGTCCAGTGGGTCAGTCCTGGGTCTCATGTAGAGCAATGTACACGCACCTATACTTAGATGAGAAAATATGAGTGAACAGTTTAGTGGAGGTGACCGGGGCTCCCTGGGCCTCAGCCTCCCTCAGCCTCCCTCAGCCTCCGGTCACAACAGACCGAGGCTCCCTGGGCCTCAGCGGCCCTCAGCCTCCCTCAGCCTCCGGTCACAACAGACCGATTCAATGGTGCTTTTGGGGCTTTTTTGTAATTTTTGTGAAACGGAAAGAAGAAGAAGAAAAAAAAGAGGAAAAAAATCGAAACGAAACTGTTCCAAAATGACTTGAATGAATGTATGTTTTTCCGTTGATGTATCTGATGAGAGAGTTCTACAGAGGTGTAGCAGGGCAGCGTTCTGTGCCGATAAAGAGAACGAGAGGCGTGTCGGTGGCCTTCTGTGTTTAGCGTTGGTTTTTTGTTTTCTTTTTTTACTGAGCCTTTTGATCGTAGGTGGAGAATTTTCTACTAACATCCATTATGAACCCATTGTAAATTAAGGAAAAAAGGTTCCTGTTGGTGCAATTAAGAAGCGGCCATTGCTCTTGTTCAGGATTGTTCTGTGCCGTAGTCTCTGTAAAGCGGGCAGACATGGTACTCCTTTCCCCCCCAACCCCCCTGCTTTCTGTATCGTTGGACTTTTAATTGCACTTATATTAGACACATTTCAAACCAAAAGCACTTAAGACCTATACATCACTGACAGCGCAGACTAAACCCGTGTGATGGAATCAGCTGTATCATTCTCTTTTTGAGACGGCTTGGAATGTAGCTGAATCAAACCCTGGACTTTACTTTTGTGTGTAGGCATTTATGGTTTTACAGGGGTCTTCCTCCGCAAACTTGGAGAACACAGATGAAATACAAATTGCATGAATTAGACTGCAGAGGTCAAGATCTCCCCCTGGGCACCACAGGGCCCAGGCTAAATTGTGAAAAGCCAATTTTGCACATTGTGGCACTTTTGAATATGAGAAATATGTATTTATCCGTACAAATGGAAAAATTGAGAAGGAGAGTGCCCATGACACAACGACAGTGTACCTTAGTACAGGCAAGGCTTTATTTTAATTTTATTTTCATGTTACCCATAATTGACAGCGCCTAAGTGGTCTTTAAGCCAAAATGGTTTCTTATTTGTAAAGGGATTATTATTATTATTCATTTTTTGTTTGTTGTACTTATTATTTTCTAATAATTTGTTGTTGTGTTTATTTCTTTGTTTTTATACAAAATTAATACAATAAATGGCAATTGAACAGAGAACACGCATTGTCAAGACCAAAATAAAGCTTAGAACAGGATGTGATGTTAGGATTCAATCCGTCACTTCCTGTAGGGTAATGGTTTTAAAGTACCCCCTCCTGCCCCTGGAATGATTTTCCTCAGTTCATTTTGCTGTGTCAATGTTGTCAGGCATGCTGTGCCAGTTGCTGCATCATAGGAGTTAATGGAGCCCTTATCACAACCCCAGTCAGACAGCACCCTCTACTATCTGCGTAATCTTTTATACTATAGTGCCACTTGGTGGAAGGGGACCGACTGTTGAGACTGAGTCTGACTGGTTTTCAGTGTCCAAGCCTCAAGGAAACGGAGAGAAGTAGAAGAAATCTAAGAACAGTGAAGACACTGCTCAGACTGTCCTGCCTTTTAATACTACATATGGAACCATCCGGAATGGCTGCCGTTTCCCCAGGCTCCCCGATCTCCTAGTTAGATGTTGGAAAAAGGCAACAGGGCTCTGACCTTAGTTCGGAAAACCAGTATTTCTAAGCACTTATTTCTACGTTTTATTATTATTATTTTTGCATAATTGTAAGCAGCACACAGTGACTTTTAATGTTAACCGCGTGACTACCTTTTCAGCACTTCGGAGTATGCATGACATTTGCTCTTCTCTCTCTCTTTCTCTAGTTCTCTGTGCTTCTCTAATCTCAAAACTAACTTTTTTTTTGGGTTGCATTTAGTTGTTAGGATCGAACTGCACGATCTACAATCTGTTAGCTTTAAGTTTGGTTGTATTTTTATGACTCGACGAGGCTCAACTGTCTTTCATTTCGTTTATTTCGTTAATCTGTTGGCACTCAGTAAAAATGGTATGTGCTGTATAAAGCTTTTTATTACTCCATTGTTAAGGCTGTACAGGGTTGTTTGTGACGATAACTGGTAAATAGACCATTTGTACCTTTTTTGTTTTTTTGTATATTTTTTTCTTTGTTTGGCATTATTTTATGTTCAAATTGCCAGTTCTAAATGTAACAGGATTTGAAAGTAAAGCTTACATCAGATATTACCGTGGGTGTAATGTTTTATTTTTAACCTTGCTATTTACTTGCGTCACATTGCTTCTGTTGGCTTTCACAAGTTGAAAATGCTCCACTGAAAGTTCTCTTCATTCTGGGTCTCACAGGAGAATCCTGACACTCAATGTTTAAATCGTAAACAATCTGACCCTACCACTACCAATTGTCCCCCAGGATCAAGAGATGGTCTGCTTTACAATCACAACATCAAAATACGGCTGAACAAAACCATGTGACTGGAGGATGAAGAGTCCTTATTCTGAAACGATAAGGACAATAACAATAATTTAACAACTCTTCTGTGTTTCAATGAGACAGACAGATGTGGGAAGCTTCTGTCCTCTCCTCTGCGTCGTCGCAGCAGCAGCAGCACGTTCACGTTCCCGCCCAGCCAAAGGTTGGTGCTGCCTAATGAAAACAGATGAAGCAGAGATAAAGTGTTTGCAGACATTAAGGGACTCATTTATCACTGTTAGGCCTCCAGCTATAGAACACCTTGGTCCAGAGTTCTCCTTTAAAGGGCCCTGTCTTGCACTAGCACCGGAGGGAGACAGGCTGCATCCTCACACACACACACACACTCACACACACCACACACACACACTCACACACACTTACTGTTTCTCATCCTCACACACACACACACTCACTCACACTTACTGTTTCTCATCCTCACACACACACACTCACTCACACTTACTGTTTCTCATCCTCACACACACACACACACTCTCACACACACTCACACTCACACACACACACACACACACACACACTCATTCTTACTGTTTCTCATCCTCACATACAGCACACGCACACACTCACCATTAGTGTTTTTTTCACATGCACAGAGAGAATCAAAACAGGGTCACTTTCTCCTAACCCTCTCGCTCTGTCTCGCTCTCTCCTTTCTTTGGTTTTCATTGCAGTACACCATCTTTGGCTGGAGCTAAATAACTGCTACTGCATGCAGAATTTTACATACATAATATCAACTCAAAGGGCTTCCCTTAGCAGCTCTAAATCTCCATCTAATTTGCAAGCTTCTGACCTAAGTCAGTGACATTTTAATCCATGCTATCACAGATGTACTGTACATGCCTTAAATATTATCCACCACTTTAAAGATACATCTAAAACATATGGTTGATAAAAAAAATAAGCTTTTGGAGAGATTCAACCAAATCCAAGCATCAAATAACCCATAGATCCCCATGACCCCGATATTGACCTATTTGCGGTTTCAGCTGCGAGCTCCAGAAGGAGAGTCCTCGTCCTCTTCTTCCTCCCAGGCACAGCCATGTTTGCATTCTGGCCATTCACCTCCTTCTCAGTCTTAATGAATCTTCTCCGCTGTGTTTAATGCTGCTTAATTAAGTTCAAAGCAGCGCTTGGGGCAGCACGCTCCCGCACAACTGACCTCCCTACAAGTGGAAGTGTTGATTAGGAAGTGGAGACGAACCCGCGCACATACTTGTACACACACTTGTACACGCACACACACACACACACTTCCAGCACTGACATGGATGGAAAGGCTTGTTTGGAATTTTGTGGTTGGGATCTCTAGGCTACGATAGTAAAGATATTCATCAAAATTAACGGATTCTAACATTTGAACCCTGGCATTGACCAAAGGCATGACCAATTGTCCAGAATAGAGCATCGTGTACATTTTTGAACACAGGAGCTGGAGTTTTGGGGTGATTTTTTTCAAACCTCATCACAATAATAGCCCTTCACCCCCAGCGCGAGCTGTCTGCACAGCAGCGACCTATCGACACCTCCTCGCCAAAGTTGGCCGGGGCGATCGATAGCGTGTTAGCTTTTTGTTTGTAGGTTCAGGCCGCCTTGGCTTTATTACAGCTGGTGGGAGTCATGGGGGAGTCGCGCGCGGCTTTGCGAGAGGAGCTCCCTCTTGTTTGCCAAAAGTGTAATCCTGCCGTGACCTGGCGTGACCCCGCCCTGAGAGGAAAGCTGCTTAGACAGAAGTGCATGTCTGCGGGAGCTCCCAGCTGCCTGGCTCTCTCTCTCTCTCTGTCTCTCTCTCTCTCTCTCCCTCTCTCTCCCCTCTCTCTCTCTCGCTCTCTGTATCTCTCTCTCTCTCTCTCTCTCTCTGTATCTCTCTCTCTCTCTCTCTGTATCTCTCTGCTTTTTTCTTCTTCGTCTCCCCTCTTGGTCTTAGTCTCTTTCTGTTTCATCTATGTTTTCTCTCCATCTCACCCCTGGTCTCAGTTTTTGCTTGCCACTTGTCTGTTAGTCTCTCTCTTTGTACATCATCTGTAGTTCTTTCCCCTATTCCTCTTTTTCCGTTATTTATCTCTCTCTTTCTCTCGACATACTTTCATCTCTCTCTCCTTCCCTCTACCAGTCACGCTCCCCCTCCCAGCAACAATCCTTCCCAGGCTCCCCACTCTTACCCTCTGTTTGCGGTGGGCTTTAGCATGCAAGGACACAGAGACTTTAAGTGAAGACATACAGCACCCTCCGTCTGCTCACAGCAAAGAAAACAAAAACACCAGACCCATACACAAGGTCTGCCACTGGGAGACTGTGGTTGTGGAGTGGGAGAGAGGAGGGCCACAAGGGCCGAGGAAAGAATCTCTGGAATCAATTTGGTGCTGAGCAGGAGCGATGCTTTGTTGAAGCAGCCTGTCAATCTGTGGGGGGGAGAAACTGTTTGTTTTAGGGTAGAAATAGATTATTACTCGTTTATTTTTCCATACACATACGCGGTGTGATACACATTAATTTGTACTTGACGTGCAAGATTGTTTTATCGTACGGAGAACAATGGTACCGTATTACAGTACAAGTACACGACGTACACACATAAGTAGATGTATATACTTCATATAACAATTACAAAATAAAGTCTTCCATTTCTTAAACGTCAACATTGGGTGTATACAGCAAATTATGGATATTTCCAGATAAATGATCCACAGCCTCATGCGGTGTCTCACTCATTAGACAATTTTGGATCGGCGCAGGCAGGGGCGAGTATTTACATGCTTGCCCACTGGCGCCTGAGCTGGGGGCATGTGTCACTAGTAGACCCCCCCACCACCCCCTCTGGCAGCCCCACCCCCTCTGGCAGCCCCACCCCCTCTGGCAGCCCCAGCTCCCAATCCCCGGGTGAGACATCACTCTGTGGGGTTCAACGACAATCTGATTCAGAAAGCACCATGGGGGGCACCACTGAGGAAGGGGGATTACCCACAAGGCATTGGGGCCTGGCGTGTCCAGACTTGGGGCAGCCTGAGTCGGCAGGGGAGGGCGGGGGCGCGGGGGGGGGTTCATGTGTACACAGGCTTGTGCCTCAGTTTCAATGGGTAAGATACACACACACATTCATGCAATCACACACACACAGTTTGCATGCTATGAAGAAGAGAAGGGGTTGTGAAACACATTTTTAAAAGTGTTGGAGGGGGGGGGGCAATCATACCACTCTGCAAAGAGATCCATTGAAACGAATATTACACACTACTGTAAATCCCCTACTGTTAGGCTAGACTGTTACCATGGCATTCGAAGACTACGACCATCCCTAGGTTACTGTGTTTCTATGGATAGCTGCTGTGAGTCATTACACAATGGCGTGAACAGTGCCTTTCATGCCTAATTTGACATTAAGCAAAAATGTCTGTCACAAGGAACATTTGCGGATCCCTGGGTTTGCTCATGTCATAACCTTCACTCTGGTATTCAGGTTCCATGTGTCTTTGTTAATGTAATAGAACATATCAAGTTCCCTGTACACCATTCATTAAAATAAGATCAAGCATTCTAATTCTCCAGAATTGATCTGATCCTTGTGTAGCACAAGGCCTGTGTGATATTGATCTACCATGATGTTAATAACATATAATGTCTACATAGAGAAGTGTAGTACAGTAAAGCTGATCTCCCAAGAAGGTGGGGAAAAGCTGGTATTTGGAGAGCTAGCACAGGCCCCACCAATGACCTGCAGCACATGTACCTGCACAGGTTCAACATGCTGCTGCAATCAAATCTTCCTTCCAACTTATGTTAATTGGATGCTAAAATAGGACGTTTGAGCGTTGTTGCTTCAGTTCCCTGTCGGCTCTGAGGAATGGTGATGGAAATTAAGCGTGGCAAGTTCAAGTTTAGGGTCAGTTGCACAGGATCCATTTCCTTCCTAAAGTAATGCATTGCCTTGGTACGTCACCACGTTGGAGCAGATCTGTGCCCACAAGGCAGCGTGGCAAGCTGTCAGCATTCAGGTTCAGTGTAACAGCAGCTCATAAACATGTTCATCTAACCAACTAGTAGTCATGTTTTCACGTAGAATTTAACAGTATATAGTTCTAGCTTCATTGTCAGCTCAAATCAAACACTGAGTCGTGTATTTTGTACACAGAGGCCATAATTATATTCCCATAACATATGTTTCATTTAGCTTAATATTGTAACGAGTGGTGTACCATTTCAGCTATGACTTGATCAGAATTTCCCATGTTCTCGTCCTCGTCCTCCTCATTGCACCTGAATCACTCTCAGCAACGTGAAATGTATTTACTTGGATGCCCCTAATGTTGACTGTATGTGCACCAGAGTGAGTGTTCAGTGATGGGCACTCCAGCACAGAGATGATGACCGAGACTCCTGCACCACCACCTGAACACATTTGGACGCAGGGTCAGAGCAGGGCTCGAAATCAACTTTTTGGCTTACCAGCCTGGTAGATGAAAAAGTTACCAGCCAATAATATTTTTTACCAGCCCAAAAATCGACACGCCATTGCCGCTTGGCGGGTGCCAATTTCAACCCTGCTGTTATTACACTGTTATTACACTGTTATTACACTGTTATTACACTGTTATTACATTGTTATTACACTGTTATTCAGGACTCGAAATAAACTTTTTGGCTTACCAGCCAAAATGGCTGGTAGATGAAAAAATTACCAGCCAATAATATTGTACACTCACACATACCGGTACACCATCATACTCTCACACATACACCATCATACTCTCACGCATACACCATCATACTCTCACACATACACTATTATACTCTCACACAAACACCATTATACTCTCACACATACACCATTATACTCTCACACATACATCATTATACTCTCACACATACACCATAAGGATGTATTTTGACAAGTTTAAGTTTGCTTGTGTCCCTGATGGCTCAGTGGGTAAGCATGTATACCATGAAAGTTGAGGGTCTTGGGTTCAAATCCTGTGGAAGGCTACGTTGGTCTTTCCTTACAGAAACTGTATCTTTAATGACCTCACACTTAACCTTAAGGATGTGTTTACAATGACTTCATGTTTGCTTGTGTCCCTGATGGCTCACTGGATAAGCATGTGTACCATGAATGTTAAGGGGCTTGGGTTCAAATCCCATGGAAGGCTGCAATGGTCTTTCCTTGCAGAAATGGTCTCTTTAATGACCTCACTCTTAATCTTAAGGATGTATTTTCAACGAGTTCATAAATGCCTGTGTCCCTGATCACTCAGTGGATAAGCATGTGTACCCTGACAGATAAGGGTTGTGGGTTCAAAACCCATGGAATGCTGCAATGGTCTTTCCTTGCAGAAAAGGTCTTTTTAATGACCTCACACTTAATCTTAAGGATGTATTTTCAACGAGTTCATATATGCTTGTGTCCCTGATGGCTCAGTGGATAAGCATGTGTACCCTGACAGATAAGGGCTGTGGGTTCAAACCCCATGGAATGCTGCAATGGTCTTTCCTTGCAGAAAAGGTCTCTTTAATGACCTCACACGTAATCTTAAGGATGTATTTTCAACGAGTTCATATATGCTTGTGTCCCTGATGGCTCAGTGGATAAGCATGTATACCATGGACGTTAAGAGTCTTGGGTTCAAATCCCATGGAAGGCTGAGTTGGTCTTTCCTTGCAAAAACGGTATCTTTAATGACCTCAAACTTCCCCTTAAGGATGTATTTTCAACAAGTTCATGTTTCCTTGTGTCCCTGATGGCTCAGTGGATAATCACGTGTACCCTGACAAATAAGGGTTGTGGGTTCAAACCCCATGCAAGGCTGCAATGGTCGTTCCTTGCAGAAAAGGTCTCTTTAATGACCTCACACTTGTGTTCAAATCTGGCTGAAGGATCTTCCTACAACTCAATTGTTGCTTTTGGACTTGGAAAAAAAGCTGGACTTATATATAAAACTGATAAAAGGTCAATTTATTTTCCCGGCTCCGGGACTCCCGGGCTCCCGAGATCCTCTCTCCCAACTGTCTTTCCTGTTGGGACAGTCGGGTACTTACAAAGACAGTTGGGATATCCCGGCTGGAAGTCGGGGAGTCTGGACAGTCGGGGGAGTGCGCTGCGGTCAGGACTCAAGAGTCCATGCATATCCACTCGGCCACCAGGGCCTTGCTGAATTTCCCTCGGAATCTAATGATGTCTTTATGAATTCCACTTGAAGACATAAGTTCAATGTTCAATTGAAAGCTTTCATCTAAAAGCACCTTGGGGGATGTGATCCCCCAACCTTCTGATCTGTATTCATAGTCTCTAACCATTTAGCCAACCTTACAACACAAAAGTTGCATGTGGACAGTCACACTTTGTCATAAGCACTCACTCATTTGTGAAACACACCTGGCAATCGTTTGTGTTGATTGGCATTCAGATCACATGACCAATACCACCAATCCAGATGAACGAGATCCAATGCAACAATCCCCAGGATAGAAACAGTTAGCAGATCTAGCTCTAACATTGAGTCTATGGGGAACCACATGCTCAACACTGACTGCATGTTTTCGATCTATAAGTGCTTTCCCAACTGGATGGGAGCCAGTGTCAAGCCGATCAGTTTTGAAAGCACCCACAGATCTAAAATGAGCAGTCAGTTTTGAGACTCAATGTTAGAGCTAGATCTGCTAACTGTTTCCAACCAGGGGGCTGTTGCACGAAACCAGGATAAGCGATTAAGCCGGGATATTCAAGTTATCCTGGATATCTTTATTCTACTTTTGTGCAACAGCCCCCTGGTTAGTGTTGCGTTAGATCTCATTGGTCTGGATAGGTGGTATTGGTCATGTGATCCGATTGCCAATCAACACAAACGATTGCCAGGTGTGTTTCACAAACGAGGGAGTGATGGTGAACAGCAACAACTCACAGTTAGTTTTAGCTCAGTGGTTCGAGCATGAGATGACAGATTAAGATGTCACAACTTTAAATCATCCTCCACTGTGTATTACTTTGGTTGAAAGAAGCTGCTAAATTAATCATTATTAAAAGAATCATATTCTCATAGTTATAAAATGTTAACACCCATGGTAGTTCTAATTAACGTTCACATACAAGGTCTCCAACACCTCCCCCTTTATTTAGTCTGTGCCATAATAACTAGTGGCATAGGTTCTAGTGGTGAGTTTATCTGCTGTCTCCTGGGAGACATTGTAGTGGGAGAGTCATGTAAGCTGATGTATTGGGTCACTGGTAGCACACTGGTTAAGTGCGTGACTCCTGTAAACTAAGGCCTTTCAGAAGGACCTTGGGTTGAAGTCCCATGTATGGTTTTTCTGATCTTCCCCGATGAAATTGAACCTTCTGTTCAATAATATCACACTTCACCTTAAGGATGTATGGTCAACGAGTTCATGTTTCCTTGTCTCCCTGGTGGCTCAGTGGATAAGCATGTATACCATGGACGTTAAGGGTCTTGGGTTCAAACCCCATGGAAGGCTGCAATGGTCTTTCCTTGCAGAAAAGGCCTCTTTAATGAGCTCACACTTGTTCAAATCTGGCTGAAGGATCTTCTTACAACTCCATTTTTGCTTTTGGACTTATAAATAAGCTGGACTTGTAAATAAAACTGATAAAAGGTAATTTATTTTCCTGGCTCCTGGACTCCCGAGATCCTCTCTCCCAACTGTCTTTCCTGGTGGGACAGTCGGGTACTTACAAAGACAGTTGGGATCCCTGCTGGCAGTCGGGGAGTGAGCTGTGGTCACAGAGATCTGGGCCCACGGATCTGATTGGCACCACGCCCTGTGCTTCACCTGAATCCAGCTCGTTGAGCCACCCACGACACCCTTGTGGGTGACCTTAGACCTTGCTCAGTCAAAGGATTTCTCTGGGTTCAAGGGTTTGGGTGGACTTGATCCCATGCTGTTGGGATTTGCTTGTCTGCATGCTTATCCATTAGGCCACTGGAGCCCCATATCCCTGGGAAGGTAGTATTTATCTTTTAAAAAGTGCTCTGCTTAAAGAGATACTGTCATGTTTTGAATGCCAGAAACTAAGGTACACTGGGTACAACATAGGGTACACTGCCTCCAGCCAGATTTGAACCAGAGGGGTCAGGACTCAAGATCCCATGCATATCCAGGGCCTTGCTGAATTTCCCTCTGAATCGAATTGTCTTTATGAATTCCACAATTGAAAGCTTTCATCTAAAAGCACCTTGGGGGACATGAACCCCCAACCTCCTGATCTGTAGTCATACTCTCTAACCATTTAGCCAACCTTACAACCACAAAAGTTGCATGTGGAAAGTCACAATCAGTCATTCATTTGTGAAACACACCTGACAATCGTTGGTACTAACGTATGACGTTTTTGGCTGAAATTACCAAAGGGCTTAGTATGTGTGTTTTGGATGAAATAACCAATGGGGGTGTTGGCAAAGGGGCTACTATGCCTGTTTTTGCCCAAAAAAATACAGATCGGGGAGTATGACAGTTTTTTTCCCCAAAAATACCAAAGGGGTTAGTATGACTTTTCTGTTTAACCCTTGTGTTCTCTTCGGGTCATTGTGACCCATCAGTCATTGGACCCCCCCACGTGTTGTGACAACTGTACCTCATACAAAAATAAAATGAAGCATTTTCTTTTAACCGTCGGGCTGTCTCACACCCCCCACAGCGCAAATGTTAAAAGAAAATGCTTTTTATTTGTTTTTGTATTGGGTAAAATTGTCGCAGCAGAATGAGGGGTCGTTGTGAACCTTCGGGTCATTGTGACCGAAGGCAGCACAAGGGTTAACACATACTATTTGTCTCTCTTACATATATTGTCATACTTTAGTATGATTGTGCATATAAGAGGGTATTTGTGTGTGTGTAAGACAGTATTGCAGTTTATGTAACTATGTTAATAGTATAATGGTGTACATGTGAGAGTATAATGGTGTTTGTGCGAGAGTATAATGGTATATGTGTGAGAGTATAATGGTGTATGTGTGAGAGTATGATGGTGTAAGTGTGAGAGTATGATGGTGTATGTGTGAGAGTATGATGGTGTATGTGTGAGAGTATGATGGTGTATGTGTGAGAGTATGATGGTGTAGTGTGAGAGTATGATGGTGTATGTGTGAAAGTTAATGTGTATGTGTGAAAGTATGATGGTGTATGTGTGCGAGTATGATGGTGTAGTGTGAGAGTATGATGGTGTATGTGTGAAAGTTATCGTGTATGTGTGACGTATGCTGGTGTATGTGTGAGAGTATGATGGTGTAGTGTGAGCGTATGATGGTGTCTGTGTGAGAGTCTGATGGTGTCAGTGTGGAGTTGATGGTGTATGTGTGCGCGTCTGCTGGTGTTGTGTGAGAGTATGATGGTGTATGTGTGCAGTATCATGGTGTATGTGTGAGAGTATGATGGTGTACCGGTATGTGTGAGCGTATAATGGTATATGTGTGAGTGTATAATGGTATATATGTGAGAGTATAATGGTATATATGTGAGGTCATGGCGTGTATGTGAGACCAAGTATGAATAATGGCCTATACGGCCCCTCATACAGGTGTGTCGAGTCTCCTGCCTGTACTAAGCGGTGTTTACGCAATGTGCCTGAGAACTGCTGTGCAATCCAGAGACGGGAGGAGATTTGATGTTGTACATCAGATATGATGATGTCGAATTGGAACACTGACGGAACACTAAAATACGTTTTATAGTCTTTGGTTATCTGCTGCAATTATGGGTAACATTTTGATGTTGCTTTACATGAAAGTATCTGCTACAAATACATTTATACATATATCTTACAATAGGAATCACAACAGGGAGCTTTGAAATAATTAGTATGGGCTGATTACATCCTGGCTACTTCACTAAATAAATGATCCCATGTACTTGGGCTTTTAATGATTTTCACAATGCGATTCAATTAGCCTAACCGAATTCCTGTCTTCGATCAATTAAGCCACCGTACACTCATCTGTCTCCCAATCAGGACGTTTGGAATCCCGCCATCAATTCTCATTTGAAGGGAGAGTGGGTCAGACAAATTAGCGTTGATCACATTCATCCAGATGTCTGTTTTGTCTTTCTTTCCTGTCGATTCTGTGTGGTTTTTTGAAAGCGAGATGCATATTTCCTCATTTCAAGTTGTGTTTGGCGGACTCTTAGGCCCTCCTAAAGGAGCCTTTCCATCAAATCTGAGAGCATGTCGTCTACATCTATACCCTTGTAATCCTTGTATTTATTAGCATGGCACGTGTGTGTACATCAGCATTGCATTACTTCTCTTTCTCTCTGAGATGAGTTATCTCTTTCATGTGAATGTGATGGACACACACACTATTACAGCCCCACCTGGTGCCACCTTGTTCACCTTAACTCATGAGCTTGACAGATCGTAGTCTTAAACCCTGGTCCTCATGTGCTGTATGTTTCCCGCTCAACACACCTGATTCAAATGAATGAATCGTTATCTTCTAGGTCTGCATATATATTATATATTTGTATATTTACGAATGTCAGAAAGACTACTGCTACATGTTTCAAAAACCTTAAATAACTAGGTCTTTATTGCTTATAATAATCTTACCTCAGTGAAATAGAGGTGGCAATGCTAACGAACATTTCCTCGGCACCTTGGCAGGCAGTACAGTTCACCCAGTTCAGCCCTGACTTCAGGAGAAGGCGCACAGCGATGGTTGCCAAGGTGCCCAGATAGTCATTTAACCCTCATTGGTGGAGAGACAAACGGAGGGCAGAATAGCCTTTTCACACTGTGCTCTTTCCATTTCCATTATCTCCCCTGTCTCAACCCAGATAGCCATAAATATGGATTCTTTGAAGGACTTTAGCATTCTTTTATATGTAAATACCAAGGCCTTCCTCTTTGTAGCTGTGGGGAAGGGAAAGGACATTGGCTTTTGGGTTTTGATGTGTTGACAGAGAAATTGCCTGCTTTTCGAGAAATCACCTTCATTTCTAAATGCTGTTATTTTGTTTAAGGGCATGATTCTTTTCGGGAATCATTGGAGATATTGAAATACTGTAGCCCTTACACAATAACAGATAAAGATTCAAGTTCAAGGTAGTTTGTCATATGACAATATATGTGGTATAAACATGCTACGTATACACATAACAATACAATTCGTATTGCCAGTAGGCTCAACATTTTAACGTCAACAGAAAATAAATAAATCCATTTCACTTCATACATTTCCTAGTAAAGATGCAATGTACTTTTAAAGTAGGACACTAAGTAAGCAGTACGTTACGTTTAAATGCTCTGTAATTATGTAATTATATTCTGTATTATGTAATACAAAATTATAATACTGCATCGATCCACAACACAGATCCTGAATATAACAATTCCAGGCGTCAGTAGATATCATGATGTGGAGCACACACAAGCTCAGTGAGTTCCCAGGGACATAGTATGTGGGTGTGCATACATTTCTGGGCACCACTTTCAATAGACCCACCCCTAAGGCCCTTAAGGAATGGTTATCACAACAATTAGACCGACAAGTCTTTTATAAACCACCCTTGATTTATTTGCTCTGCCTAAGACGAATGGTCATACTGCATGGTTGGCTGAGAGGTTCACTTTGGGAAATGACAGGCATATGCGCGTGCCCACACACAGAGCAAGCCACACTGTGGGATTTATTTGGACATGTTAAATGCTGCCTACCGCAGTATAACCCCCCCCCACACACACACACACACACACACATGCTTCCCTGCTTGCACACAGCGAGAGACACCTGGCCCTTCTCTAACTGCCAGAGAGAGTGCACTGTGTCCGGCTGGCTGGGACACACTTGCCAGGGCCAGTGGTCCGACGTGGTCCAGTGTGCTTGGCACCAAACCCACAGCCCATCTGCCTGCTTTGACTCTCCCGCTCCCTCACCACTTGTCCAGCGCCCCGGTGCAGGTCCCACAAAGGTCGACCGTGGCATGCCAGTCCCGGACAGGGCCGGTGCCCCGTCGCACACAGCCGGCTTTGTGTGGGGCAAGGCCCGGGATCAGACGGCCACGCCAGGAACATGCCAGGGCAACCGCGAGCAGTGACCAACTATCTGTGAGCTGCCATCTTGCTCAGGTGTGGCAGAGTGTGAATGTATGGCAGGTAGCCCCAAACACTGCAGGCCAAACGCCAAGCACTTCAGCCAGACAGAACACCCGTTTAGAAGATATTTACTTTAAAAGAATGCAGTAGCACACTGGGTTGGGCATAGTAACCTACACAAAACACACATCTTTAAAGTCAGTCAGTCTACATCTTTCATGGATCAAAGCCAAATGGAGATAAATACACTGTGATCAGTGAGATTTAGAGATGTTTTGGATGGGCTCAGATGTTTGGCTAAAACCCTCAACCCACCCACCTCTCTTTCTCTCCTCCCCCTATGGTCATAACCGTAAAAAAAACACTGTGGCCGGGAAAGGGAGGGAGTGGACTCACGGTAGTTAACGGCCACTATCCAGTCCAAATATTCTCCTCACAACCAAAAAGGAAAGCAGGGAGTGGGATGTAAGACAAGAACACTTTTTACTGGTGGCCTGGCCTTTAAGTGCAGCACATTAATGCCACCATCATGGAAGACCTTTAAAATAGAGACTGGGGCGGGGAACACAATGGGATAAAATAGAAAAGATGTACCACTTTATTTCTGCTTCTTCTCATGGCTCAATTATGCTGAGTCTGGGACTGTGGCTGGGAGTGGTTATCCACACAAAGCAGCCCTCCGGTGTGTGTGTGTGTGTGTGAGCCACTGTGTCTATATTGTTATTCTGTGTGTGCGTGTGTGTGTTTGCATGGTGTGTGTGTGTTTGCGTGTGCGTGTGTGTGTGCGTGTGTGTGTGTTTGCGTGTGCGTGCATGTGTGTGTGTGTGTGTGTGTGTGTGTGTGTGTGTGTGTGGTAGTAGTCGAGCTGTGGACAGGTATGTCAGGCTGACCTGCATGTAGCCAGGGAAGAGTGTGTGGCCCAGTGCTGCCTGTCAAAACATGGCCTGTCTGGGACCCTGGGAGCCCGGCCTGACCAGGCCACTGGGCAGCCAGAGATAATAGAGCCTGGCAAGAGAGCAGGGGGGGAGGAGATGAGGAGGGAGGGGGGTGAAAGTGAGACATCTAGTGACTGAATGAACAGCTAAAGATAATGAGGTAGAGCTGGTGGTTAAGACCACAGAGACCGAGAGAGAGACATTGAGAAATATCGAGAGAGACAGAGAGAAAGAGAGACTGAAAGAAAGAGAGACTGAGACTTGAGACTGAGAGAGACTTGAAAGAGACAGAGAAAGAGAGAAGAAAAGGGAGCGAGAGAGAGAGGTGGCTGCTTTTCACACTTCATAGTACTTATCTGGAACACAGTCTCACAAGACGGGGGAAGATGAGACTGAGAAAGGAGAGCGAGAGGGAGAAAGAGAGGAGAGAGTGCAGCAAGGGAGGCTTCCATACCAGGACCTCACTGATGCCTTTTGATGTCTCTTTCACTGCTCGAGAACATTTAGTACCCGTTCTCTCTCCCTCTCTCTCTGTCAGACTCTTAGGGGCAAACCGCTAACTCATGTCTTGTTCTTTCAGTACATTGACCCCTATTACAATCCAAACAATGTTAGGTTTTCGGGAAGACTGAGTGGCCATTTTGAAAAGGCTAATTAACATGGCTCAGCCTGTTAAGTGTAATGGTCATTCTATAAAATAACATACCATAGCACCTGGACTGAACTAAAATAAAAATCCATAGAGAGAAAGAGAGAAATTGCTGCTCCTTGCTGCAGAAAGAGACCCAAAATAAGATAATAACAATAATTGTAATAAGAGATACCAGGGTCTCATCAATAACTGTGGCTCTGATCAGTCTCCCCTCAGCATGTGGGGATAGCAGGCAGCTGGATTCTGCTAATTGAGAGCTGCCAGCGTTAGCGCCTTGCTGCCAGGGTGAGTCACGCCACTGGACCCGCTCTCTCTCCTTCCCTCCCTCTTTCCCTCCTCCAGATCATCTTCCAACCAGAACTACAAATAATTATTCACTCAAATCCATTACTAGGGGTCAATCAAGTTCCCCAATCGCTCCGAAAGTCCAATTACCGGCGCTGAGGAATGGTTTTCGGCTGCGCACGCGCACACACAATGATCTGACCCATGGGCTGCTGACCAAATTATACACCGCAAACAGAGGAGTGTGTGTGTTTGTGTGTACGCACTTGTGTGTGTTTTACACTTATGAGGTAGGCCCTGGGTTATAATATGCAGAGATGGGAAGTAACAAAGTACAAATAGCCTACTTCGTTACTGTACTTTTTAGTAGACTATCAGTACTTTACTTACATTTTACTCAATCTACTCAAACCACTGAGATCCAACCCACGAGTTTGCCAGGTTAAACAGAGTCACCGCCCACTTCATGACACACTACAAATCCTAAGCCAATCAGCATGCCCCCTTTACATTGGTTGAGAAATGGTTGTTCTGTGCATTGACATCACAGTTGGGGCTGAACCCAATAGGAATGGCACTGTGGAGCACTTTAAAATGTGTATGTGTAGGCCACTTAAAGGATCGCAGTGTACAGTTACAGCGTGAACACACACACACCATCCTCACCGCCCTCTTGTCCAATCCGGCCCCCATTAGCGGGTGGCTCCTTGGATCGTTTTGCGTCCGTCTTGAAACTGAGCTTCGAGTCTAGAGGAAACGCATTGCATACTCATCTGTCATGGCTGCAGGAGAGAGACGGCTAGGAGGGGGGAGGAGGAGGAGGAGGTGTGTGTGTGTGTGTGTGTGTGTGTGTGTGTGTCTAAGAAGCAGAGTGAGCGGGAGGCAGAGCAGGCGACGTTGTGGGAGAACAGTGTGTGCATGTGTGTGTGGGAAGGGGGAAAGGAGGCGGGTGTGTGGAGAGTGTGACGAGTAGAGCAAACAACAAAGGGGTTTGTCAATCGGCAGCCCATGACCATCAGCACACTGTAAAACCCTCTCCCCCTCCCCCCCCACCACCACCACTGCCCCAAATCAGTGTGTGTATGTTTGGGGCGGCGTGACATTTTGCTCAGTGTCGCACGCCCCTCTCACTCTGATCTGGGTGGATAGAGGAGCACCTAAACACGGCAGAAGCACCCATGACAGAAGCACCCATGACAGAAACACCCATGACAGAAAAACCCATGACAGAAAAACCCATGACAGAAACACCCATGACAGAAACACCCATGACAGAAAAACCCATGACAGAAAAACCCATGACAGAAACACCCATGACAGAAACACCCATGACAGAAACACCCATGACCGAAACACACATGACCGAAACACACATGACAAACTATTTGCTGTCCTCGACGACAATGCTCATTTATAATCCCCCCGGTGGTCACTGTCATCAACCATTTTTTGTGATGTTTCAATCTTGACTGTTGTGAAACATGAAAGTGAACACATGGCCTGTTTGTGCCCGTCTAAAACGGGGGATAAAAAAAATTATAAATATATGCTTAAACGTGAAATAATTCCCTTTGCAGAGTCAAAGTCCCAGTGCCTGCTTACAGTGGAGACCGCCCTAACGTGTTTCAGCTAAAATGGCCGAAGATGTATCGGCAGTATTTGAGTTAATCTTCCCACACTGAAACCGCATGGTGTGTTTACACTGGAGCGTTGCACTGTTTGTGTGCGTGTGTCTTTGTGTCTGTGTGTCTGTGTGTCTGTGTGTGTGTGTGTGTGTGTGTTTGTGTGTCTCTGTGTGTGTGTTCTGTGTGTGTGTGTGTGTGTGTCTGTGTGTGTTTGTCAGTGTCTGTGTGTGTGTGTGTCTGTGCTCTTCCGTATGTATGGATGGTGTCCAGAAAAGCAGGACTGCTTGTTCCCTACCCACACAGGGAGAATGGTACAGTGTGTGTGTGTGTTTGTGTGTGTTTGTGTCAGGTGTGATGGAGGAGAAGGGTGTTACTCAGGCCTAATGAATCCATCTGCATTCAAGGGGCATTCTTCTCCCAGGCGCAGACAGGAGCAAACGAGTACCGACCTGGGAGTGGGGGAGGGGACGCTCCCGCCTGGTCCTCTGGAACAGACAGATGTAGGCGATCAAGGAGAACATCCATGAACCGGGGATCTACTGCTATACACAGGTTCCCCTTTCAACAGAGATTGACAACAGGCTGTAATGTATGAGTTAGACGATGGTTCTTTATGAAGTGCAGCTCAGCCTTGGCACAGACTACCTGGAGGGAGGGAGTCTCTCCGTGACCTGTCACTCTATACGTGTGTGGTGGTGTGTGTGTGTGTGTGTGTGGTTGTGTGTGTGTGGTGGTGTGTGTCTGGTGTGGTGTCACTCAAATCTTAGGAGTCATTAGGGTAATGGACCCCAAGATCTGGCTTATGGTCAGTGGTGAGAGGGAGACCTCTGGTGGTTTTAAACGTAACTGCAGGACATTATTGGGATTGAAGTACTAGCACACCTGTGGGGGGCTATTGATAAACACACTTCACTTCCTTTGAAATTGAAAGAATAAACAAGAGTGTATCACGTTATTAATTTATCCAAAAACACAGTATGCAATGTACTCCTGGAGTATAAACTGTATTGTCCAACTGACATGTCTGAAGGCAGTGTATTAGGGGATTGAAGGTTGTATCTCAGTACTAAAAGATCATCCCTCCTCTTTGACTAGGGTCTCAAAAGTATTTACTTGATTCCTTTCCCAGGCTTTCCCCAAACAGATTTGATTTAATGTTCCTCCCTTGTGACCTTCTCCTTCCAGGCGTTCCGAGGAGGACACAGGGACCGAGGGGCGGATCTAAGCAGACCCCGCCCACAGGCAGCAGACCCCGCCCACAGGCAGCACCCCTCAGTCACTCTTCCTCGTAAGAGGACACTGAAAACACGCTCACGGTGAGGTGACCCGGTCCTCGTACACCTTGTGCTTACAGTCTTCCTTCGATCATAGTCTGGTAGGAACTCACAACAACGCAAGTCAAATCAGTTCTTCACCCAGATCCAGTCCTTATGAGGAAGAGGTGAAGGCTTTGAGGAGCAGGTCAGCAGCCAGGCCTGGTGAGATGGCTCCCCTGGTCACCCTGGCCTCGAGGTGGGGTAGCTCAGCCTGGATGGCTGGGTGGCTCCGGAAGTGCTGGAGGACGTTCTCCTGGATCAGGCTCCACATCCAGACCTTCTGCTGAGCCCTCCTCCGGCCCAGGAGCTCCCCGCTGGCCAGGGCAGCGTCATGGAAGCCCGCCATCTTGCCCCACAGCTCGGCGATGCCCTCGCCCGTCTCGGATGACACCCGCACCACCTACAGGGGAGGAGTGAGGGGGCGAGGTACTTGTGAACACACGCATGTCCATTCACAGACCCGGCCTGTCGCGTCTATATGAGCCCACAGTCACACGTGCAACAGTTTCACACCTTCTCTTCCCACACACACACACACACACTCAAACCCCCAGTGTGGAGAGGAAGCATCCCCCGCACGCTTACAGACAGACACACACTCCCACAGCAATCAGATACCCAGTGGGGTCTCTGGATTTCCATGTTCCCCCCAGGTGGCAGTCAGCAGGCTTAGACAAGCACTGATGAGGACATAAGTAACACCTCCAAATCTGGTCAGAGTTCAGTCATATTCAAACCCAGTCTCCCTGAACACTGTCTCAGACCCACAACTATATGAGATGGGAATGGTTTCCCCAAAAATATACTTTTGCTATCCAAGAACAGACTAAAACCGATGATCACACAAAAAAAGGGCCGATAGAAATCCTATGATTACATTCTCAACCAATGGAGTAGAGGGGACCGTAAAATCAATTACAGAGCGGATATTTTGTCCGGAGCTACCACTGATTACAGAGAAAGCATGAGAGGTAGATATGGATGTAGTGAAACTGAAGGACGGAAAGAGAGAGTGAGTCCTGGAAGGCTTTTTATCTGAGTGGGTGGGCCTCTAATCAGGAAAACGCATGACACAGCAGCTTGCCATTCACAGTTCCCACCCCTTCTTTCTCCCTCCCGGCAGGAGGGCTGTGTGTGTGTGTGAGAGAGTGTGTGTGAGAGTGTGTGTGTGTGTGTTTGGCCCGGGGCCAGCAGAGCAGATGCAGCACGGGGCCGACGGGAGACAAAGGGACGCGGCTGGCGAGACGACTGAGTCCCACAGAAAGACTGCGACAGAGTTCCTCTCCACAACGTGGCTATTGAGGTCAAACGTTAAGATCATCATCGATTTCATATCCATGCCTGGTCAACTGACTCCTTCATGGGATGACTTGTTGGGTTATGTGTGTGTGTGTGTGTGTGTTTGGGGGGCTATGATAAGCCTTTATTTCATAGATTGATTGGAATAACCGAGCCTGAGCCGGCCTGCCACACCCAGACCGGCAGACCTCCTGACTTCCTGACTTCCTGACCTCCTGACTTCCTGACTTCCTGACCTCCTGACTTCCTGACCTCCTGACTTCCTGACTTCCTGACCTCCTGACTTCCTGACTTCCTGACCTCCTGACTTCCTGACTTCCTGACCTCCTGACTTCCTGACCTCCTGACCTTAGGGCTCCAGGACTTGGACTTCTTCCTGAGGAGTTTGAGGGCGCTGGTGTACTCTGCCTGGATCCTCCGGGCGGGAACCACCAGGTCTCCGTCTGACTTGGTCACCACCACCAGGTCGGCCATCTCGATGATGCCACGCTTGATGCCCTGCCAAGAAAGTCAAGCCTTCGTCAAAGAGTCTTTTGGCTAAGAAGTAACATGTTATTTGCAACAAAAACTGATCTGGGATGCATTGACTTAGCTAATGACCAGACCTCTCCCATAATTAACATGTGACAAACAAACACATCCTAGATGACTTGTAGTTGACCCAGGTGGACTATACAGTCGTACAAGTTTACATTCATGCAGGAATAAGGGTAAATGATATGTACTTAAGTCTATTTAAAACTGGGTTTTGTTTACAAGGCTGTGTTTTTTTTCAAAGCTGTACTGTTAAATCTGTTGTCTAGACATGTAATCTGGTAGAGGGCTGGGGGGGGGGATCTGAATCTACAATCTTTAGATCTAGTATCGAAACAGAAAATATAACAGAAAACATCAGACTTCAGATTCAAATTCATTTAAACTATCAATATTCTGAGCAAAATATTAGTTGAGATGGAGGAAGGAAAGAAATACATTAGAAGAGAGTGCGCCTAAAGCCGTGCTGCCGCTAGTTACCTGGAGTTCATCGCCCCCTGCTGGTGGAATCAGCAACACAAACATGTCCACCATGTCTGCCACAGCAAACTCTGACTGTCCCACACCTGGGGTACAACACAGATCACTATGAATCACACCATGTGAACTGGCCAAATCAACTTCAGCACACAAGTCTATGAGAATTTCTCCAACTATGTAATCATCTGTGTCCACACTCAGGGGTCCTTACCCACGGTCTCTACGAGCACGACATCGTACCCCGCCCCCTCGCAAAGCACTATGGCCTCATTGGTGGTCCTGGTGACTCCGCCCAGGGTGCCGGAGGTGGGGGAGGGGCGTATGAAGGCACTCATGTCCCTGGAGAGCTCCGTCATGCGGGTTTTGTCGCCCATCAGGGATCCTGAGGAGAAGGGGGGTTGGTCCTTCTGAAGCCATGATGTGCTTACTACAAGCTAGCTGCTACATTTGTATTTCTTTGTAACTGTTGACTTAGTTCTCATGTGTTTTACAAGCCCAAGTAAACACTGACATTAAAGTGTATTCTACATTGACCACTGAAACTCGAAAACCAGACATCACCTTAACCTAGTAAACGCTGGTGAAATTGTTCAAAAAGCTACCAGTAGAGGAATATCTTTGGATATCAGAAATGGGAAAGATGAGTTCCAGTTACCTCCTGTGGTGCAGGAAGAAGGGTCGACAGCTAGGACAGACACCTTGTGACCTTGCGCTGTAAGCATTTTCCCCACCACCTCAATGAAGGTGGACTTCCCTGCTCCTGGTGGCCCTGACAAACCTGGAGACACACACAAAAACATGTTGACCTTTCATGCTCTCTCTTTCAAGCAATCTGAGTATTCTTATTGACCACCCATCACGGTATCCTTACAACCACCTGCTTCTTTTACAATCGCGCTGACTACTAGGCTACCTCACCTGTTCATATTGCAGGCTAATGGACAATCGTTTAGTATTACCGACCCTATAAAAGGAGCATGTGCACGACATTTAACCACACTAACTTACCAACTCTGAAGGCCAGCGGCTTCCCTCCGTTGCGTTTCTCCTGCTCCCTCCTGTAGGCCAGAACTCTCTGGAGCAGCACCTGGGCCAGCTCTTTCTTCCTGGGGTGCTGGGTCTCCACCAAGGTGATCGACTCAGCCAGAGACGCCCTCTGACCCCCGATCAGACCCTCATACAGCTTATTCAGCAGCCTCTTTTCTGGGTCGCTAAGTTCCTGGAGGTGCTGGTTTAGAGCTGCCTCCATGCCCAGGCCACTATGGGGCTGCGAGGTCTGGCCAGGGAAGCAGTTCTGATGTCGGGTACGGGGGCAGGCGAGGAGACCCTGATGGAGACCGCGGGCCCAGGGGGTTTGGGTGACCATTCGTAAGGGGGAGATGGAGCCCAAACGTTGGATGAGGAACCCTGATGGTCCCATGTTTGATAGCACAGGTGGGGTCTATAACAGAAAATGTGTGGAAACAAATTCGAGGCAACACCGCATTTAATGTATGATTTCTGACGGGTGCAACACAAATGGGTGCAAGTCAATCATCTATTTTAACCAAACGTAGTTCAAGAAAGATCCTAGGCTGCTTGGTTTTTCAACCTCCAAACGATTGCATGCAGTGGTTACGTTTTCGGACACAAATTAATCGCTCACACCCTTACCTACTTTTCCAAAAACCCAGCTTGTTCAATCTACAATCGAGTCATGGTCGAGCAGATTTAGCTGTGAAAGAACAAAATGACATTTTTGTTTTCACATGAATGTTTTCGTCCACTGTTATTCAATAAAACGCTCACACATTGACCTCCGTGCTATTTTGATACACTGACTTCCTACTTCCGGTGACGTAAGAATACCGCCCCTTTCCATACCACCAATAGGTGGTAGCAAATACACATTTTGTTACAATATTATATATTTATTTATTTTTCGGAGGGAGGTGCGTATGGAGAGTCTGTTTCAGGTGTGTCAAAAAATATAAAAATAAAATGTCATTCCTTGTTCATCTCAAGGGATGCTTGATTATGTTGAAAGTGTTTCTATTTGAAGTGTCAGGGGGTGGTAGGGGAAGCTAGGTTGGGATGTCTAAATAACGCTCAGACGGCGTGCCAATCGGAGTGAGGTGACTGTTGGAGAGAGCTTTGGTTCAAACCTGTTTAGTCTTAATTGCCTAGCAGATATGTGAAACTTGTTGAACAGTTTCTACACTTCACAACAAGTTGTTTATTTCGTGCATCTGAGTCAGAGTTTAGGACGCTGCTGCTAAATTAGTTTGATGTGGCTATATCCCCATCTGGTGTCAAATTACACACACTGCACTCTGCAGGTCCAACAATGTCCACAGGAAGATGCTGATGGATCCAAAGATAATTCTAGAACTTTTGTGAGGTCCTGCCCTCCTCCCTCAATCCCAAGTTAATCAAGTGATAGGCATTCACTCAATAACAAATGTCCTCAATAAATACCATATATTGCACCCATGCCATCTGTTGCACCCATGTCATATTTGCACTAAGCACCCTATTTGTATTTTTATATTGTACATTGAGGCCATTTTATACTTTATGTTAATTTAATTTTACATACCTGTCCCCTTAGTATTAGTTAGTATTAGTTCATTAGACTTTGAACCTCTTGTATAGTATTGTTAGACTTGTTTAAAGTTCCACCACTTATTTAAGATTTACTCATGTTGAATGTATGCACCTTCCTGCCAAAGTAAATTCCAAACGTTTTGCAAACTTTCATGGCGATTAAAACCCTTTCTGATTCTGATTATAAATCAGACAAATAAATCACTTCAACCCTTAATATTTCATGATTTACTCCCACTGCCTCACATCTCACTGACCCAGCCCATCATCCTTCCATTTCCTATCTGCTCATCAGCTCCATCTTTGATCGACAACCTTACCTCACATGAACCCAAAAATCCATAACTGGCGCTGGTGCAAAGCGCTGCCAACCATTTACCTGTCCCCTCTTCTCACCATGAATCACACTCAGACCAAATGGGGCCAAAGTGAACCAGGAGGGTAAAAGCCAAGTGCGTCTCCAACAAACACAGGACTTGACAATTAGGCTTGTGAGAATTGTTGTAGAGATGCAAGGAGCTTGAACTCCAGATCACTCCTGTGGCTTTAAGTCTTGATTGTGAGCGAGTGTGAGCAAAAATTGCTGACTGGGTTTCAAGTGGTAGAGTACATATAAGAGGTAAAGTCGAATCCACGTGTACATTTGTGCACACGAATGAACGTTCATTCACAGGAACAACAAATGACCCTGCAGTTAATGAAAAAACTTTATTGAATCTTCCAGTAGAGACTTGATATTCATGGAATAAAACTGCTTTCTGGGATTACTAAGCAAAAACAGCACAAATTAAAAAACAAGAAAAGAGGTGATCTGTGAAAGTGCAGATAAAAAAAACAAAGATACATGTCAAAAAAATACAAAAAAACTAAAATAAAACAGTTTAATAGTGGATGGGCCTCCTCTAAGAATAAAGTGTTGAAAGACAACAATTTGCATTTAACAAAAACAATAAATGCATTATAGAATCATCAGTAACTTTTACTGATTGCAATTCTTTTTTTTCAGTCAACAACTTAATATGCCCAGGCAAGAAATGCAATGCAAAAGGTTTCATTTGAACCATCTTTCAGCAAGTTTGCGCATTTGTCATTGTAATAAAAGAATGAGGCATAGGTGAGAAGGATCAGTGTCCATATTCTGAACATGACTCTATTGTCACCTTTTGTTTAGCTGCACCCCACACAGCCAGGGACCCACAGAAGCAGGCCTCTGCTTCCACATCTGCTGGGAGGTTCCTGCTGTCTACCAGTTGTTTTTGTGATGCTATGTATACACAACTACGCTTTGCAAAAACAGACTGCACAGCAAATACTCTAATGGTGAGAATACCTAAAACACTATTTTATTTTATTCAGTTGAACACGAGTGTAACACAAGATGAGCAATATTTATACACTTGTATTTTTTCCCCTCCATAAAAAAGAATATCTTAAACCCCCCTATGGCGTCGTACCCTCCCTCCCTCCCCAATCCCCCCCCCACTCACCCCATACGAGAATATTTGTCATAAACTGACGAAGGGCATTCATCTGAAAACCTTGCTACATATTCTGTATGCCAAACCAAAAAAATGAATGAACGCAATTTGATGTCTGAGAAGACACGTGTTGATTGTTGACCTTGGTTATTTTCATACCCTCGAAATATGTTCATAGGAAACTTAACACCGCTACAATTAATTCATGTTTCCCCCGCCCACCTATGTTGGTCACCTGCCTCCTCCCCCCCCCCACGACTCTGTACATGCTTATTTGTAATGACCTGGCAGTCATTAACCCTCCCGGGAATATCCGAGTGTCCAATGAAAACTGGGATGTAAACTGGGATCAAGGGAAGAGAAGGAAAAGTCAAAAGAAGAGAGTATAAACTGCGGTGGCAAGATCAAATCAGGGAGGATACCTGCGTTGAAGATGAGTGTGATGGCCTGATTATTACAGTTGGTCACAGTGATCAAGTATCTTCCAGGTGCTTCTATCTCACTTGGCCCATCCCCTGCCATGTCCGTCTGTGAATCTGCAGATGTGCCTGATTCAGACATCCTTCAAGTAGAGTACAAACCCAAATCCCGCCCAAAATAACCCGCCCCTTGTCTAGCCACAAAATCTGAATATGTTCCAGTCAAAATCATCTCGCTTTGACGGAGATAAAACAGATCCAGGGATCAGACTACACCCACCACCACCCCACCCCCTCTCCCCTGACACCGGAACCTAAATGCTGGGTTTAGACAGCCAACAGGCCTGGGGACAGCTGAGTTTAGGACACGGAGGAGATGGGGTTGAGGGGAGAGCCCATTTGTGTGAGCACCTTGTCCAGCCATTGCAGGGGCCCGTGCAGGTGGATCTCGATCCAGCAGGGGGTGCTGGTCACGTCCTGGCGATGGTACTCTGCCCCCCCAGCCCTGCAGCACAAGAGAAGAAAACAGAGTCCACTGTCAGTGAGTACAGTATATACACTGGATGTAGAGCACTATCCCTGTCTTTGTGCACAATCGTTTTTACACGGCTGTAATGCCGCAATCTCCTCTAGGGGATCATTAAAGTAACAATCTAATCTAATCTTGTACTCTGCGCCTTCAGTCAAATGTAACGCTGGGCTCCGCCCCCCCCTCGGTTACCTTGACGAAGCTCATGCGGATGGTGCACATCTTGGTGAGCTCGTAGACGGCCTCGAAGCCGTGGTTGACGGACTGGGCGAGGAGCTCGGCGAACTCCTGGTTGTTGAAGATCTTGAGGCTGCACCCGCTGGGGATCTTGCACACGGTGGTGGGGTGGAAGCCGTGGTGGTAGTTGCAGTTGCGGCTCTGGACGAAGATGCTGCTGTCGCTGAGACACTCGGCGTACACCTCCCCGCCCACGTAGTACAGGTGGACGCCTGCGGGGGAGAGAGGGGCGGGCGTGCTGAGGGACGCTTTGTGGAAGGACATTCTAATAATCACCTCAGGTCTTTGCTCTCAGCTGGTTCACAATCAACCAACGTCATTTCTAAATTTAAAGACCCTGGATACTATATCAATAATAATGTATTTAATGAAGAAATGAAAATAAATATTTGAAAGAAAATGTATAATATTCATATCATATATTTATTGATTTAAATAGAACATTGATACAGCGCCAATACACATGCCTCGTCATTCTTTGGCACATTTCCAATAGCAGCCTATCAGGAGCGTCCTTGCCATGCAGCAGCCTATCAGGAGCGTCCTTGCCATGCGCTCACAGGTCGGGAGGCGGCCCTACCTTTGCCGATGTGCCGCCGGGTGTTCTCGATGGTGGAGTTGCGGTTGACGTTGGAGAGGAGGCCCAGGCAGAAGCGGTTGCGGTTGTTGGAGGGGTCGGTGAAGCCGTCCACCAGCACGCTGGTGGAGGACGCCTGGAAGGCCTCGCCGACGCGGTTGTTGAGCTCGTAGTACACGATGGAGCACCAGTGTTTAGGCTCCTCGTAGGCCACGGGCTGAACATCTGCACAGGAAACACACACACACACACACACAGGGTGAGATATCCTGTACACCGTGACACGCAGATCATGTGAGCGGACACGCATCCACTGCTGAAAACATCTGGACACAAGGACACGTGCAAGACATACTTTGGGAGGAGAAAGATCTTTAGTAACAAAAACACGATAGTTCTATGCAATGCAGAATGCCCAATCCAGCTCTTTAAGACTGTAGTCCAAGCTAGGCTGTAGGGAGTGAAACAGGCATTCAACAGGAGTAACTAGCTGCCCTGCCTATGTATGGCACATGCCCTCACCCCATGTGTCTAACGTGAGCCCTGTGCCAACTGAGCTTGGCAACCTCTGGATTAGGGCATGTATTGTGTTTATCTAAACTTCTCCCAAACTTCCTGCCTTCCATGGGTACTGGCTAGCAGGTGTGTTTTGTCTTGCAGTTTCCCAGAACAGACGGCTTACAATGGAGAACCCTCCCTCCCCCCCACCACCACCCACCCCCCCCTCCCCCCCCTCCCCTGACAGGATGCAGCTTGTGGAGGAGAGAGAACTACTCCCTCATTTTTGCAGCTCTTCCAGCTATCAGTGCCTCTCTCTCTGTGTGTGTGTGTGTGTGTGTGTGTGTGTGTGTGTGTGTGTGTGTGTGTGTGTGTGTGTGTGTGTGTGTGTGTGTGTGTGTGTGTGTGTGTGTGTTAGGGCTGCTCGATTATGGCAAAAATAATAACCACGATTATTTTGATTGATATTGTAATCACGGTTATTAAAGACGATTATTCATTGATTTGAGAACAAGCATTTATTGAACTTTTAACACTGGTATTTCTTTTAACACGATAAGTTTGAACTGAAAAACAAGAAAAATGCAAATAAATAAGAGAAATATATTAATAAAATGAATTAAATAATATGCAAAAATACAAAATAAACACTCTCCCAGACTTAACAGAACACTGATCAGTATTACTTCTCTTTACCATAAAACAAACCCAACTCAAACTATGGTGTAATCACCTCCTTACCTAGTCCTGCAAAAAACACAGTTGTAATCATCAGTATATCAATGACATAACAGTTAACATGTTGAGGTAGAGGCACACCCTTTTGGGCAAAATTAGAATGAACAAGAATAAACTGACTGACACACTGACAAGAACAATCAGCTGCCAAGACTTCTTTTTAAATGTTAGAAAAAAAAGTAGTTGCCACCCAGTCCCATACTCCCTCATCCAGGCTCCCTGCAATCTGCCACCTAACCCTCTTAAAGGTTTTTAGCCAAGAACACCAGTCTGTTCACTTGGTCTGGTTTCAGGGATGAGCGCAGGCAGGTGACAACATTACCGCCTGTACTGAAAACCCTCTCTGACGAGGAGCTTGTGGCCGGGATACAAAGATATCTCCTTGCCAGGTTTGAGAGCCGTGGGTAAAACTGCTGTGATACCTTCCACCACTCCAGTGGGTCCGCCTCAGTGTCCAGTGTCCCTGCCTGGAGGTAGGACTGTAGCTCCAAAGCTATGGCTTTGTCCTGGTCCGGTTGCAGAGCAGTGGATGTTGAAGCTGTGCCTTCAGTGACCGGCTTGAAGAAGCTGCCCAGGGCTTTCTTCTTCTTTGGTGCAGTAGCAGCAGCGGCATCAGTGTCATCAGCAGGCGTCACTGCTCTCTCAGAGGCCTTCTCCTGGGAATAGGAGAGGGAGAATATTGTGAAGAGAAATGATTGACTTGTTTAAGCTGACTAAATGGTTATTGGTATTCAACTAGAAATAATAAAATATAACTTATACAACTTTTGTTTACATTTAATTACAGTGTATTACTGTTATTATTAGTACAATAGTATTGTTATTAATATTATCATTATTATAATTACCATGACAGTCTTCATCTCAGATGAAAGTCTTTTTTCAATTGACCCGCGCATGTCTTCGCTCACATATGTAAGCTTGAACCTTGGGTCCAGGGCTGAGGCCATGTCCAGCAGCTCTTGTGTTGGTGCATCATTGTATTTCTCATTGAGATAGCCCACTATCTTCTGCTTGATGGACTTTGCAAGGTCTGTGTCGTCCTCCTGCACGGCCAATATGGATGTGTTGAACAGGTGGAGAGTTGGTTTGACAAAAGACACACTCACATATTGCTCCCCAGAAAGTGCATCGGTGAATTCAACGAGAGGGCTTAGTGATTTGTTGATGGCCTCCAGTACATCGATGTCCTGCCATGAGGGGGTGAGGTGTCTGTTTTTGGTATCATTGTAGAGGACATCTGCAATGGCCTTCTGCTGCTCTAGGACCCTGCTAATCATAGCCTGCCGAGACCCCCACCTGGTTGGACACTCTGTCTTAAGAGAATGCTCAGGCAGATTCATCCTCTTCTGAACATCTTTCAGCTCCCTCTTTTTTTTCCAACTGTAGGAGAAGGCGCTGACCACTTTCTTGCAGACCCCCATCGCACGGCCAATCCTTTGGTCCTTCATTGCATTCTCTAAAATTACAATAAATATAAACATTTATCATAATTATAATCTTCATCAGTGTATTAATGGAAATAGGAATTATTATTATTAGGAATTAAATACATTGCTCACATGATATATTCTACATTATTTGTTATTAATAAATTGCATTACACAATCAGGAGAAGGAAACCTACTACTCACCTATGGCCAAGTGGAGTCTGTGCCCAAAGCACTGCAGCCTCATCTAGCCATTGAGTTCAGCTGCCAGCTTCATGTTTGATGCATTGTCTGTGGTGATACAGACGAGGTTCTCTTCTTTTAAGTCCCAAGCAGCCATCGCTTGCCTAAGGCCCTCGGCTATATTGAGCCCCGTGTGGTCTTCGGGGAAAAAAGCCGTTTGGAGACAATTCGTCTTTATGGAGAAATCTGCGTCGATGTAATGAAGCGTGAGGCTTATATACGGCTCCATGGTGCGGCTTGACCATAGGTCCGTTGTGGTGGCAAAATATAATGCTGTTGACACTTCTCTTGCAACTTTTCCGCGACATTCTTCATACAGGGCAGGCAGTGCAATCCTGCTAAAATGGTGACGTGATGGTAACACATACCGCTTGTCCAATGTGTGTATTAGTTTATTGAACCCCGGGGCGCTAACGGTGTTTATAGGGCACATGTCTTTCCCAATCATGAATGTGACGGCATCCGTTATTTCTTTATGCCTGCGGGAGCTGGTTGGATATGCGGTGGCATTGTGAAGTGTGTCCTTAATTGAGGACTGTGTGGCGGTGGCAGGAGTCGAGGAGCTTTTCATTTTCGAGTCTTTTTGTTCCTTTAATGCTTGGTCATGTATTACTCTGTGTTTAGATTTTAAATGATTAAATAAATTGGTCGTGTTTCCATACGATGAAGACACGGTCGCGTGACATATCTTGCACAATACTTTTGTTTGTTCCGAGTCAGACTCCTCGAAACCGAAGTGTTTCCACACCACAGAATTAGTTTTACCTTTCCTCCCGACCAAAGGCTGCCTTTCTGCCATCTTCACTCTCCTTCTTCTACACGTTTTTTTTCCAAACACACACAGGCAATACGCACCGGCGTGCCTGAAAGCGAAAGTTTTCAGGCGGGGGCGGGGCGGGGTGGAGAGGAGAGGAGCGGAGTGCACAGGTGGAGATGGAAGGGCTCGCTGCATTTACAACATAAAACACGGCGTGTGGCAGAATAATCGTTTTATTACGGTTATTTTGTTTTTATGACCGTTGGAAGCCAACATTGTAACCGAAATTGAAATTCAATTAATCGCCCAGCCCTAGTGTGTGTGTGTGATTCCCTATAAAAAACAAGGGCTCAAATCATTAGATATTTGCAGTGTCCCACTTGTATTAGACACAGATCTAAGAATAGGGGCATGGTCGCATGCTCCCAAGTACAACTTCAGCACAAGACCGTAAATAATGACTCGTGTGCGTAGTACGGTTTCGAAGAATTGGCAAAAACCTGCACGCAGTTGTGGTTGAACCACACAGTTTGAGGTAGTGACGGTCGAGGCAGGGTTTCAGATATAAAACTGGGAGGTAATTAGCACAGGCAGTGCTTAACGAGCCTTCAGTAATGACCACCGGCAGAGATGACATCAGACAGAGGGTTTTAAAGCACTCGTAAAAAGCTGCATCGAGGCTGACTTTAATTGCTCCAGGCTTTGAACCTTCCCTTGGGTTTCATGCACCCCCCACACCACATCATGCTCTCTCTACTTGACCCCTAACGACCTTACAACAGAGGGGTGGATGTTCGGTAGTCTTTCTGATGGTAGATAAGCACTTGTTTTACTTTTGGCTGAACAAAGTTATTCTATCTTGATGTATACTTGCATATTCCACAATATATAAATACATATTCCCTCTGACATCCTGTATATATGCTATATGTATGGTATGTCATATATGACATGCTGAAAAGGGCAGCGCCGACAGGTCAAGTGGGCGGTGTCAGAAACTGCCCCCTAATGCACCTTGAAACAAGAGCCTGGGGGTCGTGAGTGCTGTTTATGTGTGTGTGTGTCGCCGTAGTTACCTGGCCGGTTGCTGATCTCCAGGGGAAGGGCCGGGACCAGCAGGTTGGTGTCCATGGGCTGGGGGCAGTCCTGAGTCATCTGCTCCTCCGGGGGTATGTAGGCAGGAGGGGGGGTGTCTGGAGCAGGCACAGGTCGGGAGACGGAGGGGGTGGAAGATAGATACCATAAGAACACGAGGGATTTCGTAGACGGTTCACTAGAGCTAACGTCATCGAACACAGTCGACGGTGGTTTTTCATTTCAGACGTCGGGCCCGGGTGGAGGGGAGCCCCCACAGCGAGGGTACGCACCTGGCATCTGGAAGGGGCTTCCTGGGTCGGTGCTGCTGGGGGAGTGAGGGAAGGTGGCGCTGCTCCCACTGCCTGGAGAGCTGGGGTAGCTGTTCACTGGAGAGGTGGGGGGGAAGGCCTGAGGCAGCGTGTTGGCCTGGGTGAAGGATTCTGGGAAGGTGGCGTTCTGCGGCATGTGAGGCTCCGTCTGGTGCAGGGGGTTGCGGAAGCGCGGCAGCATGCTGTGCTTGGCGTTGAACTCGCTGTTCCTCGGCACCAACACCGGGGGCAGCACTGGGAAGAGAGGGAGAAGAGATGTCCGGTTGATTGTCATTCAATCCATTTGTCTGTGTGTGCGCCTTTCAAAATGTCTGCGTTCTCTGGAAACCGTAAGACATCGGAACAAAATGGCGCCGTGGTGCTATCCAACCGTCCAAGGTGGATAGAGCGGGCTTCCATTTCCAGTTACTCAAATGAACGACGTATAAAACTGCACTTCATCAGCGAGAGAAATCTCTTTGAGGATCTACAATCAATATACCACCACACTGACAATAAAACCAGGCTTTGAAATTCCCCGCACACACACAGTTTCGCGTTCATCTAGAAAGGGCTATTAATTTTCATTGAGGTGTATGAGGCTCCCTTGGTTTGATAAGTGTTGCTCTCTGATGTAAGGCTTGACCCTGCGAGTGAGCACAGCCAGGGGGGGCTCAGCCTCGCTTTGTGTCAGTAAGCCCCTGGAGGCTAGTAGCGCTGCAAAAGCATGCACACACTCATACACACACACACACACACATTTGCTCACACACACGCATGCGCACTACCCAGGCAAACACTTACCAACACACACGTGCATTCACTACACTCACACACATACTCACACACATACTCACACACATACTCACACACTCACACACTCACACACTCACACACTCACACACTCACACACTCACACACACACTCACACACTCACACACTCACACACTCACACTCACTCACAGTCTGGACCCTCTCTAGCTCAGACTGAGTTCTTTACTTACAGCATCATATAGAGCCCCTCTCTCTATCTGCTCACTGGGTGCAGATGAAGCTGCATTTTTGGGAGTTTTGGCATCCAGCTTGTTGATTTAAGCCAGCCGTATTTGGCCTTAGTGCCAGACATTCTTCTGGGAGAAAGCACCTTTCAAGAGATCCTACTTTGGGGGAATTCATCATGCCGGGGTAAACATTATGGAAGATCATCTTGAAAGACTCATTCAGATGTGTGAAATTCAGAACCAGAGAGATATTCTCCACTTGTGTCAAACTACTTGAACCAATAAAGTTTTTTCAAGTTTTTTCAAAATTATTCTCAAAAAATGATCAATCTTTTGTATTAAAAAAAAGATCGTTTGATTTGATGTAATAGTTTCACTTAGTTCGATGTTAGGCTGAAGTCAAACCAAAATATTTGATGTCAAATGAGTTTGTGTAAGACTAGATGTGTGGCACAGTAATTAGATGTCATCCAGCTCTTGTGTTGATGTGTTGGGAAAAGCTTTGAGGTTGGGAGAGAGGATGGGAGTGTGTGTGAGGGGGGGGGGTGTGAAGAGGAGGAAGAGGAGAGGATGTGTGTGAACAGACAGCTGTTTCAGATCACGGAGCGTGGACCCTTACACCCCCCCCTCTCCCCCGCCCCAGTAAAAGTGTGCGAGGCAGGCAACCACTCCTTCCTCCTATTGTATGTGAGTGACAGGCTTCCTGCCCCACTGTTCCTCACAGCAACACCGTGTGTGTGTGTGTGTGTGTGTGTGTGTGTGTGTGTGTGTGTGTGTCTGTGTGTGTATTCCCCAGCTGGCTGCACAGAGCATGCCCAAAACAAAGCCCCCATTCTCCCTCGGGTGGAATTTCCTGCTAACACACACACACACACACTCATCGCCCATAGCTTCCCCCCCTTCCTCCAGCACCCTGTGCACAGCTGTTTCTGTGTGGTCAGCTGACACTCATCTTCTGCTTAGTAGACAGACAAAAGGCTGCATTTGATGTCCCCTTCCTCTCCCCAAGCAAGAGAAAATAATATATCTTTGTCTCACTCACACACACACGCACGCACACACAGACACACGCAGCTGAGACTTCTGAACTGCATCGACAGCCAGGAAACTGTGCTCCTGTGTGTGTGTGTGTGTGCCTGTTCTTGTATGGTTTTGATGTGTGTGTGTGTGTGCATGTGTGCGTCTGTGTGCATGTGTATCTGCACGAGTCTGTGTCCGTGCTTGACAGGTTTGGGAGATCGACAGGTTTGGGAGATCGAGAGGTTTGTTTTGAAGTATCTCAGTTCAAACAGACAAGTACCTGGCAGACAGGTGTGGGGATATAGGAAGAAGTCAGGAGGGAGAGAGAGCCCTTTGTGAGCTGGACACACACATGCAGAGCAGTGATGAACTCAACCAGAAGACGATTCAAGCATCTTCGTAAAGTGCAGAGACATACACGTTTTTGTATTTTACAAAACAAAAATATTTTCCTTTTTAATGATCCCTTTGACCTGCATTGTACCAGAGAGTGTGACGACGTGTCCTAACGTGAATCGATTTGAAAGTGGGAGTGCCCAGGTGTGGGTTTGCGTGCGCGGGGGCGGGCGAGACGTGGGACCCTCACCTGGACTGTCGACCCTCTTGTAGTGGTAGGGGTTGATGCAGACGTCCTTCTGCTTGGAGCCGAAGGGGAACTCGCAGCACTCCAGCGCCTTGAGCTCGTGGTGCGACTGCAGGTCGGGCCAGCGCCACACCCTGCAGTAGATGACGTGCGGCAGGCCCTTCCGGTGGGACACCTGGAGCCGTCCGTCCAGCGAGCGAGGGATGGTCACGCAGTTGCTGGGCTGGCCGGGGCAGCTCAGGGCCCTCTCCAACTCCTCCATGGCGCCCTTCTTCTTCTTGAGCTTCTTCACCAGGGCGTCCACCGCCTTCTCGGCCCACTTCTCCTCCTCGTCCCCCTGCTTCCAGCCCAGCAGGCGCTTCACGGCCGGGCTGGTGAAGGAGAAGAGCGACGTGACGTTCATTTTCGGACGGGGAACCTCCCTCCTCTTCTTCTTCTTCTATCGGTCCCACGCGGAGGCTCTTTCGGAGGGACGGACAGCTGTGCGCACGCGTGTGTGTGTGTGTGTGTGTGTGTGTGTGTGTGTGAAGGAGTTTCAGGAAACTGGGGAGGGATAGTCCAGGGAGAAGAGGGAAAGGGTGAGCGTCGAAGGAGGGATGTCGCTTGTTCTTGTGGGGGGGTGAAAGATGGAGCTGCCAGCTTCAGTGTCCCAGAACCAAGGATCGCTTCAACTCTAACCACCTGGAGAGAGAACCAAGACCGGTTTATCACAAATGCAGAACAACAGACTCTCCAATTACAGTCACAGACAGACCAGCAGATAAGACAGACAGACCAGCAGATAAGACCGACAGACCGACAAACAGACAAGACAATAAGACCATTGACGAGACACTATAAAACATGCCGCTCAAGGCACAGCTTCTAAGAACAGCGTAGCTACACATCTTCTGCCTGGAAACCAAACGTACAAATCTTCAAGCCCCGGCCCACTCTATTGGTGCAATCGTGCCTGAGGCAAGGACCAATGATGTCACTCTGTTATGACTTCTTGGAAGTTGCTGCCGGTGTGCCTGACCGCGAACACGACGACCAGCGCATTCTCCGCATGATTTCCTGTCCATATGAATCGTCACATTAGCACTCTCCAATGTCACTGTTGGTTGCGATATAACACATACTGCCATTACAGAGACTGGAATACAACTGGTGAGGGGGGTAGCATTTGATCTTGGTCTAACGATGGTTCAGTCATTTGACACAACACATGCATTGTTGAGGTACTGGACTGAGTTGAAATATCAACAAAACTTTATTGGTTGCTCTGGTTGAGAGAAATGTTCCATAAAACATCCACCAAAGAGGAGCCTGGTGACATCTGGGACCGTAAAACAAAACAAAGAGGTGTGTGGGTAAATGTGCCTATTCACTGTGGTCCCCAAACACCCATTTCCTAAGAAGGTGAATGATTTTCTCACCTTCAAGGGAACCAAGGACATTGAATAAATTGTTCCCCTGTCTTTGGAAACTACAAGCAAGTTCAAATCCAGTCGAGGATCACCAAGTGTCACAACATGAACCAGGAAGTATCTTTGGTATGCCTAGAATCTAAAATAGAATGCGTGCACACACTCGCACAAACACACACGCAAATCTTCTCAGTGTCTATCATTGCCCTGCTCTTGCACGTACACACACACACACACACAGAATTCCACTTCATCCTTTTATACTCTCTGACTCAAACAAAGTATTCTGACAGTGAAGACAGTGACTAGATTAGATTTCCTATTACCAGAAACCAAAACATCATCGAGCCCTCACTCTGCTTTCACACAAGCTGGTATTTCCGGCTATGTGTGCAGCCGTATAGACAGATAGACATTTTCTATCCGTGCTGGCTACTGTAAGTGCGGGCTACCAGGTTGGACTGAGGTTCTGTGAGAACAGGTGCTGTTTACAACAGCTGGTGTGTTAGTGTGTGTGTGTGTTGGGTGGAGTGGGGAGGGGAGGGGGGGGCGTCATTGGAGGCTTGCTATCGCTAACCACACTGACAGTAAAGCAGAGTTGCTCCTATATTTAGCCCAGCTGCCCCAATCACGTTGGCTAATTTAAAAAGCCAGGGACTGACTGTTGTCAGGTAGGAGTTGATGGTCTGCGTACATGTCTCTCTGCTCTATGGGTCTGTGTGTGTGTGTTTGTGTGTGTGTGTGTGTGTGTGTGTGTGTGTGTGTGTGTGTGTGTGTGTGTGTGTGTGTGTGTGTGTGTGTAGAGGAGCCACATCAAGGGGAACATGTGAGGGCCGACATCCTTTGAGTGTGAGGCGTGGCCGGGCTCACACACTCCCATGCCACCTCGCCGCATTGTTCAAACGCTCGGCTTCTGGGAGAGGGAGTCAACAGCGCGGCCGTTTATCTCTCCGCTTCTGTCATCGCCGCCCCAGAAGCACCCTCACTTCCTGCTGGAGGCCCGGAGGCCTCTCTACAGGTGGAGAAACCAACCACCCTGGGGCTGGGAGGGAAAACACACTTCCCTCTTGTCCTCCCTCTCTCTCTCTCTCTCTTTCTCTCCTCTTTTGCTGTCCTTCTTGTTTGACACTTTAGGCGGGAGAAGATACTCAGACCTTCTTCCGAATGCCTTTGAAAACGAGGAGAGGGACAGTAAAGAGGAGACTGCAGGAGAACAGTCCATCACAAACATCTGCCTTCACAGGTTTACTGAAAACCCATTCTGCATGTTCGAGAGACCAGCTGCAGAGAGAGACCCGACGACTAACTTTTAATCCAATTCAGATGCAAGATTCCAGGAAAGCACACACTATAACATCTGGAGCCGTCCGCACAGTTGCTTACTGTCATCGCTATGCAGCTGGACCCCTTCCTCCTCCTCCTCCTCCTCCACCGGGGGGATTTCCAAACCTGGGGATCTATAACATCTGACCGCTGTGCTGACCACATGTTTACGTAAGCGGTCGAGATCCGAGTTGGTGTTGACGCTTCTTTAGACAATGCTAGTTTGAAGTTGCCCATCAGAAAGTCCAAACCGAATGGCACCACAGAAGGCCCTTCATATTTCCTGCAGTCCACAGTTCACGTTTGAAACAGTCGGAATAAGAAACGAGACCTTTTTATGGTCACGTTTTGCAATGGGACTTCATTTAGGGAACACAACGCTGTCGATGGTATAGGTATCGGATTAGATAGCCACTTCAGTCATAAAAAAAAGGTTACGCAGAAAGTATACTTTAACTGTCTCAATTTACCCACATTATACGGAGCAGCGATTCTCAACGAAGTCAAATCGGTCATCAGTGGGTCGTAGTGAACCTCTACATCAAAGATAATCTGATCCCTAGAAGCTTCCTTCAGCCTAAATCACATTAACATCCTAAGCATCTATCCCTCTGCCTCGCAGTTGTCCATCTCCTAACCCAACACATTCTTTGAAAACTGCCCCCCACCCCCCCACCCCCCCCCCTCAACCCCAACCCATCTCACTCTCGTACACAAGTCCCGCCTATGAAGAATTGCAAAAATACCTTGTCCGGACAGGCCAACTTCTACCTCCCCTATTAAACCTGAAACACACACCACCGTTTACACAAGAGCACCATAAAAATCACTCCGGTATCCCCTTCGCTTCAGCCCGCAATTTCCCTCGGTAATGGGTTGGCATTAGCCCGTTAGCCAGCGCTGCGGGCTAAAGGGCTAATCGGAGGCTGAGTGGGATCATGCGACATTGGCGAGCTGTGAGTGGGGTTGACCCGCGTGGCTAGCACTAATGCTAGGTAGCAGTTAGACGCTAGAGACTAGCCGCATGGATCATTTCGCCCTGCTTCAGTGTCTGTTAATCAATTTAGGGCCGGGCTGTGGAGGATGAGGAGGCAGTAACGATGCTCTCCTGGCCCTCCCAGGGGACGGGACATTATGAAGAAGCTACATTATTTATCAGCAGGGCCCTGGATAGGGCCTCCATTAGAGGCCGCTCAATTGAGTCGTTGGCTATAAAACAGGGAGCAGAGAGTAATAAGAGAGAGAGAGAGAGAGAGAGAGGGGAGAGAGAGGAGAGAGAGATAGAGAGAGGAGAGACAGAGAGGAGAGAGAGAGAGGAGAGAGAGAGAGAGGAGAGAAAGAGAGAGAGGGGGGGGTAAGAGTCGGATGGCGAGTGGGGGGGGGAGGATGGATGGAGAGTAAGAGAGGGCAGAGATGGAGAGAAAAAGAGAATCTGAGAGAAAGAGAGAGATTTTCCTTGTGCATTCATTAGGGAGCATGAGTGAGTATACAGTATGTGTGTGTGCGTGTGTGTGTGTGTCTGTCTGCTTGATGGAGAAGGTGAGGGAGAGATGGAGAGAGTGAGAAATGAGGAAAAATACTGAAAGGGGATGCAAATTCTACACACACACACACACACACACACCATGCAGCCCTCTCGAGGTGAACCCACCACTTCACACAAGTGTGTTTTCTAACAAGAGTCATGCCTATGTAAATAGTTACTGTTAGACCTCACTGTAATGCACTTCACCATGCGGCCCACACAATTCCATTCAAGTGTGTCACATAACCCGCAGAACAGACAGTACCAAATCTCTCGTCTACACACACACACACACACACAAAGCATACTTGATAATCAAAGAATGACAAAACAAAAACAAGCCGCTCTACACAGGCCACACGCTGGCGGCTGCAACCATACACCCAGCAGAACCTGACATTCACACAGTATGCGAGCGTCTCTGACGAGGCTAAAAACAGATAAGCTAAAGCAAGTATGAAAGTCAAGCCCTCAAGTAGTAGTCTTAAGCCCCAGTCACCCACAAGTTTCCCGCCTTCATAGCGTAGTCTACGGCAAGGCCTGAAATAGCCGCGCGGCTACGACGTGAGATGCTGTACACCCTGACTAGACGCTGCGTTGACCTAGACAGACCACTACAAGTGGTAAACTAAACTGGGGTCAGTCAACACCCCTGTCAGAGCCGTCACACCGCATACCTGGAGGGGACATACCAGGCTGATCCTGGGTCAGTTCTGTGCCATGAAAAGGCCTCTAACGGCATTGACCCAGACGGGGCTGGTGGGGACTGAACTGTGGTCAGCTGTTAAAGCCAGACAAACCACCTCACAACAATGACCCAAGAGGACTGCTGTAGCTGATCTAGGCCAGCGTTTCCACCCAGACAGGCCACTCCACACATGTGACCACAGACATAACTCACGCCTGAAACCAACACATGGGCTTCGGGCAGCAATCCCAACCATGCCTGGCACTCAGGGGCTGGGGGGGTGTAAGGGGGGTGTAAGGTTCTGGGGTTGGTGTTGTGGTGGGGCGGACACCTCGCCTCTACATATGGCGGAGGAGGGCGTCTGGGCTCTACGGATGGGTATTACTGAGGCTGGCGAGCCTAAATCCTGTTATGACTGGCACACAGGCATACGGGTAAAACACTCCAATGTCATTCTGTTTATATCTATGCGGGAGAATTGATTCTGAATTAGTTCATCGTTCTATAAGTTGATAGCCGGCTCTCAGACGAAAAGACAGTTGAAAGTACTGCGTTGTTTTCACTTCATAATAACAGCTGAGGATGCTACGAAAACTCTGTAGATTTAAGGTTGATGTGGTGAATGGTTTCAAGGTTAGGCCTTGTAACTCAAATCGAATTATTGCTTCAACATACTGTTCTAGATGTCCAGAGATTGTAATAGTCCTCATTGATTTCAGCTCTCTGTCACAAGCAACTATATGGCACCTTTGCACATTCTACTGCCTACATTTCTCGGACTGACCAAGCTACAAAGGCAGATACACAAATAGCCATAACACAAATGAGACAGTGAAAAAATATGTTCATTTGAATGCAACGGAATAAAACAATTGAAGTAAATCACGGACAAGGACAAATTCGTGTCCTTTGGGTAATCTGATATGTCATCTTCAATGATGTCAGGAGATCTGGCCCTGGCTGCCATGGGTCTTTCACTCTTGCTTTCTGTCACACACACAAACACACACACTGCGCGCAGGAGATATATGCTGCAACCCTGTCTTTCAAAAGCATAGGACCTCCACAGGAGGATGTTCAAACGTGTGTAAACTCGCAGACCAACATAAAAGTCATTTATTAATTCTTAGGATTTTGCAGCTCTTTGTGTTGCTAGAACATCAATCAAATCATCCTTTAAGACAAAGATGTAGTGTTGGACCAAAAACACTGGCACTAAATCAGCCTGAAAAGGTGAACAACAAATCATTCATATGATTAGGTAGGCCTACATCTAAAACCGAAACTGATTGCGCGAGCTAACGCAAAACGACAAGCCTACACAGATAAAACACAAAAGCTCAGTCAGATATCACAATGGTACATCTTCAAGTAATTAGTAGTTCGTTAGACTAGGCTACTTTCCTCGTTTACATTCACACCATCAATCCACACATCAGTCACGTTCACACGATTTCAAATGTGGTAGGCCTAATGCTGCAGTCATAGTGTTGATAACACAAGATTGCAATTAGCGAATGAGTTCCCTACACTGCCAATGGTCAATATTTTATGCCATCAGACTGATAGAAAAGTTTGAAGGCTTAGAAAGAATGCTAAATTGCTCAAAGTTAAGTTTACGCATGAAGTTTTGTATAGAACGTCCGAAAAGTTGGCAGAAACCCTAAATTGAGTGTAGCCTTCTTTCAATTGCCCTTGCTGAGTATGAGAAATATAAAGTAACAGTACCTTCTGTGCCGCTTTCAATCTTGCCTCCAGTGCTTTCATACGGCTGCCCGTCTTGGGTCTACTCGCGCTGGCGTCAGTGAGTCGCGGGGCCGTCGCACCCTCCGCTGAGCGCCAGTATCATGCCGCGTTACACAGTTTGGGGCGGTCCGTGAATAACAAGCCCTACTTTTACGCATCTAACATTTTCATGCACTCTGCGGAATGGATTATGTAACTGTGAAACAATGTATTCTTTCGTGAAGTTAAAGGGGATTTTTTTTGCCAGTAAACACACTTGTTTTTTAATGCAGTGCCAGCTTTATGTTATCTCACAACTCTTCTTTGAGAATCATTTCCATCACAACTGAACCATATAATAGCGTTTTATTGTGTTTAACATTGCTTACTGTGCCCAATTGCCCAAACTACAACTACATGAATGGGATGAGAATAAACAAATAAGGATGGCAATAGCCTATATCCATATGCATTTGCCATACAAAAAGATATTCCACGTGAACTTGTTTTCTGCATTGGGCAAATAAACACTCTGTTGTGACTCATTTCCACAACAGATCAGCTTGTAAATGTTCCGAAAAAACTTTGCCTAACTTCTTTTGCGGTCTATCTTCAAAACTAGTCCACAAATCATGCAACCTTAACAGACAGATAACTCTCTTGTCTGGTGTTGGTTATCTGATGGCGAACTCCTGAACTGCACTGTGTTAAGAAATCCGCTCTTCTGCTTTGATTGTGATATGATAAGCACTATTTACGTTGTCAGGAGAACAAAAGTTTCTTAGGCGAGGGTAAACATTAGAACATGTTCACTCATGTCATACACCATCTCAAATTCTCACCTTTCTGTTTGAGCAAATAGGTCTAGACGGACAGTCCAAGCTTATAGCTTGTCGTAAACAAATCAATATGATCTATACATAGATAAGAGGTTAGAATAGACCAGTCTTGCTTGTCAGCAAATGGTCTTATTAATGTTGCATATCATGCAACTATAAAAGGGTAGAAGTTAAAATCTCGTTTCCTCATCTCCTTTCTTGTTCTTGAAACTGGACTGTTTTTGCATAAAGTCTGCATGCGTTGTAGGCTATTATGCGTTGTGATGTTAGTGACTTGAGAGTATAATTGCAAAGAAAAGTGCATTCAGTACGCTAGTATTAAAAGATAGACTGCAGGACCTATACCAGTGATGCTACTGTAAATCACACAACACACTGATGCAAACTTGGAAATATGGAAAATTCAAGGAAATCTCGTTTATACGTTAAAGCACCACCTACAAATAAATTAAGTCTTTAGTCAAGTTCAAAGGCACCACTGCCAAACTGTGAGAAAAGCCGGTCGCAGGAACCTGTGAAATGGGGGACTATATTATCCTCAAGACGGGCTGATTTAGCGGCGGAGGAAAACCACTGAAAGTGGGCGCTCCTAGCGCAGGTTACGTCACGGAGCTGGCGACAGAATGTCTGAGTAAGGCGAGAGCAAGCTGCACGTGAATGTAAAATCTGGGAAAACAGTGCGATCTGGGGAGCGCGATGGGAGTAGTTGAGAGGGAAAGACAGGCACTACAGATGCCCAAATTAGACTAGAATTGTCGGCAAATTTGATTACTTTGCTATTTAGAAAAAGAGTGTCAGTTTGCGCCTCACACACACACACACACACCTCCTGCACTATCCTCTGATCCACAGTCACTGCCCTGGGTGCCTTCATCCGACTGAAGCCTACTTTGTTTGTAGAAGAAGCAGGCTGCAATTCTTAATGCAAATATTTGCTGAATGATAGCAGCTAAACATGCTTTTTTGTCTTCTGCATCATGGTACAATAAGCAAGCATCTATGCAATAAGTAAATCCGTGATGGCAGTGCAGTTTTCCTGCAATCTCAATCAATAGTATCACACTAAAATGTGAAATATATCTAGTCCTGGTTTGACAGATCAACTGGATTGGATACTGTTAAACTATTAGCTCTTAGTACGGTATTATTGATACTGATGTAATAGCAGTAACACTGGCATAGACATCAACAAAGCTCTCAGAATCAATGTAAATCCCATCCATGAGATAATGCCTTTATGAGAAGAAAACCAAACCCAGAGTGGAACAACTTGAGGAGCCGCTCTGCACCCCATGCCCTTGCCATCCCAGTATTTGATGGTGGTGGGAGAGCTGCTCAGGGAGGTCGTTCCATGACATGTCTTATTGTTTGGCCGTCACACAGCTGGACAGCACTGAAGAAGAGGAGAAAAGGGTCACCACCTTCCCATCCCCTCCTGCTCTCTCACACTGGGCCACATGACTGGCTTGGGCTTGGCCTGGAGCTAGTGCTACGGACTGGGGCTAGGTCTCGGGCTAGGGATAGGGCTGGGAATTGGGCTAGAACTGGGCCAGTACCACAGCCTACTGTATGTGAAAGAAGATGCTCCACTGTCTACTGCCGTGATCGGACCAGAATATAACCACGGTTCTGTACAGTGTGACTGTCCCTACAAGGTAATAACCTCAGGGTCATGAGATACTCCTATAAAATAGTCCTTCAGCTAAACCCCCCAACCCCCCCTGTCGGTAGTGTCCGCTGGTCTGAAGAGTCAGTCAGTCAATGGCCAGTGTGTGGGCGCTCCGCCATGGTGAGTTCACTTAGTAGTATCAGGTCAAAGGTTACGGAGAACGGGAGCCATTTAAAACTACTGGATCCCTGCCTGTCTCTGGCCGGCGGGCAGAAGAGGAAGAACATAGCTGAGGGTCGGATACTGCTACATCACAGTCACCACGGAGTACTGTGAACTGGCACGGGGTGGAAATGCTTGGAGCTGATTGACATACATGCGTTGGGATGACACTCTCTCACACATGCCATTCACCCCCCCCTACGACCCCCTTTCTTGGCAGGGGCGGGTGGAGAAACGCGAGTCATCGCCTCGGCAGCCTATCGTCCGGCTCGCATTTCAAACGGGCGCCTCGCTTGAAGACGCAGCCTTCCACAAGTCCTAGAAATAATGTGCAGAGGAGCGATATCCCCCCTCCCTCCCCGAAGGCCCCCTCCCTCCACCCACACAGACCCTTGCACCAGACACATACAGTAGCATGGAAGGTGTCAGTCACTTAGGTCATCATGATTGGGGCCCTAGGCACATTGCTGTGTCTCTGGTTGGTTAATGTCAATCATCTCCACATTAAATGCCAGGGAGTGAGTCCATACAGATGTGAAACAATGAACAAGACAGTCACACACAATCTTTCAGACACTTCTCTCTCTCTCACACACACACACACACACACACACACACGCACCTTACAACCACATCCTTCATTTTTGACCAAATTCAACACAGGCACACTACAACGATCTCCCAGATCTCTCAGGCAGCCAAATGCTGTGAATCTCTGTCAGGATATGCTGACATTTCTAACACTGAACCCATTGTTTAAAAACAGACTCACAGTCAACTGCCAACTGTGTCTAGAAATCCCTGTTGGAGTCTGATGCCCCGTGACAGGGCACCATGGAGGGTGGTCTGGTCGAGCGGCCGGGTGACACTGAGGAAACAGCAGCCTGGCTCTCTGGGGGCCTCAGCTGTCTCCAGGTGGTGAGAACGAGGGAGAACCAGACACAGCTCCTCTGTGGCTCGTCACAGCAGGGAGCAGGGGGGACGGTGATGACACAGTGAACTTGCAGTGCAGAAGGCAACTGTGTTACGGGGTTAGGACTACAAAATCAAGAGGGTGTTCTACAGGTGGACTTCAAAGATTTGAAGAGGAATTGTATTTATTCTGTGTACATCCATGCCGTTCTGTGCAAGTTGAAAGCTGATTTACACATATTTCAATCTTTGTAGTATGTAGTGTGCATGCAGTGTGCATATTGAACGTACAGCATGAAAAACGATAGGGCGTACAAATTCTAAGAATGAATTTTTAAGAGAGGCAGCAGGTGGTCGAAAAATGTCGGAGGGAACTCTATAACTTTACATTTACGACTTTACGTTAATCCCTCAAGAAGTCATTGTTCTTGGGCGAGAAGAAGAATCTCGCACCTGCACACACACCTAATTCAACTCCAAACACAGGATCTGGTAAGCGGATTTGATGCAGCGCTTCACCCCTGAGTCAAGGACTGGATCTGCCTATGTGGCTGTTTTACAATGGGACTGTATGCAAGTCCTTCCTGCCTGGCCACATCACACAGATGTTCCTTCAATACAGTCCAGTGAGGTCATCTCTCACGAGAGGTGGTGGTCTGTACATCTGGGGGTGGGGGAGTGTGTGTGTATGTGTGTGTGTGTGTGTGTGGGGGGGGGGCATTGTAAACGATAGTGTCATGACATCACCTCTTCCTGGATCTGGGCTTCCATACGCATATCAGCGGAGGCAGAAAATAGCACGGTTCCCAAAACAAAAGATGTGATGACGGATTTGGTTCAGCCTCAGAATAATCATCATCACCGGTGGATTAGATCATTGCTGCGCTTTTAGGGTCAACTGTCATAGTGCAGGGGTAAACAGGAGGGGGAGATAGCTATGTACGTTTTTGGGTGTCAGTGTATGTGTGTATGTGTGTGTGTATGTGTGTGTGTGTGTGTGAAAGGGGCAGGTGGCTTACAAAAGTGAGAGCTAATCAGTAACACAAAGAAGGATGAATAGTTAAAAGTTGAAACACTTGGAACAAAACAATGAAGGATGATGACAGAAGAGTCCACACTTTCAGATGAACAAGAATGGAAAAACATTTGTATGCATGCCTTTGGTAGGACCGATGAAAATATAAATACATTGCTAATATAAATAGATAGATGCTATGTGAACGAGATAAGATCAGGGTGGGGTGAGATCTGCATGAGGACCAGCTTGCCTGTATACATGTACATAAGCCTGGTTTCATTGCGCAAAACACAATGGTGATGCATGTGGGGAATGTTTGAATGCTACACATTTACTACAGCATAAGGTCAGGGACATCCCTTGCTTCATTTGATCTTTAAGACAGAGTGGCACTCGCACATGCAATGGTGATGTCATTTCAAAGTCCTGAACTGATCCCTGGTAGAACGACCACAAGCACCCACACACCCCCTCACGCCTGAGGGCTGCAGCTGTGCCCTCTCTATACCCCCTGTGTGTATGTGAGTGTGTGTGTGGTGGTGGTGGGGTTAAGACCCGGTAATGCATTTACAGGGCCGGTTGTAATCTGCTGTAATCTGATTGGATACTCCTTTTAACTGATGTGCCCCCTCCCTTCCCACAGATCCTGTTCAGAGTGGTGTCATGTTTTACTCCCAGTAGACAAAGCATACCCCCTCCCCCAACCACACACACACTCATCTATTCCTTCTCGCCCCACACTGCCCCCTCTCACTCTACAACCTTCCTTCAAAGTAGAGACCTGTCAGTCATGACCCCAGGCCTCTCAGGACAGTACCACCAGCCCATCCTGCCACAACCTCCCTCTCTACAAAAACTAGTGGTGTAATAGTCAACTTCTGATGTTATGCATGACTCACCAACCTCTGCTATAGCAGTGATTATTCTCAAATAGCAGCACCTTCAGAAACGGAAATTAAAACATTGAGACAAAGGTGATTGGTGATTATTTTTCTTGTCACACACACACTTGCCATTTGGAGTTACAAAACAAGATACGTGTCCATATTGCAGGTATAGGCCCACCAATACAAAAGAGCAGCAAATATGTTTAATATTTAGCCCCATCTAGTGGTTGGTTTGGGAGATGACACTGGTTAAATACACAACCATTTTTACCAAAGGTGTGATCCATTGATCTGAGAAACCTTTGCAGCAAGCTTCAAATATGCCGTAGCAGCGAACATAAGATATCACAAGCAGTAGTGAAGAAAACATTAAACTTGGGTGAGAATGTCAGAAATTGAAAACAAAACAATTTCAGTTAAGACCAGAGACCCATTCATAATTTCGATCAATAAAGCATAACTGTACACCTTTTATATTTAGCTGTAGCTATGCACTGAATGTTAAATAATGTATGGTAGCTGGAGCAAGTAAGGTCTATGATCCAGAGCAAGTTATGGTCATCTTTCAAGACCATGGTCTGTGATGCTTACAAGACATATAGGTTGTCAATATCCATTTCAAATGTACAGTTGTGATAGTCATTTTCTTGGTCAATTTATGTTTCTTTACATATTTTTCTTTGGGGAAAAAAAAACATGGCCATGCACAGGATATGGGGTCAATTTATTTAATAAGATATTCTCTTTAAAATGACTCAGCTAAAACACTCCTTTGGGTCACAAAGACGTGTGTATGTATATATAACTATACTCCCTAACCCTTAGCACAGGTTGGAGCTTAGCTAGGATATTCAAAGACATTTCCCAGGGGGACTCACATCCACACATTCTATAGGACTTATACTAGCACTTAATGAATCATTTGTCATTTGATTTGGCCATCTGAAAATGGTGTGAGACATCAATGTGTGACATGGGAGGCTCCCCTGGGAAATGGACAAGGAAACCCTGTTGTAATTCCATGGACCCTGGAAGGCGGGACTTGGCTTGCTGCTGGGCCAGTGTCTTTCTCTCTTCCACTGTAGATGGGGGTGAGGAGGATGGAGATTTCTCTTTCTATGAAGGAGGGAATGGGATTTAGTCGTCCAGGAAGAAGTAGTTGCCACTCTTCTTCTGCTCCACATCCTGGAAGGAGAGAATAAGCAGGTGTGAAACACACACAAAAAAATAAATACATCTAGAAAACGTACTCGGCTACGTTGTTTAATATTTTAAGAAACGGAACATCTTTGTCGTCAATAGCGACATGGTACCTTAATGGAATTCATCTTGTTGATTCTTGGTCGGAAGTTGTTGGGGTCTCTTCTGAAGGTGATCTCCAGCTGCGAGAGGAACTTGTTCATCCCAGCGAGCAGCGTCTGCGGCCTGGAGGGACGGACAGATAAGGGACGGTTCTAGAACCTTCTACACCATCTTAAGTTCACAACAAGGGAGCAACCCTCCTATTCTACCCTACCCAAGGTTTTTTATTTTTATGTAAGCTTAGGCCAGTAGATTTACCATCTTTACACCGGTGTGAAGGTTATATAACAGAGTGCAGATTATAACAGAGTGCAGAAGGGAAAGGCGCGAGAAGGTCCGGAGAGAATAGGTGTGAGATAGTTTGTAGGTTCAACGTTTGGTAATTGGTTGCATTAGTATCAACCAGTTAGTAGTTACACAATCAGAAAGACACAAAGAGCTCGACGTGCATTCAGAAATCATTCACAACAGGTTAGGTAACAACGCATCAACATTGATGTTGCAGGTGTGTACCAGCTGGCTCTAAGGCAACTTCCATGTCAGAGAGCACCTGCCAGAGCCAGACTGGGGTGTACTGTAGCAAAACTCAAATTGAGCCAGATCACTTGTCTTTACAGACGACTGGCACAGAGTGTAGCCTGCAGAGCCAGTCCTAGGGATGACTGGATGGTGTAGCGTCGAGAAGCACTGGACTCTGGAGGTAGGGCTGGAGATCTAAACATTATAAAAGGGATCTGGAGCGTTGTAGAGATGAGTGTGGCCGTGTTGCTAGGCGCCAGGTAAGGCGGGGCTTACGTGTTGGCGGCGGTGCTCCTGGATGGGATGCCGTCGAACACGATGACGCGGTCGGCCAGGTAGGTGGCCATGATGAAGTCGTGCTCCACCACAAAGGCCGTCTTCTTAGCGTGGAGGATGAATCTAAGGACGCGTGACGAGACGAAGGCATTAACACACCTAGCTTTAGGGTCCTACTGAGCTCAAAACTAATAAAACACACTTAACAAGATAACAATATCTCTAATGACTAATCTAGTCTCCATGCACTCCACCAAATTTGTTTCTAAACGATCCAGCAGCTGATATCTCCCAATTCCTGCAGGGCCTCTTATGCCTTGGTATTAAGAATCGCTGCAATGTGTACCAGCCGGCTCTAAGGCAACTTCCATGTCAGAGAGCGCCTGCCAGAGCCAGACTGGGGTGTACTGTAGCAAAACTCAAATTGAGCCAGATCACTTGTCTTTACAGACGACCGGCACAGAGTGTAGCCTGCAGAGCCAGTCCTAGGGATGACTGGATGGTGTAGCGTCGAGAAGGACTGGACCACCCCCCAAGCTGTAGGTGGCGCTCTCCTGAAGTCTGGCCGTACCGTTTGATGACCCTGGCAGCCATGAGACGCTGCTCTGAGTCCAGGTAAGCGGAGGGCTCGTCTATGAGGTAGACGTCGGCAGGCTTGCCCAGGCACAGCGCCAGGGCTACTCTCTGGAGCTCACCCCCAGACAGGTTCTGGACCTGGGAGTGGAGGAGGGGGTAGAGGAAGGGAGGGGAAAGGAACAGGTGGATAGAAAGAACATACACATCATTGACTGGTCAGACAGCACCTACGATAAAATAATCATACACAATCTAAAAGTTATCTTCTAATACATGGTAGACTGAAGTCAATGAAAGGGTGTCTAGTGTGGTGCATTGCCATTAGAGAAGCTTGACACGCAGGATCATTTCATAAATGTTGTCCAGTTTTGTTGCCACGCTACAAAACCAGCTCAATGCAGTGCCTGCGGTCGCCACAGCGATGCCAGTATTTCACTTACGTCCTGGTCGATGATACTCTCGATCTGCATGGGCTTCATGACGTCTGTCACAAACTGTGGGTGCGTGTAGGCGTCCCTGATCTTGTCGTGGAGCAGGGCCCGCACACTGCCCTGTGGGGAGAGAGAGAGAGGGGGAGGCAGGGAGAGGGTTAGGGGCCAGCCTGGTGTGGTCCTCAGAGCAGGAGCAACGCATCAACATTGATGTTGCAGGTTTGTACCAGCTGGCTCTAAGGCAACTTCCATGTCAGAGAGCGCCTGCCAGAGCCAGACAGGGGTGTACTGTAGCAAAGCTCAAATTGAGCCAGATCACTTGTCTTTACAGACGACCGGCACAGAGTGTAGCCTGCAGAGCCAGGTGGGGTTGAATGAGGAGGGACACCTACTTTGAACTTGGGGCTGATCTTCTGGGGCTTGTAGCTGACATTGAGGACAGGCACTTCACCTGAAAATTAAGCAGACACAATCAAAGTTGATGTTAGAGGATTTACTGAGATAATACCAGAGGAGCCGTGGTGTTAAGCAGCTGTTCAAAAGACTGGAGGTGAGGCAGGCTTACCGCCTTCATCTGGCTTCAGACGCCCCGCCAGCATTCTGATGAAAGTGGTTTTGCCCGTCCCTGAGAAAGGCAACAAATTTAAAACGCAGACAATATAGTGTGACCCTGGCACACACGCAGAGAGCAGCCTCTCTCTCTCTCTTTCACACACACACGTTACCTACCGTTCTCCCCCAGCATCACCATGATCTCAGAGTCTGTGAACTCTCCCTCCAGGATCTCCAGGGCAAAGTCCCCCATGGCCTTCTTCATGTGGGGGTATTGGTAGCGGCACATCTTCTTGATCTCCTCCTCGTTGGCCGTCTCCGCCACCTTGAAGACCAGCGACACCTCACGGAAGCGCAGGTTCTCCGTGGGCACGTAGCCGTCCAGGAAGATGTTGATGCCTGAAGGGAGGGAGGAAAGGAGGGGCGAGAGACGGGCCGGAGAGAATAGGTGTGAGATAGTTTGTATGTTCAACGTTTGGTAATTTGTTGCATTAGTATCAACCAGTTACACAATCAGAAAGACCCAAATTTGGCTACATTAACAAGGGCAACATAGCCCCCAGATGTGCATTCAGAAATCATTCACAACAGGTTAGGTAACAACGCATCAACATTGATGTTGCAGGTGTGTACCAGCTGGCTCTAAGGCAACTTCCATGTAAGAGAGCGCCTGCCAGAGCCAGACTGGGGTGTACTGTAGCAAAACTCAAATTGAGCCAGATCACTTGTCTTTACAGACGACTGGCACAGAGTGTAGCCTGCAGAGCCAGTCCTAGGGATGACTGGATGGTGTAGCGTCGAGAAGCACTGGACTCTGGATGTAGGAGTGCTAGGCAAGGGGTGCGTACCTTCCCTGACCCCAAAGGGCATGGTGACCACACCGTAGGCGCTGGGTACCCCGTACAGGCAGCAGATGAAGTCAGACAGGTAGTCCAGCACACTCAGATCGTGCTCCACAACAATGATGTATCTGGGAGGGGACACACGCACGAAACAAACATCTGGGGTCAAGAGTCACGCTCAGTTTTCCATGGATAGTCAGACGTTTTTAATAGATTTCTTGCCCACCTGTCTGGGGTGATGAGGGAGCGGATGGTGATGGCAGCCTTTAAACGCTGCTTCACATCCAGGTAACTGGACGGCTCGTCGAACATGAAGCTGGAATGACAACGGGAAACCTCAATAGTAACACTGCGCTGACCATAAGGCTACTTGGGGTGCACTTGGTTGAGGTGGACCTACATGTCAGCCCTCTGGATGCAGACCACGGCGCAGGCGAAGCGCTGCAGCTCCCCTCCAGAGAGGTCCTCCACGTTCCTCTCCCTGAGGTGAGTCAGATCTGGAGACACACACGGCAAAAGTTCTCAAAGTCTGCTCTCTAAACTATTTCCACAGTCATTTCTTGGAATAAATCAGCCTGTAAGATAACATTTCCCACTAAAAAAAGGTTTGAAGTACATGTGGACAGTAGAAAAGGCTACTGGGCTGTGAACAGAAGGAGGAGCCGGCGTACCTAGCATGTCACAGACTCTGGTCTCCGTCTTGGTATCATCTTTCCTGCTCAGGATGGAACCCACGGTCCCCTGGTGGCACAACACAGTAACACGGTTACACTTGGCGGTAGTAGCACCTGGCCCGTTGGGACACGAAGCCTTTCTGTTCATGTTTGGTATGCATGTGGCTGGAGATCACATGACTTCGCCACTAGTAATATACAGTGCGTAAGGGCGACTACCGCATTGCTTCATCGACCTTCACTTAACAAGATAACTATAGCTCAAATGACTAAACTAGTCTCGATGCACGCCACCAAATTTGTTTCTAAACGATCCAGCAGCTGATGTCTCCCAATTCCTGCAGGGCCTCTTATGCCTTGGTATTAAGAATCGCTGCAATGTGTACCAGCTGGCTCTAAGGCAACTTCCATGACAGAGAGCGCCTGCCAGAGCCAGACCGGGGTGTACTGTAGCAAAACTCAAATTGAGCCAGATCACTTGTCTTTACAGACGACCGGCACAGAGTGTAGCCTGCAGAGCCAGTCCTAGGGATGACTGGATGGTGTAGCGTTGGCATCATCTTCTGGTGCTAGTGTGATTCAACACAGGCTGAGGGGGGACTGACCTTGACCGTTTTGGGGATCTGGTCGACATACTGGGGCTTAACGATGGCCTTCAGGTCATCTTCCAGGATCTTGGTGAAGTAGTTCTGCAGCTCCGAGCCCCGGAAGTAGGTGAGGATCTCCTGCCAGTCTGGGGGGGCCTGGGGCACACCAAACAGATATGTTGACATTAATGTTTCCTTTATTGTGTACGGAGAGTCATATATATACTCTCAATGTGAGCTCTGGTTCAGCAGTGTTAATATGAATGCTATGTTAATTTAATTGAGACTTTATAGTTTTGGCCTACACATGTCGGCTCTCAAAAAAGAGTCCAGTTATGACATGAGGAATGCTACAAATGCCATTTCCCCTCTCCCCATGATCAATCCCTTTAGGTTGTGCTGGGAATGTGGAAGTTGACTGAAATCACTGTGATTGATGTGTGGCCATATGGGCAGTTCTCACTCACATCAAACTTTCCCAGATTGGGCTTCTGTTTTCCAGCTAGGATCTTCAGCGCTGTGGACTTGCCGATACCGTTGGTTCCCACCAGCCCTAACACCTCCCCAGGTCGGGGTATAGGTAATCTAGAACATGTCCCACATATTGGGTTGTATTTTGGAAAAACAATTCAGACCGAAAGGCTAGATGAAAACTTGTCATGATGTAGCTCCCCGTGTCTTTAACTTGGGGATGAACTCACCTATGCAACTTGAAAGAGTTGGCACAGTATCTGTGAGTGGTCTCTTTCTCAAGGTTGCTTGGCAAGTTGACGATGGACAAGGCGCCGAATGGACATTTCTAATGAGGGTGGAGTAAGAGTAGAGTTATCAAGACTTTGCCACATTCAACCAACTACTGAGCATTTCACTGGTCATGGTCAAATGATAATGTTTTACCTTAATGCAGATTCCACAGCCAATACAGAGAGATTCGGAAATCCAGACAATTTTGCTCTGAGCGGTGACCTCTATACACAGTTTGCCTGCATGAAGGAAATGAGTACATGAAAGCATCATAAGGATACCATTAACAAATACTTTAATGATGTTGGGATCTGTGCCTTGGGGCTTGTGGTATGTTGCATACTGTTACTATAGATTTCACGGTTTATGATTCATTAATGATTTCCAATCTTACCCATTCGGACCACTGGGCAGCTTTTCTTGCATTCCTGACGACATTTCTTTGGCTTGCACTTGTCATGGTTGACGATGGCGATTCGGGTGTTCTTTTCCGACATTCTGACTACCTCCTATCAGGTCTCGGCAGATCAGGTCCTCTCCCCCTCTGCTGCTGCCGCAGATAGCTGGCTAACAGAGAACAAGGTCGTGAGTCAGCCCAAACTCCATTTTAAACTAACAAGCTAGAGCTAGCTAACAAAGCCGGCAACTGTCACCATAACGGACCATAGCGAGTGACAAATGATTTGAATTTGACATAAGAGTACCGCAAGACTCGTTTGTAAAGTTGTCACGGCTGGGTTAGCACGTAGCCAACCATTAAAACCACGAATAACCGCAAAACGTTCTAGTTAGGGTCTAAGCCCATTTATAGCTTCATGGACAGATAAGCGGTAGAACGTTTAACTGATCAGTTTGCTAATGTCTGCAATGTCCCCATACCCTACATTTCCATCTAGTTAACTAATTAATATACTCTACCTGCTAGACTAGAATAGCTAGCTAACTAGATTGCTAGGCTACAGTAGCTAACGTTGGCTTGGGAACCCAACGTTGGTTAGGCTATGCTAGATAGCCGGTTCTTTCAGCTTTTATCAATCTTATTTTGCCCTAAAACACATCTTGACGACGCTAAATATAGTAATTCAGATGGGTTTCACGAATTAACATATATCAATCTACAAGTCTTCATATTAATCAAGTGCAGCTAACCTGACTAGTTAGCTGGTTACCAACAGCTGACACACGGTACGAGAAATGACACATGCTAGCTAGCTTGCAGTCTTAAAATTCACACAAGCTAGCTACTTGATTGCTGACGATAGTTACTCTGACGTTAGCACTGGCTATCCAGTGCGGCCATCCAGCTAAGTAGCTAGCTAGCCTGGCGGATAGCATAGCTAGCTAGTAAATTGGTAGACCATCATCCATTCATTGTTACTATAAAAAAAGGTTTCATTAAATGAATCACTGGCATGATAATTGACTCACCCGAATACCCTGCTTTGGTGTTCGTTTCCTTAGAGTTCAAAATTATATCTGTAACGTGACGATATAAATTTGGAGTTTCATGCAACGTGTTCCCAATGAGGACCAAACGCCGGGAGGAAAAATGGCGCGCCCGTGCGTAAATTTGAGTACGTAAGTCATGCGTCTGTCTGACGTACTACCTTTTTAGAAGAAAAAAAATGCGGGGGTATTTGAGGTAAAAGCAAATGTAGGCCATCTGGTTGAATTTGTCTAATGTTCTCACTGACTAGGGAGTGTGAATTTGTCACCTATAGCTTTGATTGAATAACGTAAATCGTTACATTCGTTTAATAAGCTCATACAATACCGATTTCTCACAATAGTATTTCTTCAGGACTCAGACATAATGTTGAGAAAAAAATTATGAGTAAATTAGTCAAACAAAAAAGTGAAAACAACAGTTAAGACTTATAAAAACGTAGGCTATGCCAATATAGTTGACAGCTCACAGTATAATAGTTGGGAGCATAGGTAAAGGCAGAGATATGTGTGTTTGGTGACTTTCTAACCTGATTCAGCACATTTTTTGAAAACCCCCAATGTGAACGACCCCTTTTGTGTCCACTGGTAGAAAAGCTACAATAACACAATAACCTCCATAGTACTGGGATGCAACTGGTCCGATGAACCGAATGCTCTCTGTTGTGTAACTGTAGATGCAGAAATCATTGTCACATCATTTTTTATCTGAGCCATTGCTAATATAAGTACTTGGTCTGACTGGATTCAACATCACATTTTTTTTCTCCAAGACAATAATAATACACTTAATACAAAAAAAATCTTCTTCTTGCATGCACTTTCCACATTTGTCCACAAGAGGTCCGTCTAGTATCACTGTGAAACATGAACGTCACAGTTTTCTCTCTCGGATCTCAAACAGTGTATCAATGGGGCTTTTCAGCGAGTCTTGGCAATATCTGGCGTAAAAGCCAGCACTGGTACCTTTGGGTGGAAAATTGGACTCAAATTCAGGACTCAAGAAACATTCCATGTCAAATGATTTACACTTTCCCATTAACACAACCTCTACATTTTGAAACCTCTTGTAATCTGAAATATTGTGGCAGTAATTCATTGAGCTAACAGACAGCCAGTGTTGATCTCGGCGGTGCCAAAATAGACAGAAAAAGGTCTAAAGTAAAACGATATCTAAGCCAACGGTTCATTATATCTTGACGTTGGACTGGGCTGTAGTGTGGTTGCATCGCGGTCATGTTGGGGTGAGGCCTGGGGCTGTGGGCTGATCCTTGGGTTTAGGCTTGAGTGGAAGTTGAGGTTCGGTTTGGCCCTGGTCGGTACGCTTTACAAATGGAAGCAGTGAAACCTTCAGAAACCGTTTGGGGATGTTCTAGTTTGCTTAACATACACGTTTGTACAATAAAAATGTTCAAAGTTACTTTTCCATGAAACCGCCTTACTTTGATGAACTCAAAATGCAATTCATATTTATGTACGTCTCAAACATACGACAGTTGGACCCTGTATGTCTCAGTGTCGATGTCTCAGTGTGTCTGTATGTCTCAGTGTGTCTGTGTGTCTGTGCCACCCCCACGAGGGTGCTGGCTGGTGACAAGGACTTGGCTACGACTCGGTCTCATCGAGTGATCCCCCCTGGGACTTCCAGCCAGCATGCCAGCCAGCGGCCTTCTCAGACATTCCCCAACACCGTGCCCCGCTGCCAACGCAGAGCCGCCCAACCGTGTGTGCCACCCAGCTCTGCCCGGGCAGACCCAGACACCTGAGCTGGCATGGGACAGAAGGAGAGGAGGGGACGGGTGGATGGATGGATGGAGAGAAGGAGGGAGGGATGGAGAGAAGTAGAGTCTTGCCAGAGAACCGTACGTGGCTGTTGCAGCTGTTGCATACTGCTCCACAACGCACCCTCTGTTCCTGCTTCCAATACAGCACTAATTAAAGTTGCACCCATCTCCGTCGCTGCCAGACCATCCCCCCCGCCCCACACATACACAAACTCTTTCCCCGTTAATGCTAACTCACACACACACACACTCACACACTCCATCCCACACTCCCCTCCATCCCCACGGCCCTCCACTGGCAAACCCTTGCAACAGCAGCCCCACTTTCCATTTGAACTGAGTTATTGACCAGCCTTTTGTGAACAAAATTTACAGCTTATGCCCTTTTTCCCCTCGTTGATTCAATCTGCATGCAACTGATTCCTTCACAGTGGATCCGCTTTCTGCCCCCCCCCCTCCCCTCCCACCCTGCCACACATACCCTTTCCCCTCCCTTCTAACCCTTCCACCCGCCCATGTACTGCTATTGAGTGCAGGACAGCATGGGAAAATAACGCAGGGGGTCCGCGCTGGACCCAGCCTGCCAGCCAGGCAAAAAAATAAGTCATAATACTAGGTGATCTTGTCCTAATTAAAACCTAGTTGCATATCATCTCCAGGAGTCAGGAAATAGAAGACGTAAACACAGGAGGAAAAACGTCCGGGCCACCAACTGACGGAGAGAGATCAAGTGTTCATTAAACAACTCTGATGTTGTTCCTGGTTGCCAGCTCACAGGGTTGTTTTCCCCCCCCGCTTGTGGGACCTGCTTAAGCTGCTGCCACAAAATTACCCAATGCCATAGCCTTCCCTTCTGTAATTTCCAGGCAAATTCGGGTTGTTCCAGGTCAGAAATAGGTTCCTGCCCTCATTCGACGAAGGCCTAATTGCCGTACAAAGGAATAAAGAGCCGCGTTGGCGTCCAAGAGCAACCTCTCGTCCCAGCCACTTCCCTCAGCCCTCTCTCCAGTGGGCATTCCGATATAGATTAGCTGGAAATCTTTCCTTCTCTGTTCGAGGATAATCCCTTCAACAGGGGGCCGCTAGGCTCGCATATTAGGAATGATTTAGGCACACTGTATTCCGGTCAGGTCAGGAACGTTCTTTCATGGCATGATTTGGGTGGTTCTGATGGCTTCACATTGTGGAAGCGAAGTAGGGGAAGAACAAAGGGCACGACTTCCACTGTGCAAACAGAGTTCAAAGTCGTCACATGGATGAGAACGATGAATTAGGGGTCATTGGTAAAGGTCAGCAGGTCCTTAGAGAGTGAATGTATATGTGTGTGTGGGGTTGGGGTTGGGGGGCGGGAGACAGTGAACTTATTAAGATGTTTGAAGTCGGAGTGTTTCCACATCAGACATCAAGACTACCTACCACATAGCAGAACATCCATCAGGATTATATTAATATGAATGAGAGTTTCAACACAGAGGAATGCCGAAGAGTAGAGATTGAGTGTGTGCACATGGTTCCCTTCTCTAGGGATCACAAAGAGATTAATACACACGTTTTTAAGGCCGACATTGTAGAACACAGGCATGATTACAAAGTCATGGTTAAAGGACATTTCCATTACTGATAACTCAAACTTCAACTCAAATAGGGGACAACGTGACAGGTGCCATGTTATGGTGGTGGGCTGTGTAAGCACAGAGTATCACGCCTGCTTTACCACAAACTAGGGCGGGGTACTGGAAATGAAAAGCAGATGAAATGAGGAGTTGAGGCAGCTTTCTATCAAGAGTTAGAATTTGTGTTCAACTCTTGGGATTTGGACTGTATTTACTCATTTATTTCCCTTATTCATTCACCGAAACTATGTGTGTGTGACAGTGTATGTGTGGGACAAGAGAGAGAGAGAAAGAGAGAGAAAGAGAGAAGGAGAGAGAGAGAATGACTGGCTTATTTCTGTCTAAAGCCAATAGGACAGTGTGGGTAAGACAGGGGTTTGTGTGGTTTTACAGTTCAGCGGCCGTGTCTGAAAGCGTGCTCTTTCAGCGATGTGGGTGGCAGGACTCCTTACTACCATCGCCCTGCATATTGTCGTTGGCTCTATGCACTTGTCAGCGTCATCGCTCACTTGCTCGGAAAATGTTAATATTGTTTTATAATGAAAGCCACAAGGGTCGCTCGAGTCCTCCCTCTGAGATAAAGAGAGAGAGAGAAAGAGAGAAACAACAAGTTGTTGTCATCACAAAAGGACAAATTGTATTTACATATTTATTGTTTTCTTTTTTTATAGCTCAGAGGGTAGTCCTGCAAATAGGTCCGGTTTCCTTGGCTACTCCACAATGAGATTCCTTATTGTGTCATATATACAGAATACCAGGAAATAATAGGCACAAGCAGAAAGAAACCTATCCCAAGCCAAATGATTCTCCTTTTTCTCTTTCTCTCTCCGCACCCACCCCTTGCCCTACCCATCTCTTGTTGTCCTTCATTTGTAGCCCAGCGCTTTGGCTTGAAATCGTATTATTTTTTTGGTAAATAAACCATTTTCTGGTAGCCATTATACATTTCTTGGTGTGAGGTCCTTTTTTATAAAGGGGGCCTGGAGCCTTTTAACGAAAATGTTTTCTATTTGTGCTTTTGTAAGACACTTTCGACTGCTTTGAAAGAGAGAAACCAGGTTTTCCTTGCGTTTCTGGGAGTGAGGTCGGGGATTTTTTCTCCGCATTGTGGTGAAAGTTATTCGAAGAGGCTGCATTTTTTCCTGATTTACCCTTTTGTTCTCTGTAAGTAGTTCCAGGTCCCCCCACACACCCCCACTCACACCCCTGTGTGTGTGTCTGTGAATGTGTGTGTGTTGGTTTATGTGTGTGTGCGCGTGTGTGCACGCACACTTGTGAGGGCAATGCAGAGGCCCCGATGTGACACCTGCTGTTGAGATGAATGGAGTCAGTGGCAGCTGCCTGTTCCCACTGCACACACACACACAGACACACACACACCTTCATCCTAGGCCCAGAGACACGGCCATTCCAACACTAGGGCCCTCGTGTAGCACTTAGCGCCCCCTGCCAACATTTGCAGTCACTGCAGACTCCAAAGGAATGGAATAGTACCTAGAAAAACGACATCTGACTTTAGCTCCTGCATGCTTTGGGTTCTATAAAGTTTCCTCATGTATTATCAACGATCACATCCAAATAATCATTTTTTGCATTCTAGAACTGACTAGATCAGATTAGGAGGGCAATCTCGTCCTGTGTCGAGTAATCTTGGTTAGCACGTGTTTAGCGTTTAGCGCTGCTAACCTTGCAAACGGCAGCGTTGCTGATGGAAAAATGCTATGTTGTGTTTTTCCCATGTTGGTTTGTTTGGTCTGACCTGTCTGTGCTCTCTTGCTGTGTGGTCAGCTGTCTCGTGTGTGACGTCCAGCGTCTGAGAATATCTGGTTTTAGCCAAACATCCTGGCAGAGCAGAGTAGGAGGGTTAAGGCTGAAAGAACAGGACATGATAACAACACTGTCCTGTTCATGACCACTGTGACAAACTACACACATACACACGCACTTACATGAGCATGAACAATGTCAATTTATACCAACAAATCACTTTATTGACATAAATGAAAGATCACCTGAAATGCTGACTAAACTACATGTCTGCAATTTGGAATCAAAGGTTTCTCTTGGAAACAAATTCACTTTTCCATTCTTGTGAAATAGTGACTGTAAAACAAGTTCTTGATCACATCTCACAGGCACACATGAGCAAAGAATAACTATTTCTCCTTATCTTTCCACCAGAGGTCAGCCTTCTATTAACAAATATTGATGAAAAGATATATTTTTTAAGGAATAAACTGGTGCACAACATCTCAATTGGTTTTCTTTGGCTTTGACCCTCAGAACAAATTATAAAAAAGAACATAAAAACCTAGATAAAATATTGTTACATCGATACATCGTTAGTTGGAAATGTCAAAGCAGTGAAAATCGTGTGACAGAGTTATTATCTGGGAACCTAAACAAGTCAAATTGTACGCTGTGACTTTTTGACCAGAAACACACACGGAAAGGCAAACTACCGAGTGTGGTCGGTCACTAGAGTGTGTTTGTGAAATGAGTGGCTCGACATACATCAAACAACCTGACTGCTAATGATACTATATATCTACACCCTTGTTGACTGGTTGTTGAGGGGGACCAATGACAGACTAAAACACAAAGGGACCCAACTTTCCAGTTGTATGGCGAATTCTTAACATTACTATGCTAACATTATGTCGCCAGAATGAGTGAGAACTAATATTGGTTTCCACCATTTCTTTCTCTCCAATACCTCCTGAATTTTCCTTTGAAGTCCTGCCCCCTCACATTTACACACATCGGCAAACTTATCCTCTCAAATCAAAATGGCCACCAACTGTTGCTTTGGAATTGGTGTTATCAGAGTCATCCTCACCCCAAAGGTTGTGTGGATTTCGTCCTTTTGGAGAGTTTGTATTGGAAGTACATGGTAGACTTTGACTGAGTGGTCTTCCTGTGCCAGCAGGTGAGCCCGTTGCCTGCATACTCCTCCGCACAGCGGCAGATGTACGAGCCATCTGTGTTGATGCACCGGGCGTTCCGGCTGCACCGGTGACTACCGGTCACACACTCGTCGCGGTCTAGACAGGAGCGAAGCAAGAACAGGTGAGAGAGGAGAACATCACGTTTAAATGTGAACGCGTTTAGGTTTTTGAGGGGTCCAGTCCTCTAGGAGATGAACCCAAACAAAAACGTTTTGGTTGATGGAGTCAACAGGGTTCCCTGGCTTCCAGAGGGACTTATTCAGATGCTGCTGCGTCTCTCAGACGGTGAATACACACCAGAGAAACATGTGAGGGTGTGCGTTGATCCAGCCAGTCACTGACAGGTCTGACACGAAACAGAGCAGAGGGCTGTGGTTTTGGCTGGAAAAAAAGTATCTCTCCTCACAGCTGTAACCCCCCCCCCACGCACACACACACATGCTCAGCACCACCACCACCACTACATCTGCATCTTTCTTAAACGAGAAACATGTGTCCGGGCTGCTTAGAGATGCTGGCAGAGGGAGGAACAATATTCATGTGTTTAAGTAGGTCAAACACACACACACACACACACACACACACACATACCTCGGCACTGCACAGAGTTGTGGAGCGTCCCCAACACGAAGCCATCCCTGCACACGCACACAAAGCTGCCGAAGGTGTTCTTACAGGTTCGCCGAGGCGGGCACGCGTCAGAGAACTCCAAACACTCATTCACGTCTGAAAGATGAACACAGCAACACAACAACACCAGGGCACACTCTCAACATCTTAGAAAAACACTTGTGTAGAATACACAGGAATTGAAACAGACCCCGAGTGTGTGATCGACAATATCCCCTCCCTCACGTCCACCCTTTATTGGACAGAGAACACTAAACACACACACACACAGTCATCCCTGAGATTTTTTAAGGAACGCATGGAAACATGCAGGGAGACCGCCGACGAGACCGAGGGTCATTTTCCCCAGCTCAAAACAATCATTACCGTCACATCAAAAAGACAGAAAGACAAATGACTAGCTTGTCCCTGTTCTCAGCTCTTTGTACAGCAGCTTTGAAATGTACACTGCTGTTCAACAACTGAACTGGTTTGCACTATATCGGCCTCAAAGCAGCCCTCTCCCGTAGTCAAAAACTGTTCATAAGTTCATTGTTCATGTTCACCAGGACACCAGAGTTATGTAAAAAGCTATACTAAGCTTAACTATAGACTGAATACCCTTGAGAATGGCAAAACCTGTAGGTCTGCAGCACAAAAAGAAGTCACACTTAACTGTGCTCACCCAATTGTATGTTTTTGTTGTAGCGTGCTTCTCCCACACACCCCTGAGTACAGTGGGACCCCTGTGGAGCTAATAGCACCTTAGGTAGCTAGGTCTTAATAACAGTGGTGATTTTACTGAGTCCCAGTGGACTCGGTCGTTCCCACACTATGTGAGAATGAGGCTATAACTACCACCAAAAAGAGAGAGAGAGAGGGGGGGGGATCTGTGAGGACTGACTGGCATCGTTAAAACAGCTGGAGGCGTCTAGCTCTTTACGGCTGAGGGGGGACTTTAAGTAAGTGAGTGCTGCTGGTTAGCTGGGTGCTAAAGAGAGTGTATAGGAGAGACTAGGGCGGGGTGGGGCTGTTTTCTTAGCAGAGGGGGTAATTCTATGGTTTATCGTCAGAAGGATAAACTTAGTGGGACGGTGTTGCTGGCTTCAGTGCAGTGTGTGTGTCTGTGTGTGTGTGTGTGTGTGTGTGTGGGGGGGGGCATGTCCTATAAGCGAAGCATTGGAACCTGTCTTCCCTCTTTCACCTGTTCTCTAATTGAAGGATAAACACCAATCTGGCAACCTCTGACCATAGCATCCGCTCCATGGGCTGCTAACACAATAAGACTTTAATGATAGATAACAGAACAGAATAACACTCTGTTACCATAAAAACTGGCCATAGCGATGGCGGGCGAGGGTAGGGGCTACTGATGAAGCCTACCTTCACATGTCCTGTTGTCCTTGGCCAGGTGGAGGCCGGGGGGACACAGACAGTGCACCTCTCCCCCTGTTTCTATCTGGCAACCAAACTGACAACGACCAGAGACACACTCCAGCTCTCCTGTAACACACACACACACACGGAGAATCTGGCTTGGAGCTGAGGAGAGACACAGACCATTGGAACACCCCCGGGGAACACATGCCACCATACGTCTGAACATTCTGGTATGTTCCATCCTGCGATGGATGCAAACGTCGGATCTGTTTATGGAGGAGTTGGCTGCGTGTTCCACGGACCGGGAATATAGATGTAGAACATGTAGAATATGTAATAATAATCATATTTTTGTATTTAACGGCTCTCTTTCTCTGTACCACTGTGGACACTGTACAGGTTTGTCAACTGCGTGTCCCTTTTAGGGGAGAAGGTAGGTGTGTAGTACACACTGTGTACCTACGGGTGCAGGTGTGTCCATCTGTGTTGAGGGTGTAGCCGGGGTCACAGTAGCAGCGGTAGCTCCCTGGGAGGTTCATGCAGCGCTGGGAGCACGGCCGCACAGCCACGCCACACTCGTTCACATCTAGAACGCACACACGTACATACACACAGGCACGTCCAAACACACACACACACATATACACACACACACACACAGGCAAACATTACACACACACATGGACCCCACACATCCATACATCCACACACACATTTACATACATTATTATTACTCTAATGGCAGGTTATGAGGGGGGAAAAGTATAGGATGGTTTACCTTCTTCACATTGCTGCCCCATGTACCCAGCTATACAGGAGCACTTGTCTGGACCCACACACTCTCCCTTCACACATGGCCTTCCACACACCGCTGTTCAGTCAGATAGATCCACACAAAATCAAACATGAATGGGAAAATGACAAGAATAATTTTACAAACAAGAGGGATTAGAATGCTTTTGCGTCATAAGTAAAAGTCAATAACTTGTACATTTCCAATTTGTAAATTGTCTCTAGACTTGTTTACTGCCTGAGTGCAAAAAACATTCTGGACTTCCTCTGTGAGGTGTCCTGAGCACTCTTCTGCTAGGTACTGCTTTTGTTGCTAGCAGATTCACTAGAACTGGTTCATTGTTATGCTTTCCAGGTGACTTACGCTGACAGAGTCCGTTAACATTCCTCCACCCCAAACAACATGCCATGGATCCCCCAAAGCTACAAACCCCTGGTCCAGACAGACCCCTGATACCTCCAGACTCGCCCCTCACAGCCCTTAGAAAAAGAAGAGAGACAAAAAAGTTGTTATCAAGATGTTATTTGAACAATTCAAGGAATAGTTGATTCATAGGATAGTACCAGTTTACAGACTTGTTGTGGCTATAGAAGCTGGTCTAACGTTTAAGACTACTGAGGACAAGTGTATACATTTGCATAATTAGGTCTAGACATGGCCTTTAGTCAATTAAGTTCAATCAGCTGGGCTGAAGAGCAGGATGGAACTAAAATATGAGCTTAAAGATTTGAATGGAAAACCATTGTTAAAGCACACATAACACGATTAAAACGTTCAAATGTAGTTTATTGCACTTAGTTTGATAACAATTTCGAATCCAGTCAGACTACCATTTCTGGGACGTTATAGTAGGCTACTACTCACGAGTCTAACGGACTCTGTCAAAGTCATTCAATTACAATGGCCAAATGAAAAACAGTTTTTTAAATATGCCAAATCTGTAACGACCCTACCTTTCGTGCTGGTTAGCAATGGAGAGCGCAATAAAACGCATCGTGATGACCAATAACTGTTGACGCACTGAAAGGCTGATCACAGTTGTAAATTCCATAGTTTAACGCAGTTTGTTATGGATAAAGTAGTAAGTGACTACATATTACTAAAATCCCATAACAATGTATTTGGTTGGTGTGCGTGTTTTAAGGAGTAGCTTTTCGCCAGGTCTCTAGCACCAAAGCCAAGGACTAAAGTCACAGACAACGTATGTATGCGTGCGGGGTCGCATCACATGTCACTTAATTGTAGGGTCAAAAATACCTTTGAAATTGTTGTCAACAAACAGTGACACGCTACCATCCTATGTCGGTGGAGAGACAGAGAGAGATAAGTATAGTGACAGAGCGGATTTGAAACGTAGGCCTAGATATCAGGATTTCATAATGACTTTTATTGAATGCTTTCTGCTGTTGCAAAAAGACCACAAGCCATCAGGTTGCCTGAATAAAGCCAGATCCATGTTCAGTCATTAATATGCCATGGGCAGCTTTGTGGAAATCAAAGTGTTAATTTGTAAAGGCTTATTTTGTGATTTTAAGGAGGGAAATGACTACTGGCAGGCTCAGAACCGATGCCTTTGAACTGGGAAGCTAAGCCCTTAACTATTTCCAGCAATGATCAGTCAGCAATCAGTTGTATTAGGCTCAAAGGCAGAGTTCATGCCTAATCGCCTGGTGGTCCACTCAATGGTGGAGTAAATGAAACACATGTGCGCACGCATGCAAACACATGGCTGTACACATTCACACACATGAATGCACACGCACACACACCACACACACACACACACACACACACACACACACCTACACACGCACGCGCACACACACACACAGAGGTCCTTTCTCTGTAAATTACCTTTGTGGAGAAGGGACATTCTATCATTAGGTCAATGTCAAGTCATTCTTTTACTCCCCTAAAAAGACATTTTTCACTCATTAAAACAGTCCAAATATGATGCTTGTTTAGCCAGTGAGCAGTGAACTCAGATCCCTATCAACACAGTAATTTGTCCAGCCCCAAAACAAGTGAAGACTCACTGGAAGTGGCACATACCTGGCAAGCCTTCTCTAGCTCCTTGTGCTAATTATGAGATTACTGCGGCGGTGAGATGGCCCCCGGGGCACCTCCGCCACACCACCGACCCACGATGCACTGCTTCGAGGAACGCATGGGAGGTATTTGAAACCGTCCCCCGGCTTTCCCACAAGTCTGGGAGAATCAACCAGTCAATGGGATCAGTTTGAATTGAGGGTGGTTGGAAGGGATGATATGTGGTGTAGAGTGGATGGACCCACGGGGGCACCTCCGCCACACCACCGACCCACGATGCACTGCTTCGAGGAACGCAAGGGAGGGTATTTGAAAACCGTTCCCCCCGGCTTCCCACAAGTCTGGGGGATATAACCATCAATGGGATCAGAGTTTTGAATTGAGGTGGTTTGAAGGGATGATACTGTGGTGGTCGTAGATGTGGGGAGGGGGGGGGGGGGGGATGGAGTTGAGCATGATCCGGGGGAGAAGGCTTATAAGAGAACACTATACTGTCCTCCCGAGCCCAGACCATATTATGGTCATGTCTGATCTGTCTTGACTCCCTGCCAAGCCTCAGTTTCTCCATCGCCATGATGATATGGTGAAACACAATGCTGGCTGCCAAGAACTGATAGTTTGGGGCCTGGGAGGTTGTGGTGGGGGTGGTGGTAGGAGGTGGAGGAAGAGAGAGGAAGGTATATCTTGGTGGTCTTGTTGATGCTGCAGTGTGTGTGGCAAGTGCAGTCTCTCTCTTTATATTTCTCATCTCACCTCTGCTCTATTCTCTCTCTCTCTCTTTCTATCTCTCTCTCTCATCACACACACACACACACACACACACATAGTAACACACTGCAGAGAAGATTGCTCTCACTCAGATTATGCTCACAAGGTTTGGTGGTGAGAACGGATCATGTGCAGGCCTCTCCACCCCTCCCAAATCATCAGACCTTCCCTCCTCCTTCAAAGACCACATCAGATGCTCTGTGCTGTGGTGGTCTCTGAGTCTTCAACCTGGGGGGGCCGTGACCCCATAACCATACACATATTGAATACCAGGTCTAGACAGGACAGATCAGATGCCTAGCGAAGATTTAAAAAAACCAACAGTAGCATGTAATAGCGCACTTCATGTCTAGTAGAGGAAAAGGTACAGAAGAACCAGACCAGCTGAGAAGTAGACAATATGAGATTTTAGGAGGGAATCTTTTCAAAGTTTCTGTGAAACCTTTTCTGGATACATCATGGGGCAGTTAGGATTGTTTGCTGGTCGTAAGCATCGAACATCTTGCACCTCTGTGGATGAGCCTGGGGGAGAGGGGGGGGGAGACATGTGGACTGTGTCTGGTATGTCTCCCTCTGTCATGGCACGCCAAACTGTCAAAACATGCAACAGGTAGAGAGAACGTTACAACAACAACAAACGGTGTTGATATCTGTTGAGCAACAGTTCTTGGAAATAACATGGTGGTGTGTCAGGTGTGTCGAGGCCTAACCAGCTGATTCCCTTTCACAGGGGGCAATGGGTTTAGGTTGAAAATATTTGTTCTTACTCCTCTTTTCATTGCATTTTGCCATGTAACACAGCTTTACATTAGCAATATGAACATGTGTTTGGAAATAGTTCTTCAACCTTGGCCCAAACTCTTTAGATTCGGAGGCACCTTGTTCATCGCGTATTAGCAAGAACCAGGAACCAGAGATCCAGTGATCCAGAGATCCAGAGATCCAGAGATCCAGAGATCCAGAGATCCAGAGATCCAGAGAGCCAGAGAGCCAGGGAGCCAGCCAGAGAACCAGAGAGCCAGAGAGCCAGAGAGCCAGGGGGCCAGAGAGCCAGAGAGCCAGAGAGCCAGGGAGCCAGGGAGCCAGAGAGCCAGAAAGCCAGAGAGCCAGGGAGCCAGGGAGCCAGAGAGCCAGAGAGCCAGAGATCCAGGGAGCCAGAGAGCCGGAGAGCCGGGGAGCCGGAGAGCCGGAGAGCCAGAGAGCCAGGGAGCCAGAGAGCCAGAGAGCCAGGGAGCCAGAGAACCAGAGAGCCAGAGAACCAGGGAGCCAGGGAGCCAGGGAGCCAGAGAACCAGAGAGCCAGAGAACCAGAGAGCCAGAGAGCCAGGGAGCCAGAGAGCCAGAGAGCCAGAGAGCCAGAGAGCCAGAGATGTCTCAGTGGACTTTGAAGTTGTCTCCCCAAGCAGAGCAGTGGGAAGGGACTGCCACCTTCTGTCTGCATGACAAAAATGACTTGCTTGCCATGTGAAAAAGCTGGAAGGTGACACAGAACATCTCTAATTTAATCAACTATATACGATCAAACAGCATAATGCAGTGTTAAATGTGTAGTCTTTTGTCAATTTAAATCATACGTAAAATCAATACGTAACTACTATCGTTGAAATATATTTTTCTTTAAAAAGTTAGTGTGTATCTTCCTGCTAGGTATCACAACACCTTAAAACTGGAGAGCTCATATATTATTTACTGGTCGTCACAGCACACAACTGTACGACACAGACAGAGAAATATAAATGTATAAACATGTGTCTGTAACGCCGTGATTCACAGGCCCAGGGACATGGACCCAGGGAAGGCTACAGTGCCACCCAGTTCTAATGTGTTTAGCAGCAGAGCCCAGACCACGTGACGGACAGGCGGGGGGTCAGAGTTCACACCGGGGGGTGTCGTTGTGGGAGTTGCCCAGGTGTGAGGGGGTCAGAGGTGAGGGGGGGTTCCGGGGTGAGGTCAACAAACAGGGCACCTGCAGGCAACTGATGAGAGGAACAGGGGGGGAGCAGGGCATGAGAGGGGCTGTATGACAGATTGAGGGAGTTAGGGGTGATGGTGGTCTCACCCCATCACTCACATTGTGGTCGGTCACCTGGATGTGGGTTCACCACAAAAACACACATGCGTGCAAATACACACACAATCACTCACAGGGACACACATACACACCTGCAAACCCTCAGGATCCTTCACAGGACACCACGAACGGTGTCTCATAGCAGTGCTTCTGTCTGCTACATGTTCTCTCCATCCATCGCCAGCACTGCCAGTTGGGCTTGTTTTGACTGGAAGGACATGATGTACACAGAGAGCCAGCAGGAAGAACATAGGGTTGCCATTGGACACAAAGCTTTAATTGAGAGAGAGAGAGAGAGGGGGGGGGGCAGATTAGGATGCAGTGGAACACACCACCACAGGCAGTTTCTGTACTAGATCAGGGATTAGGTTTTAGGTATTGAAATGGCAGTGCCACAGAACAACACCATGCGAAATGAGCTCTACAAAAGACTTAGAATTTGTGATTATTATGTCACACCGATGGATGACATTAGACCATGGAGAGAGCACATGAGCACTATTCCATTTGGGTTCTGTGTCTGCGTGAATGTGCGTGTGTGCACGCAAGTGTGTGAGTAAATACATGGTTTGTATATCAGTGGTGGTTTAGCAGTGATCCTACTCTTCCTTCCATGCGAAGACATGTCAGTTTTGAATGTGTTTGTGTATGTGGGCCAGCAGGAAAGGCCATTCACTGCTGTCATTCAGCAGCACAACAGGAGCCCCATAAACACCTCATCCTCCAGTCCCAGAGAGCATAGCAATGCACCCACACAGAAACATCCACCAAAACAGGAAATAGTTTGCTTTCTCCACTGTCCCCATACACAGGTGCTTATTGGGGGTAAGCTGTATTTTGATTGGCCTACGGGTTAATGTTGACACACCAGACACAACATGGAACATCCACTATGACAGATTGATACCGTTTCCACTGAAGACGGATGAGAAACGGAGACATGGTTCCCGTTGTGGGGCATGTTACACCAATCAACAGAGTTTTCAGGACGGTGGAAGGTTTGTGTGTTTGTGTGTGACAGAGAGAAAGTGAGAATGTGGTAGAGAGACAGATATGTGGGTGTGCATGTATGCACCTGTGTGTGTGTGTGTGTGTGTGTGTGTGTGTGTGGTGTGTGTGTGTGTGTGTGTGTGTGTGTGTGTGTGCGTGTAACATGCCCTCACACCCAGTGTGTCCTGGTGTGTGATAAGGTGCTTGGCAGGCGCAGCGTGGCGTTGGCAGGAGCAGGCGGAGCCTCCACAGATAACAAGACGGCAGGCATCTGGCAGAGTTCTCTAGCCAGCATGGACGGACAAACAGACACACGGGTGATGCAAGCCATGGCTTCACATCAGATACGCACGGTTTGCCAGAACATGAACACAACCTGGGTAGCACAGAACTCCGACTGTACTTTCTCACTCCATTTTTTTTCTCGCCTCGCTCGGCCCTGCAGTCAAGTCAAAGTTGAAAGTGTTTGAACAGCAAATATGAGAACCGAGTGCAGGGAAAAGGCAAGCTGAGGCAATAAAGGAGGGTTTGCCCTCAAGTTTGGCAACCGGTCTGTTGTAGCCTTTTTTGTACTGTACAAATGGATGGAGATGCTCAGAAGCTATAAAAAGAGCAGGAACAAAAGTTTGTTCCATTCGGGAGGTTGGGTGTGTATATAATGTACACTGTACTCACCAGTGGACAACTGCTGACCTTTACTGGAACTATGCAGTGTCTTACATGGGAACACACATACATAATATTAACGGTGGGTCCACACTGCACTGCGACACTGTGGACTCTCCATGATGTAGGCTGTGATGAGCCATGCAGATTAAGAGAATAGGCAAACAAAGGGCTGTGCCAAGATTAGCCGCAATGTATACAGATTAATATAACCATACAGCACATAAGTGCTGCCGTAAACCATTTGCATAACTCTTTTTAATGTGTTTGGGAAAATTTCTCCGGGTCGGTTTGAAAAGCTACTTTGACGTGGAAAGTTTTACCTAGGTGGTCCATTCCAGCTGACACTACTTGTTTACCTAGCCTGGCTGGAAATCACTGAGACAGGAAGCAGACAGAAAGGAGATGTGTCGTCCTTGACAGCCACCCATGCTCATACACACACACACACACATGTGCACTCACGCACGCACACACGCAGGTATACACACACGCACAGGTATACACACACGTGCACACACACACACATGCGTTCATGCACACACTGGTGATAAGACACACACAGACAGACTCACACAGCCCTGGGGGGAGCCTGGCTGCTTCACCCCGTCTCTCCCTCAGCCGTGTGTGAGCTGACACGTCCGTCTCAATAAAACATTTACGGGCGCTGCAATAAAGATCTCCTATCACACTCCTTCCTCTCCCTTCCCCTCCCTTCCCACCTCACCCACCCTTTCAACCCCGAATCTCTTACCTGTCTCTCTCAGGTTATTCACACAAAAGAACACAACATCTTGGTTGGAGCTAGGGGAGTTGTGCATGTGTTTACATGACAGATTGGACCCCAGTGGGAACCTTAATTGCATCATTTCATGGACGCGAATCAGTTCTGGAGCCTGGAGGCGGCAAACAGGCTCTGCATCCAGGACCAGGGAGAGAGGGAGGAAGGAGGAGAGGGAGAAAGGGATGAAGGTACAAAAGGGATAGAAGTAGAGAAGAGGGAGGGTGGACTGTGAGGGAGAGGTGTGAGAGAAATGGATTAGGTAAGGGGGAGAGGGGGAAAGTTGCAGGATAGTGAGGGAGGATGGACAGAAACAGAGGAAAGAGATAAACCAAGACAGAAAGATGGGACTTAAAACGCTCATGACAGATAATGACATCACATACACACAGCAGGGGAAGAAAGAACCGCCAGGGAGAGATCAAGAGATGAGAGAAATGAAAATAAAAATTCATATAGAAAAAGAAGTCTACTCAGACATGTTGAAACATTTACAAAAGACATTCACATTCCCACTCTTACTACACTGTGGGCAGTCATTTTCTGCTCCTAGTTTTGTTTTGATATGCGATAAGCACTGGATAAACGAGGCAAGGAGAAAAGACAGCAACCTTTGGCTGGAGAGCGTGTCTTCATCAGGGAGGTAGTATCAGACTTCAGCCTGCCTTGGTTGTACATTACACCAGTAGTCCTCCTAGACTCAGCCATAAGTAAACACATGATGTCATACAACACCACGCAATTAGGAGTGTGACAACACCAGATATATAACCAGGGATTGACACAAACACACAAGCACACACACTGGTAAATGTTTACTTTGGTCAATTACAATGTTCTCACATCAATCAATTTAGCCGGGGCCATGTTTTAAGTCAAAGTCATACAAGAGACACAGGAGACTGTGTGTATATGTCTCAATCAGTATGGCCCATATGGCCCAAGCAGTTTTGAGATGACACAATGTAACACATCATTCCTTCTGACATAAGCCTTTACGTTAGACACGTACGACTGGCCTCGCGGTGACTCATTGCGCCTGTGCTCTGCCATTGTAAAATGGAACCGTACAATTAGCTCACACGGAAACAATGAATCACGCGCCACGAGGCCGGCAACAAACATTTCTTTCAGGTGTCGAGGCAGGCCCGGAGCGAGTCAGCGTCAAATCAAGAGTCGGGTGTAGTTACTGTACCTTACTCTAGGGTCTGTGGAGCTTGGCAGAAGAAACTATAAAGAGGGACGCCACCTTTCAGTCTGCTTGTCAGTCAGTAAGTCAGTCTTCCAGCCAGTCTGTCGTTTTTTTAATGTTCTTTCTCTCTCTCGTCATTCCTGTACATACAATATACACAATATGAAATTACCCTACTGTGGTCTCATTTGGCTGGATTTCAGTTTACATTGACACCACCCTGAAAACATTTAAGCTTGTTAAAAGATTGTTGCTTGGTCAACCGCAACATTTTCATGGAAAATAACTGAAACTGAGAGAAGTGAAAAAATAAATATTTTTTTAATCTAGCTGACTTGATTGTTTTTGATGTTCTCTGTCCGTCTTGCGTCCTGCCACACCGTAAGGTTGGACGGACTATTTTCCTGGTGTACACAATAGTATAGCATGCACTTCCAGGCATCTTGGTCCTACAAATATTTAGTATACAGGGTCGCCATGCTTACTGAACGTGCTGGGTTACATTGTTTATGAAAGATATCCAGGCGTAGGCCCGCTGGGAGGGGAAAAAGAAACCCGTTCCAAATGAAAAAGTCATGATTCATGCCACAGATAGTGTATAAAGCCAAATACTTTGAAGCACAATTGCCCAGTTCCACTTTACGCAATGTTGATTAGCTCTAAACAGTGCGCAGACAACTTAGTGTTGCGTTCCTCTAAATACGTCGAGAGCGCTGAGGTGGGTGGTCTCTCCACGTTCCTCGCACAGCAGCACCTTGATTGATATTTTCGCAAGGAAATGAATAATGCCGGCGACCAAGGAGGTTGTCTTAGTACGCCTGCGTGTGTGATGTGTAGAAATCCATTAATTTGGAATAGAAATTAAGGTTGTTCCTTAAATACAAAAGTATGAGGGTCCGTTTAGGAAATAATTCAGACTGTCCTTATTCACATATAAAACGTTCACACACATACATACCAGGGGCGATTCTAGGATCAGACCTTTAGGGGTGCTCAGCCCCCAATGAGAATGTGACAACAGTCCCTTGCAAAAGTGCTAAACCCCCTTGCTAATATAAATCCCTAATTTCACTGGATAACAATTAATACATGTATTTATTATGCAAAATATTGAATTAATGGAAAAACTAAGGATGTCCCTTTCTTTATGAACTACTAGCATCAAATGATAGAAAATTATATATTTGTTATAATTATTATTATTTTTAGGGGTGCTGAGATGAAATTTGCTTGAGCACCCCTAAAAAGGGTCTAAAATCGCCAATGATCCATAGCCTACTACTGAAAACTCACATCCACATATGTGAAATGCTTGCACAGACATACATGAAACGCATTCACATGTGAAATGTTCACACACGCATGCATACAACTGAAAACGTTTTTCGAAAATATTTATCAACCTTTCAAAACGTTTCTTCACGTGAAGTGAAAGGAGAGGATAGGAGAGAGGAGGGAAGAGGATAACAAGAAGAGCAGAATACAAGAGATTACAGTAGAGTATAGTAGTCCTCATCAAGTACTCATCAAAGGGGCAAATATTTTTTCGAAAATAATTATTCTAACCTTTTGAAACTTTTCTTTCACATACACAGTGAGAGGAGAGAGAAGGAGTGGGAAGATGAGAACAGAGAAGCCTATAACAGAGTAAAGCAGAGCAGAGTACAGAAGAGTCCTCATCAATGATGCAAAACTTTTTTCCCCCAAAACCTTTTTCCCACCTTTCAAAACATTTTTTTCATTACTTCTTTTCGAAAATATTGTTTCAACCTTTCAAAACTTTTTTTCCCCCCACACGTGAAGTGAAAGGAGGAGAGAGGAGGAAAGGGGAGGGGAACAGAGAAACCTAGCGCAGAGTACATGCTCTAGGCTAGAGTACAGTAGAATATAGTAGAGTCCTCTCATCAATGATGCAAACTTTAGTCTTTTTTTTTAACGCTTACATGACAGATTCTTATCGCTGTGATGAAATGGGATAAATAGGGGATTTTATTGTCAAAGCCATACCAATTTAGGTTATAGACAATGAATCACGTACTATATCAGAGTGGAATTGATTTTTGTTCTTTCCAGACGTTTCAAAAATCAACATTCCTTCTCTCTCTGTACCCTCGGTCAACAGAAGAGACCACCCTTCCCAAACATACTTTTCCATTCAAGCGAGCGTTGAGGAAAAACCTTGGGCCGAGGGCCACATTGGCCCAGGTGGTGCCCAATCATCCCTCTCCACTGTACACTTTACCTAGGCAGCAAGAGGTACCCCCTTGACAGGAAATTCTGTGAGTGGCGCCTCAGAAATAAGAACATTCCCGGTATGCCAGAATAGTTAGCTAGACTACAGTTACTCCGTTTTGACAGCTCTCTTGAAAAAACTCAAACTTGGGAAATGTAGTTCAAACACAACGAGTGCTATCTGTTGGACCAGACTTTATGACTGAAACAGGGATAACGTTTAGGGTTAGGATGACTCAAACACATTGTTGTTACTGGTCGGGTCATGTCGAAGGCCGATATGAAAGTTATGTAACATTGTTCTTTGACTAGTAGGCTATACTTCAATTAGTCAAACAGATGACAGATGGCAGAAGCATTTCAGACATGCTATAAACTTTAATAGACATATTGATATTTCTGAAAAGAAACAAAGATAGGCCTAGTTTTATTTACAGATACAATACATGATCCAAAAAAATTGTCACATACAGTGGTAAAAACAACGTAGAGAACTTAAATAACTTCTTATTTTCTATTTGCGTAACTACTTAAATAATGAAAAAAGGTTAGGCTATTCACACCATGCTGTCTCAGCAGCTACAATGCAACTTTCACATTAAGTGCTAAAAAATTATAGTATCAACTTTACAGCATGAATTCATTGTGACTTGCTATTCCAGGTAGAGTTGATTTTTAAAAAGCACAAACGAGGCATAAGGTTGAAGACAAACTTTAAAATCAGTGACAAACAAACGGAGTGAACTGGGACACGTGTCAGACACCTTGATCAGAATGGGAACTAATCGTACAGAAGTTCACATTCTGATGTGTGTGGGGAACAGGCCCTGCCACACACAATGGCACAAGATGCAAGAGTTTGACTTTGTTAAATCTGAGACACCAGACTTAGCTGGCAAGTTATGTCAGGATTAATATCATTCGCAATGGTAATGTATGGATGGTTCCTGATTTTCATCAACATTGACTATTGTGTGCGTGTGTTTTATACAGTTCTCTGAGAGAAATATAATACATTGATTGAGCTCCAGATAACTTTGCAGTCTGACTTTAATTGTCATTTGGCTGGCTGGAGACACTTTTGATCGACGTTTTGTGATGAGTTCAGTGTTCTTGCCTTTTTTTCTCTCCATTTGATGCAGATCAACCATAGTGGAGGGAAGAAAATCAAACTTGACATGTCTCCCTTCTTTTTCATCGGAGTGTCACCCTGCATTAGGGTAGATCTTCAGAAAACTAATCTTTAATCTGATCTACAGCGACCGGGCCGGGGACTGACTGGGCAGCGTTTCCAGCGGTGGTGGTCTGACTTTACCTTTGATCTCGAAACCGGAGACAAAGGTCGTCCAGTCGCGATGAGGCTGAATGTCACAGTCGTGACGAGGCTGAGTGTCACGAGGGGGAATGTGACGCGGAGAGGGAGGGGTGTTTAAGTCTCCGTGTCCTATACGCGGGGCTGGACATGCGCCACGTTAACTGCAAAACGGGAATTGGAAAACACACGTGTCATTGTTGCGATCCTTTCGAAACAGGGTGAGGAAAAAAACACACTGCATACGTGTAGGCGGGAAAAAAATATCAAAATGTAATGACATGAATTTACAAGCTTAATGTAAAACCACTTCTATAAACACCCCTTCTCTCCCATATATTATTACGCTTAAAAAAATAAACCCTCCTCTATCAAAACAATAGTAATGCTATATTATTTCGCAAGGCTAAGTAGTACTTAGTTCAGCTCTATATGAAATATACATCACTATACTCTTTCCCTTTATTTAAACAACTGGAGTTGAGTGTAGCGAGTTATGAGTGTGTGTTTATTCAGAGTGAGAAATAAAGTGAGCTTCGTGTCAATGTGGTCGAGTGACAATATCACTGTTGTTTGCAGAGCATTCTCCCCATCATGAAACAATTTGCACTTGAAATAAAATGATGACCGTAGGTAATAGTGCGTGAAGCTTAGGTCTCCATTTCGAGTATATAAAACTGGCAATGGTTTATCTAAGCTATATGACCTCAAATGAGTGGTGGGACAGTAAAATAAGTCACGCAACTGCAAATCTTCTGGAACACAATAACAGTACGAGCTCTTTCTTGTTATACAATAGTTCAGAGATGGTACATAGGATTATCATAGTTTTCAGCTTGGTTTTCGATAAGAAAGCACATTCCTGTATGTAGACTGTTAGGATCATGTCAAGGTTTTTCAATAGACACACAAAGTGTATTGTGGGTCTTCAGCCTTGGCATCAACTTGCCTTGCGGTGTGTCACTGTTCCTGTTCACCCCATTTTGGAGTTCCCACCTGCACTGCAACTGACACCCCAGAGATGTCAAACTGGTGGCCAAAAATGTCCGGTCCTATTCAACAGAATGTACGGGGTCTCCACTGAAGCTTAGCAAGGTTTGGAGTTCTAATACCGAGGATATCTGCTGGGGGTCTGAGTTGAGACCTGAGACTGACGACCATATTTGGACTGCGCTCACCATCTCCCTTCTGTTCCTGTCTGCAGGGCTTACGAAGCGCAGCCTGCGGCTCAAGACCTAGTAGCTTATGGGCGTAAGGAGGGGGCAGAGCCGGGGGGGGGGCGGAGCCGGGGGTGGCGACGCAATGTCGACGAGCCGTCCGAGGACAGGCGGCGTCTGAGGAGTGTGGGGGGGGGTGTCAACGTGTGCGAGTCAGAGCGGGTAAGGATTAAAGAAACCCTCTCTGGGGGAGGCTGGCTGGGTGGAGATGGAGGGGGAGGGGGGGGGGTGTACTCTGAGTCTGCTGGTGGGCAGGGGGGCTGGACCCCTTCCCGTGCCCCTATACGATGTAGCTGGTCAGGTCCAGCAGGTAGGAGGTCATGTCGATGAGGTGGTCCAGGATGCCGTCCTTGTCCTGGTCGTTGGGCAGGCCCGGCTCGCCCTTCTCACACTGGGCCCCGGAGTAGCCCCTCTTGCACAGGCACTTATTGGGCTCCACGCACACGCCTCCGTTGCGACAGCCGGGCTCACACTTGGCTGAGGGAGGGAGGGAGGGTCATGGCGAGAGAGCGAGAGTCACAACCAGGACACAGGATTTGATTATCACGTTTTAATCAAGAGTGTTTTTAATACCACATGATATAGGAACATATCAATCCATCAAATCAATGAACACAGTTGACTAACAGACCACTACTCCATTTCCACAGATGACATTGTGACCTTATCGGCGTGTGCTCAGGAGAACTCGTACTGCACTCTGGTGTCTTATGCAAGGAAACGATCTTTCAACGATCTCGAAATGGCGTTATATATATATACAAAGCAGGAACGGAGGTAGTCCAATGGCGTGGACTCACCCACTCTGCAGAAGGGCCCCTCCCAGCCACGGGCGCAGCAGCACTTCCCGGTGGGGGTGCAGTGTCCGTTCTTACACTGCCTGGAGCACGCCGTGCCCAGCAGCTCCGGGGGCTCCACCTGCCTCTGGCACTCTTTAGGGACCTGGGGTCTGGAGGAGGAGGCACAGAGAGAGCAGAGGTCAGCGTGAGGACTGTGGACATACACACACACACACTGACACGCATACTGGAACACACCGCAGTGGAGTCACGCTGATATCCATAACACATATGGGGTATGAGCGAAAACATTCCCTCAAAGGACACACGCGCGTAAACATCCACGGGCCACATGGGCAGAGGCATAACATCACACACACACACACACACACACACACAAACAGTGATCATTTCATATCAAGACAAATATGCACGCACTCCAACAAATGAGGCGTAGTGGGAAGTCGAAATCACGCTCTTCAAATCTGGAAATAACATTGCACTGTAGGTAATGGAGGTCAAATGTGAAGAGCCTGGTGCCTGGCTTGAATGTGTGTGTGTGTGTGTGTGTGTTGGTGTGTGTGAGAGAAAGAGAGAGGCATTCGAGGCACTCTAAACATCTCCCTACTGTACTGGGCTAAACACGGCCGCCTAATGAGGCAAGACAAGCTCCTTCAGGCAATATGTTGACATATCCAGCAGGCCAGGCACGCACGCACGCGCACACACACACAAACACACACACACACACAAACACACACACGCACGCACATACACACACACACTAATTGGACTGGAGCTGAGTGCTGGTAGCGGTATGGGAAAGAGAGAGGCGAGGGAGCAAGTGGTGAGGTCAGTGCATTTGCGTAGGGTAGGGTTCTGCAGTGATGAGAGCATGGGAGAGCGCCGTGTGCTTCACTGCTCACTGCCGAGGGCCTCTAATGACCACAGCTCCGGGCTCTGGGGAAGCCAACGTGATACCTCTGGGCTGTTAGGGAGCGCTTCTGATTGGGGTTGGGGGGTCTCCGTGTGCATATCTGTTCCGTTCGGTCTTGTGATTCGGAGACCGCGGAGGCACGGGCTCGTTTCGTTCATCATAGGTCGTTCACAGGGCGTTTGGCGTGTGCGTATGTGTAAGTACGGAAGTGCAGTGCTCAGGCATTAGTTTGTGTGTGCTGTTGGACACGGGCGGCTGGGAGAGTGTTACTATTGACAGCCACGCTGACTGATAGCAGTGTGTAGGGGCATGCCCAACAGAGCAGGGGGGCTTTGGGGAGGAGGCGATTCCCATGCTCCCATCAGCACCCGAACCCGGGTGCAGATCCCGTTCCCATCCAGCCCCTGGACACCCCCACCACCCCCCACCCCTGGGGGGGCTTTGTGGGGACGGGCTGAGCATGGTTCCAGAAAAAGATAGAGAGGGGAGAGACGGGGAACAAAACGGAGCCAAGCAGAAAGAGAGGGGAGAGACGGTCCCTGGAGGATTGGTGGTGGCGAACACTGTTAACGGCGTCCGGGGTGGTGGCGGAGGGGTGGGGTTGGGTGATGGGGGTGGGTGGGTGGGTGTCTGGGGTTGGGGGGGGTCAGCGGCCGCCTCTAAACAGTTTGCATGACTGCCAGGGTGGCCGTGAAAACAGCACCTGCCGCCGAGGCACTTGACAAAGGCAGCTGGGTCAACAGCCACTGTGGGAATTTATCAACTTTGGTGGGGAGGGTGGAGGGGTGTGTGTGTGTGTGTTTGTGTATGTGTAGGGGGAGGGTGGAGGGGTGTGTGTGTGTTTGTGTATGTGTTGGGGGAGGGTGGGGTGCTTGTATAAAACACAGACTGATAAATGAAATGGGAGGGGAAGGTGGTGGTGGGCCTGGGGGCGGCTTGTTAGTTTAAGGTTGTGCGGGCTGCGTGGAGTTAGTTAGTGTGTGTGTCACTTTCTTTGTCTATCCTCAGGAGGATAACTAAGGCAGTGACAATGCACCAGGACTGATCCTGGTCCGGTTTCATATACCTTTACAACACCAAGCGCTCAAGACGTCGCCCCTGAGGCATGCAGATGGCTCACTGGGTAGAGCCTGTACCACATGGGCCAAGGTCTTACCGCAGGGGCCCGGGTTCGATTTCCAGCCTGGGCCATTTCCCCCATGCCCTCCCCTCTCTCCGACTGTCTCGTTCAAGGTAAATAAAGCAGAAAAAGCTCCCAAAAATATTTATCCCGATCCAGTCTTGTGTTGAAGAACGATACAAAAGCAAGCTAATGACTCCCTCGTTTCTTTCCATGACTTTGGACGGTGACGGGTATGGGGTTTTGGTATGGGAACAATAAAAAACAAAAAATGAGGGTGAGGGGGGTCTTTAGCTACTTGGCTAGCTGGCCGGTTTGATTGACATGAGGTGTATGTGAGAAAAAGCCAGCAAAGTGGTGTACATTGTGCGATGCAACAATAGCTTAATCAAACGCCCCAGTGTGGGTCCTTTTGCTGTTTTGTCATCCGACTCCATTGTTTGGGTTAGGCTTCTCTTTGTGGTTTCATCCCTTGTTTTAATTGTGTCTGAAATTGACTGTGTATTGTAAGAGCCGGGCCCATTCATCTGCTTTGTCGAGGGGTGGGCCGCACTGGAGCGAGCTACCAAGATTTAGGAGGGACGCTTTGAAATGAAAGAGGCTTTTTGGTCGTGCGATGGGAGCTAGCAAGGAGCTGGGATACCACACACACACACACAGAGTACACACCCTCCCACACACACACACACACACACACACACACCCAGACACCCCCCCCCACACAGACACACCCCCACACACACCCCACTCATTCTCCAATGAAGGCCTGTGATTTGTGACTTCCATGTCGAATGCACTTAATAAAAGAAGTCCCAGGGCCTTACTGGGAGTCCAGCGTGTCTTTTCAAAGTCTCTGCTCACTGCTCTCTCTGCTCTGCTCTCTGCTCTCTGCTCTCTGCTCTCTGCTCTCTGCTCTCTGCTCTCTGCTCACTGTCATTCAATCAGGCCACTCTGCACCTGACTCAACTCCAACGTGTGAAAATACTCTCAGGATCAACTATTTAGATTTGGCCTCCTAGATACAAATAAAATAAAATTGAGTTTTAAATGGACGGAAAAATCGAAATCTTTGCCATTTCACATCTAGTTCTACATGGTAAAACTGATATAGTTCTTTGGCTTTTCCACTAAAAGAGAGTTTGTTACCGGTTAGAGAGGGACATAGCCGAGTAGTGACCCAATGGAATCTCCCATTGTACAGTACACAGCATGACAGCAACATGCAACATCCCCGTTTGTCTTGTTGTATATACAGAGCAGATATTCAAACTGTGCTGTCCCAGATTACATCTGCGCTGTTTCATATTATCTCTGTTTGTTTGTGTGTCTGTTCCGAGGATGAGGAATCCTCAAACTCCACAGATTCTTAATTGATTTCAGTGCCGGGAATACAAATAAATGGCTCTCTTTAAATGACACAAACTCCCGCAAGACCATTCCTCAGACTGCGTGTGGCAGGGCAATTGAGATAAGAATTGTTCAATGAAGCATTCTATGTCTCAATTATAGGAATGAGGGGGGGGGACGGGACGAAGAGAAAGAAAAAGAGAAAGAGAAAAAAAGCCGAAAGTAACCCAGCCCTCTGTGGACGCGTGTGTGGGACTCATATGGCGCGGGTCTGGAACTGACAGCCCTGCGAGGTGTTTTGAAACATTTCTGTCTCTTCCACCGCCGGCCCGCAAACACTCACACACACGCACGCACGTATACATCTTCAAAAATGCCTTGGTGGCCTATTTATTATTGGAGGGTGCCCCAACTGACAAACAAATACATGGAGATGAAGTCATCTGGTTCAGGGTGGTGTTTACCCCGCCGGAGCGCAGGGTTCGAGCTGATTCAGCCCCCCCCCCGCCTCCTCCCCCCTGGTCTTCGTGTTCCCAAACACAAAGTGATCCAAACACCATGTGGAGATGTGGTCCTGCCTCTCCGACCACTGCTGACACCCATTCCTAAAACAACCCCCCCCCACCTTCCCACATGAATCCCGGTCGGGTCCCCATCTCCCCGCGGAGCACCAAGGAAGACGAGGACAACGGAGGACCACCCGACTCGATAACGCACCAGGGTCAGACACATTAGCTCGCTCGCAAACCCCCCCCCTCCCTTCTGCCCCTTCCTTTCTCCTTCCTCTCTTGCACCCTCTCCGCCCCTCATTGTAACGAGATACTAATAACGATGCTGGAGTGTGTGCGGAGAGTCAGACTCCAGCGCCACAGAGCCGGCAGACTAAACAAGCCCTGTGGATGGTGGAAAGAATTGTTCTTGGGGGGAAAAAATGCACCCATGCCAGAAAACATAAATACAGAGCGAGAAGCCAGGGGCCCCCGCAACAACATCTGGGGCCTAATTAATTGTGCTAAGTCTTGGGTGGCACTGTCATCACCTAGGAGTAATTAGCTGGGGGGATCCGATTCTATTGTGATTCTGGTGCGAACGCTGCCCACTCACGTCCACACACAGACGTGCTGACCCACACACACACACAACACACGCGAGGGGTAAGGAAACATCAGAACCTCTCGGACCTTCCAGCTCCTACTTTCAGCTCCATGTGAAATGTTTGGAGATGCCCCACCTGCCAACCTCAGCTGAATGACCAAGCACGAGGGGCTCCGGCTCTCTACGCCTATCGAGCGTGTTGAAAGGACGGTCGGGGAATGTGTGTGTGTGGATGTGTGTGTGGATGTGTGTGGGTGGATGTGTGTGGATGTGTGTGTGTGTGTGATGTGTGTGTGTGGATGTGTGTGTGGATGTGTGTGAGGAGGGAGGCTGTACTGCACAGGCAGAGTATTAAAGACACTTCTTATTGAAAGATGGATCTCAAATTTTTTCAATCAAGTTTGAGCCTAAAGGGGATCTGGTTATGCTCAATGTAATTTCTTCTTGTTGGGGTCGTATATCATCGTCACTCAAAGCCTGAAAAGCATTATGCAAATACTGGCAGTGCTTTGGTGGTTATTCATAATAATAACTCATACACTCCAATGTATTCTCTGGTCGCCAGAGAGAATGGATTTTTTCTGGATTACGTATTTAGATCTCGACACAAACACCATTATTAAACATCCATCGTGCTGGTAACTACACACTTTGCACATACAATGTGGCAGAAGTTAGGACACACCAAAAACACACGCACACGATTCACAACGCAGTCACGTATTTGTCTTGAACTAATCAGTGGGTACAAAGCACACCCCCGACTCCACCACTTCACTGTATAACCCAATACTCCAGGAGCTCTTCCATGTGCTACGACAAAGCAAAACACTGGTTCACAGATGCTCTTCGACAGGTGCGTTTCGACGCAAGTGTGTACACACCCCCGCTGTCAAAAGCTCTGAAAATACCCAGCAGGCCTTTCTTCAGCAGGAGCGCTCTGGGGAAGGTGAGTGGCGTGCTCGTACGCGACGGTGTCGAGGAACGTTACGCTAACATTTGCGAATGGTACGCTTTCTCTCCGATTACCACCCCGAGGTTTGTGTTGGCCCGCGCTCAGAGGTCGTGCGAGGCTTACTTAAGGGGATAGGATCCCTGGAGAGAGGGATGTGTAGGAAGAGGGGTAGGACGAAGGACAGTGGAAACCACAGTGAGAGGAATGGGAATGTCTTCGGGGTTCACGGTATGTTTTTCATTATTTCGCTGTTTCATTGCACAGTTGCCACACTGACAATCACAAGAGCTGAAAAACCGATTTTGAGCACCTGATAAATGTTGGATGAACTCTTTTTTAGGTACAGTAGGTTATCCCTTTGGTCACCAAGACAAAAACGATCAATAAACACCGTTTTCAAGCACGTACAATCAATCACATGGTCACTCACACAGTCACACGACTCATGAGACGTTGAGGAACTGTTTACCTTTTGGGGTCCACCAGCTTGTAGAGCTTCCCGCTGTGTGATTGGGCCATGGTTTTACTGTTAGCCAGGATGTAGACCTCACCTGTAAGAAAGAGATGGGAAATGTAGTCCCTTGTCGTTTGTTGTAGTTCATTTCCACTCTCCATAGAAACAGAATGGAGAGAAAGCCCCTCCCCCTCCTCGGAGCGCCTCCAGCACTGCACTTGCCTCAGCAGAGTTTTTTACCGTAAAACTGACGTACTCCCAACTGGAACCATGCGATTTAATGAGCAGACAAATTGTGAACATCTGTCAATGGGCCCTCCCTACATCTGTCAATGACGCCTGTGCCCCCCCCAACCAGATTCCACATCGCTAAAATGTCAAATTAGATCACCAGAGACTTGGCTGGCGCAGTTGTTAATAAGGCTTTAACATGAGGGATTTGTGACACGTATGCGTCTTGAGCCAATATGATCAAGGACATTATCAACTGGATTTGACTGGATAGTTAATCTAGTGTAGCTCACCTCACCTCACCTAAATGGTACAGTCCACAGAGTAATGGTACAGTCCACAGAGTAAACAATAACACATATCAACCCCTATTACAAATATTGAACACCACCTAGGTGGCCAAACACATGCCCAGCCAGTGGAGTCTTTGACACAGTGCTATCTTATGGAAATGACAGTATTATCCTGCCAGGAAGCTGAACGACTTTAATATCCTGTTGGAAAGTACCATCAGGAAGGGCGATGGGAGTTTTCCTTTACCGGTTCCACAGTTTGTGACCTTCCATGGGCAAATCGTCCAATACAGCTTTGTTAATACCTAAAACTTAAGACACTTCTCCCTTTTTCTTTCTCCAGTTTCAATCTTCCTCGAAAGTGATCCAGCCTAGTCAGAGTCAGATGGTGTGGAACGCCCTCCCACCGAACAACAAAGTGAACAACGCAGCACGTTTCACATCAGGGATGCACTGTGTAAATACATGAGCCCTTGTTCCGTATACAAAGTTTTGTGCTTCTAAACAAAGATTTTTCCAGAGTTTTGACATCTGTCATTCCGAGTAAACTGTGGTTTCGGGACGATCTGTCAGCCCTCGCATTTCAGAGGCCTTGTTGACTTAGATTACACTCACAAACCAAGAGCAAGAGGCAGAAAGACAGAGAGACTGTGAAAGAGAGAGAGACTGTGAGAGAGAGAGACTGTGTGAAAGAGAGACTGAGAGAGAGAGACTGTGAGAGACTGTGAGAGAGAGACACACAGAGAGAACGTAAGAGAGAGAGATCGTGAGAGACTGTGAGAGAGAGACTGTGAGAGACTGTGAGAGAGAGAGACACAGAGAGAACGTAAGAGAGAGAGATCGTGAGAGACTGTGAGAGATCGTGAGAGAGAGAGAGAGAGAGCAGCAGTGCCAAAAAGAGAGTACAACAGTGAGAGAGTGTGTCGAACAGAGCCTTTTCTCAAACTTGAGGCTATGGTTTCACCATGCCATTGAGACGTTGGGTTTCAACTCACCTAGTTCGTCCTCTCCAAAGCCCTGGATGTGTCCCACCAGGGTGGAGCCACAGGAGCTGCTGCTGCCCAGACACAGGGCCTTCTCCTCCCAGAGCAGCTGCCCGGACGCCGTCAACGACTTTTGGAGGATTCGCAGGTTCCTAAAACCAAAACACACACACACACACACACACACAGGCCCCGCGAAACCAACAGGCACACATGAAAAACACATCAAAACGTTAGCGTACAGTTGCAGCAACATTTCTGTACCATTAGTGAAGAATTTGAAGGGTGTCATAATTGTCTCTGTTGGCCTGGGTTAAATTGTGTCATTCGCACTGTTTTCAAAATAAAAGCGCTTTGGCCCTATCACAACAATGGGCCGGGTGAACTGAAATGAGGCAGAATATCCAACATCAGATTTTTCCGAGCTCAATGCCATCTACTGATAGCGCACTTCCCCCCCGCTCTACCCTATTTATTTCCTCTGTTTACACGAAAGTGAGTGTTTGACATCACCAGAGGGAGATCCGTTACACAGCACTGACAAGTGGGACTGACACCGGGCGAGAGGGAAACAGTTCAGGGCAGGATATCCAATCTCAATTTACACTAGAAGAGCTGAACTGCGCTGGAGGCGGCTGTGTAACAGTCATGCCCCCCCATCCCTCCCCAAATCAGCGGAATGTTGGACCAAGGCAAGGGGACAAACGTCAATGGGCGAGTGTTCCTAGAGGCTCTTTTGGATTTCCTCCAATCCACGGATGACGCCAACAAACTCTGTTTAAGGATGGATTCAGTATTTTATTCCGACTTCCTTTTTCCAGTGCGTAACGCCGACTCTTCGCCGCGAGTGTTTGACAACTGATTGGACGCGGGTCTCAGTGGCCGGGGTGTTTGGATGCCTTACCCGTTTTTGTCTCCAAACACGTAATTCCTGTGGAGGCGTCGCGACTGGCATCCGCTGTAGAAGAACCCCCCCACGGGGGCGGCCCCGCCGCTGGCCTGCAGGTCCAGGATGGACGGCTCGTTTTCTGTGGAGCAAAGAGGAGGAGGAGACACGGGCAGACAGCTGACGTAAGCGACGTTTGGAAAGCCAGTCGAAAAAAAACAGCCTGGTGCTACAAAGGTGAGATTTAACTCCAAGGACTGAAGTGTACAGTAGCTGTGGGTCTGTAGTGTGTTCAGGGAAAGTTCTGGAATGAAAACGAGGTTACGTCACTTTAAAACAAAGTCAATAAATACCAACGATCATATGCCTGTCAGTAGATAAAGATAGAGCACTTTTTCGAGGTTGTTCTGTTGCTCAACACAACAGGGAGAGAATAAACTTGTGTCCAACATGGCACCTCGACGTCACTCAGCACACTGCCACGGTAGGTTCCTAACCGACTGCACTCCGAGACCTCGAGGTGATTTATGCCCGTTATAACGAGCGCTGTTTTCTGCGTTTGCTTAGGACGCGAAAAGGATATCCATGTTTATGGTGATCTGTCAGGAGTCTATTAGCACTCGGCGGAGGGCGGTTTCAATCAGGGCAGGAGCGGTAGGTAGTTAGGAAAGTCTCAATCTGAAGTTGATTTAATAGGCGTCAGAAGACCTGACCACGCTGGACAGAATCAGACGTAGATGAACTAAATCATGTTGAAACTAATGCGAGGCCATTAGGGTTTGTTCCGCTTCTCTTGAGTTACATTAAAGTTATAGTCGTGTTGGGATTAAACAATCCGAGGACTTGATTTGCTTGTAATCAAGGAGGTAGAGAACACCCATTTCCATCATCTCAGAACCAGCGCCAGGACAAGGTTGGAGGTAATCAGGTCCAATCAGAGTCCTTCTGGGTGAGGGGTGAGTTAGCTCTGTGCAGGAGGGTTATTCTGCAAGGGGGTGGATAACGTAGGACTTATTGTGTGGCAAAAACAAACCAGCAGCTCTACATATCATGGACCAAACTTTCCCAAATTACTGTTTGTTTGTGAAAAAAGTGTGGCCAGTCTTCTGGTATTGATTATTCGTGATATATCAGCTCCAGTGAGACATGAACTGGGCTCCTCATGGATTTCAACAATACTAACCCATCATCTCAACGCTGATTGTTTCTGACAGCTATGAATCATGTTCATGGACACAAGCTCACATTCCCTGGCAATGTGGTGCGAGGGAAGAATCTTTGTGGATCACGACTCGCTGTTCTATCAAAACTCTTTCGCTGGCCAGCCGAGCGTGTACTTGCACGTTGGATGAAAACCAAACCAATGTTCTCACAACGCAAAAATATTTGACATTTGTAGCACAAAAAATCAAAGCTGCTTATTAATATTTTTTTTCAACTCTTTCTCAGAACAAATGTTTTTTAATCTATTTTTTTTACCGATTTTTTTTCTAATTCTTTCCCAAGATTCCACCCCCGATTACCAAACTGAGAGACCGTAAAATTCAAAGTAAAAGGGTCAGACAAAGCAGCAATTTCATAACAAGCTACAATAATGTCGGAATAATCTACTCCAGACTCCAGAAAAGGTCAGATCCAGTGCAGCCTGGGACAGGCCTGGGAACTCACCATAGTCTCTCCCCTTGGCCATCTCCAGGATCCTCCCCGCTGAGCCATTGTTCCCGCTGGCGTCCGTACAGAGAATCAGCAGGCTGCCATTGCCGTCTACATGATCCCGATCAACGGCGCACCTAGACAGAATGCATGACTTATTTGTAGGAAAGATACAGCCATGCAACCGTATCCTGTAGAAGCTGGGTTGGAGTCGGAGCTCTACGGCATAGCGAGCGGATGTCCCTGGTGGAGGGTTACTGTACTGTACACACCTGCCTGGGTCGTGCAGCCCATGAGCGAAGATTTCCGGAGGCTGGTTGGTGCTGTTGAAGTACGGGTTGTTCCTGGGTATGGAGTAAGGGGCCGTACACACATCTGTGTCCACGTCCACCCTCAGGATTGACCCGGTGAAATCGCTGCACAAACATGCGCAAAAACACAATGTGAAATCATACTGTCTTCCTCTGGTCTGGCTACAATGAAAAAGAATCCAATGGAATATGTATCATATAAAATACATAAAATCAATATATTTGTTCTTATTTATTTTCCCACAGTCCTAATTAGAAACCTATATAGGGTCGTTTCCACGGTGACCATGTGACCCCCTGGGCCTCACCTGAGGCCGTCCATCTCCTCCATGTCATCCAGCGTGATCATGCCGTCTCCCAGGACGATGTGCAGCAGCCCATTGGGAGCAAACAGCAGCTGTCCTCCCAGATGCTTCCTGTGGAGCTCCGCCACTTCCATCAGCACGTGCACCGTCCTAGTGTCCACCTGGTTGGGGTTCTTCCTAAAGGTGCGGCCCAAACACGGCAGTGTCAGGTACAACACCACTTAGGAGACGTACAACTACTGGCCTCATCTCAACCCTTCAAGCTAGAGTGATCAGACAATGCAGAGACTGATTAAGAGACGTATATTATATGTGGTGTGCACGTCCTGATAAAGAAGGGGATTGATGTCATGGAGCAAAAGTAAACTGACATGCATCAACAAGCTCCAGCAATGAGTCGGTTTCATTTGTTTTCTCTAGGCATTTTGACAGTAACTGATGTGTCGTCAAATCGTCAAAAATCTAAGTTCTGACGTGGGGTGGATCTCAGAGTCGTAATCAAATACTTCAAACGTAATGCTTGCGGTGATAAAAGGAGGTGTTATTTTGGGCAACAGTTTTTGACAGTAAGTTTCCTATTATTTTCAGAGTGTTTTGCCAGAGAACGATTGACACGTTTAGGCACTGACTGTAGAAATACCAAAGCAAGATTCATCTGTTTATTGCATGGCCCATGATGATGCCAGCAAGATTATAATTGCAGCTTTGACAAAATTATGTCTTTAAAGCAAACGTACAACGGTGATTACGATAATAAAACGTAATACTTTAATGGGTTAGTTAGAAGTTTGTTTTCTTAATGGCGTGTCGTTGTGCAACAGGCGCAGTGGTCTCTAAGCTGCAGAATAAGAAACACCAGAGGAGTCATTTAGACACGTTGTATAATTATATCATTATATTCTACTGGAAATGCCATCACTGACAGTAAAGGCGTTTTGGAGGGACTGGTGTGTATTTGGGAATACATCCAAACCCACAACGAGAAAAAACGTTTTTCAACTCTCCTACAAGCACATTTTACTAAAGTATTAGACAATATTTTTGTCCAAACGCTGCAAATGTCACAGGCAAGATCAGTTAAGTTATTTGGACCGAGAGTGGTTTAGGGGGTGAATACTTTTTGACTGTGACATACCAACACAAAAGTAGAACGTTTTTTTTTGTGTTTTTTTTTCTTGACCACAGGGTCCCCATTACCTGGAGACAGTGTACTCGACCACACGGAGAATGTGGTCGTGCGGTCCGCTGGCCCAGCGTTCCTGGTTGGTGGTGTAGGAGACGTAGAGCTTGCCGTTCTTCTTGTAATTGGGGTGGAATGCCAGGCTTAGCAGGCCTCTTTCATCACCGCCCTGCAGTCAGATGAGAAGCACAAAGGATCCAAGAGTTAATTATGTTCCCTTTCGCCTCTCTGCTGTGTCCCAGCTAGAGTCAAAGCCACACCACCACCACCACACACACACACACACACACATCACACACACTTAAAGCCAATTGCCCCCCACCATGTCTCTTTCTTGCCACTACTTTCTCTCTCTTTTCTTCTCCCCTTCTTCTAATTCTCTCACATTCCCTTTCTCACTCGTCCTTTATTCTCTCCATCCCGCTTGCTAGCTCTCTTGCCGTCGAGGTCTCTATAGATACCCTGTCACACTGAGACCTCCACCACCTCCACCCTGCCTGACCACTGCATTACACACCATTATAAAACATTTGACTCTGGGCAGTGCCCCACCCTCCATCCCCCCCATCCCGTGTCTTTCCGTCCTGGTTGTGTGTGCCCGTCCCAAAGGATGGAGGGAATGGGGGGGCTGTGGTGGTGGGTGTGGGTGTGGGTGTGGGGGGGTGTGCGACGCCCCGAGCCCTCCCGGCGGCCTCCATTGTGCGGTGATTTGTGTGTGTAATCTTCGGGGGATATCCGTGAATGCTGCGCTGAGTGGCTGAAAGAATTTATTAGCTCACTCGCAGTTCATAGAGAGCACAAAAGTGCAGGGTCCTTCATTGCCTTCTTTCTCCACCCTCACCCCCCAACCCCCACTTCCCCCAAATCTAAGTTAAATTCTAGAGAGAGCGAGAGAGAGAGAGAGAGAGAGAGAGAGAGAGAGAGAGAGGGGGGAGAAGAAAGAGAAGGAAAACCTAAACAAGGAAGGGGCTGCCAACTCCCACTGTCTTGGCAACATGTTTAGAAAACATCTAAATTGCTTGTGTAATACGTAAACCTTTGTCTCACCCCGGAGGCTACCACATCTGTTGTCACTACCATGGTGGTCCTCCCATCATAGTTAGTTGTAATAAGCAGCTATAACGTTTCAGTCCCTGAGGCAAGTCAGTCAGGTCTGCCCTTTTTTTGTGTGTGCCTCCCTCTATCCCCTTCCTAACAAAGGAATGGACAGAACGCCAGACTCGGGTGTTAAGAATGTTGAAAATGTGATTCGGACATTTTTGGGACTTTTGGTTTTCATCCCAAAACAGCATGACAGCTCTCTAAAATACAAGAATGAAGACAATAAGGGGCGGAGGGGGGGGGTGGGGGGGAGTAGGAGGGGGGGTCCCCAGTCCTCCTGCTGCCACACTAGAAAGGTCAACCTGGTGGCATCAGGCAGGACAGTATCAGCCGTTTGGTATTCGCTCTCAAAATATTTAACAAGGAATTGGGCAAAGAGAGGAGCAGGAGGCGGGTCTGTGTGTTGGACGTCGGTGGAAGAAGGCTTTAGAGAGAGGTGTAGTCCGTGTCACCGGGCCAAGGAACACACATCATCAATTGGTTCAAGTGCGTTGGATCCCCCAGTTGTGTTTGGACTGCACTGGGCCAGGCCCAGGCCAAACACAGCGGTGACACAGTCCACATGGTCACGTCAGCGGCATGACTGCACGCATTGGAATGTGATGTCCACCGACGCCAACAGAGACACAAGTTTGGAGACGGGGTGCTCCCATCGATCCAAGAATGAGGCGAGAAGTTGTGAAAGGTGACAAATAAATCTCAGCTCCAAATATCACAGCTCCAAGAATTTATGGTCCCTACTAAATGTCAGATCAATGTGATCCAATAAAAGGTGGCGGGATGGGATGCGTAAAGCAAGCTGCAGGTCCATGCTGGTAATACAACATTCCCTTCACGACGGGAGGTGTAAGAAAAAGTATTGTTTGGCTTTTTTCAGAGTGGGGGCCTTCCCCATCCTAACTTCACCTCAAAAATACCTGACCCACGTGTCAAATCTGGAGGTTCAGTGACCCGGATCCCCAGAATACCTCCAGTGAGCGGGAGCAGGTCCGGGAGCAGGGAGTTCCTGAGCAGCTGTGATCTGGAGCCAGGGAGACCTCCATGAGACGGCCCAGGTCTGTCACACTCAAACCCTAGTTCCTGAGTTAATCAGCAGCTACTGCAGAAGCAGACCCACAGCAGCACCGGGCCACGAGGAACACAACTCTCCACTGGAGCTTCTCTCCCACCAGGGCCAGTGTGGAAACTTTGATCAGGACCAACCTCTAATCTGGGCTTGATATACTGGATGCACTGCTGCCAGAGTTAGAGGTGTGGAGAGACTGTTGGCAACCTTCTCCAATTGGTAGTTATTATGTGGAGTTACAGTGTAACCAGAACATTGGCTCCATCATTGACATAAAACACTGGGGGAGTTGTTCTGGGTAGGTTTTACTGTGTGTGGGGTCGAGGACTTCTCCATCCAGACATCCTCTGTTCTGACATCCCCCTTTCACCCCCACCCCTAAATACACACACAGACACACTCCCCTCTCCCCCTAAAGTGAGCGGTCATAAGAGAACACTGCCGTCTCGTAGCTGGGGACAATGCACGCGATGATGTCATTGTGTTCCCTCCCTCAGCAAACAGTCAGCCTCCACAAAACACGTTGCCATGTCAACCTGCAACTAGTCATTATCATTATTCTTCAACAGTCCATTAGAGGGTTTGAGACTTAAAATGTTTTGTTTGTTTTTTGTACTTCCCCAAAACACCTGCTTGAACTTTTATTTCTCAATCTTGGTTCAGGATATTTCTCAGCCACATTCCACAGAAAGTTGGGAAAGCAAGGTGGGGTGAGGTAGAAGAGGGTTGTGTAAGTTCACAAAATCCCAGATGAGTTCCACAGACCTGGAAACCACTCCACTTCTAGTGTTAAAGAGCCGAGGTGATTGCACAAGAGAAACTTCTATCCAGGCCCTTGACGCCTAGCTGGGCTGACGAATTGTTGCCCGGCAACTCTTGATCTTCACTAACTCGGACCCCGCAGAAAACAATGCCCTCCAACCCCCTTTCCTTAAAGTACCCCCCCCCCATTCCATCTCCTCCCCAGTTCTCTGGCACAATGAAACCAGAGAGCCTGTTCAATGTCTCCACTCCACCTGTTAACACACGTTAATCCTACGACAGGATTGTAGCTCAGGCTGAAGGCCTATAGACGAAACCTAGAAATCTTGGAAATCACCCACACCTTTCACAAGTGGTGTACATGTTGGTGCTAACACATGATGTTAATATGTGATGATTGACATGACATGTCCACATTACTTCCCTCTCACTACCGTACGGCGAGATAGGCTATGACATGAATGGGATCATAGTGACATGAACACGACTTGGGGCCTCTGGCTCTCGTTCACCAGCGTGACAGCACAGAGGAGGGCTCTCGTTTCCCATGGACAGGGTACTGGGGGTCAGATGGCTGAGCGGTTAGGGAAGCGGGCTAATAATCATAAGGTTGCTGGTTCAATTCCTGGCTGTGCAAAAAGGACGTTGTGTCCTTGGGCAAGGAACTTCACCCTACTTGCCTCGGGGGAATGTCCCTGTACTTTACTATAAGTCTCTCTGGATAAGAGCGTCTGCTAAATGACAAAGAAATGTAAAAGTAAAAATGTAAACTTACGTTGGGGAGAGCCACGTTTACGTTCTCCCGGCTGGGGGAGTCTGACAGCTGAGGGTGAGAAGTGGGATGAAGAGAATAACACGTGGGGAGCCATTAGTTCTTTCCGTGAAACATTTCATTGCGGGCCTCTAGCTCCCTGTCACACAGGCTAACACAGCTCAATAGAGTGTTAACCCACGCGGTATCGGACTGGCAACATCACTGCTGGAACCCCGGTGCCGATCTGTCACTGTTTACTGAATCAAAGATGACATTCGATGTGTTTTCGATGGGATAGACGTATAGCCGGTGATAAATACAGCAAGGTTTACGGGAGTTTATACATGTGGGAATGTATGTTGGGATTTTGCTGTTTAGCATCTGGAAGCACCTGGAAGCAGGTTCCTTGGAGAGGAACAACAGCCACAACAAGTGAACTGTGGAAGACGAAGAAGCTTTGGAGCCAAACGTCGCTGTTAGATGCTGGGGCTCAGCTGAAACATACCACGTAGCCTGGCACAGCTGGCACAGTCATAAAACCAGTCATAAAAGAAATTCTTCTTGTGTGTGGCATCTTTATTAGGATGTACCTCTTTGAAGCAGCTAATCCACGAGGCTGGGCTCCCAATGAACCTTAGCCATTTAGCCGTGACATCTGAAAGGCCCTGATCCAATGTGATTAGGGGACTAAAATCATGGCAGTTGAAGGATGAAGGAAGGATATCAGAATATGTCACTAAGGCAACAGAGGGCAAGACAGGCCGACCTCTGTGAGTATCTGTGAGTCGGTGTGTGTGCTGTAAATTAGGAGGCTCTAAAGAGGGAAGAGAATGCCAGTAAGAGTTTTGTACCCTTTCTTAAAACACACCCCTGAAAGGACAGGAAGATATATATGTGTGTGTGTGTGGCGGAGGAGAGCAGAGATTGAGTTTCAGGAGAACACCCACGGCGATGCGGAGAGACTCCACGCCAGCGCAGCTTGGTTTCCGAGCGAGTCGGCTTAATTGGCACTGGGGGGATCGCAGGACGAGGGTGAGCGAGAGCACGGGAGGTGGGGGGGGGGCAGGGGCAGGGGGGCTGTAGTGATTCCAGGACGGGGCAAACACAGTACATTGCAATCAAAGCACATGCGGGCGGGTAGGGGGGTGTGAGGGACAGCGACAAACACGTTATCTACTCCTCCTCATACCCCCCCTGTCCCACTCCACGATTCCCCAGAGACTCCTGGGTTCTCTATCCCTCCATCTGTGTAGATTGAGCCACGTCCTGTTGATGCAGCGGAGTAAACATGTCAGCCCTCCCCTGGTGCTGACACCCCGACCGAGGGGCGGGCCTGAGCCACCTCCAATTACTCTAATGATTGTTTTATCCGCAACCAGTTAGGTTTAATGATGATAAGACGCAGGCTGGATGGTTGAGGGGGGGGGAGGGTGGTCCCGGTGGATCTGTTTGTTTGCATGTCGTTGCCGTTGGGGTGTGCTTGGCACTTGGTTCTGGTTCTTCTTTTTCCTGCAGGTTAGCGCGGGAGGCCTGCGTGCTAGATAAACTGTGTGCTGTGGTGGCGTGTGCCCCACCATCAATCATACCAACTCAAGCTCATCTCTCTGGTTGCCATCTGATGCTCTCTATCGATAAGCGTCTTTCTTTTTGTACCCGTTGTTGTGGTCGCTGGTAGACATCCGCCAAAGTGTCCGAGATCGAAATACTGACAAATGTTGGGTCAAAGTGGCAGGAAGCAGATGAGATATCCAAGACAAGAGAGAAGAAGAAAAAATGCACATTTCACGCCGGATTAAAAAACGATATCTAAAAAGCTTCCAAATCCTTAACAGCTACGAGGATGGCGTTTCCACAACTGGCGCGCTACACAAGACAACGCTGCATGCCTCTGTAGTATACATCTGGCTGGAAACCATGCCCGCATCGCACAGCCCCTCCAACGCTCAACACACACAGCTCCAAGGCTTCCACAAAGAAATAAGAAAATTGAGAACGATTTCTACCCGGAGACCATGCCAACACAAAGCCTACTGCTCGAGCGGCTGGTGGCGATTGCATTTCTTTCAAATTCACTTGTGGGTGTGCTTCCCCTCGTCCTCCTTCCCTCTGAGAGGACGCCAAAACAAACGGCTGTAGAACATTATCTTTCAGGCGGAGAGGCTGGCCATGGCCCTGACCACCCCGGGTCTCCTCTACAACTCTTATCCCGCTCTCTGGAAGTCTGACTTCCATACTGGTGGGAGGTCGGACTGACAGTCAGAGCGGGAGAGATTGAGCGAGCGAACGTTGAGAAAAAAGGCGATAATTCCCCCTCTGAAGTGCAGACATGTCCTGGCTTCCTGTCTCGAGGAAACCGCAAAGGAGCATGGCGAGTGCTCTCTCTCTCTCTCTCCCTCTCTTTCACTCTCTTTTTCTTTCTCTCTGCCTTTGACTCGAACCCCTCGCTATTAGAGAGAGAAAGGCCTAGACAGCAGAGAGATGTTTTCTTTAGCGATGGCAGAAAGAGTATGCAGACAGGGGCTGTGAGGGGAGAGACCAAACACTGTCTTCTAGCTCTGTGTGAGACGCTGGGGTAATACGTGAGCACAGACGGATTATCCTTCTCTTCTACTTTTCTCCTTATGGGATATTTAGTGCTTGTAATGAAACAATGTGTAAGGCATTATGTTGGCCAATTAGGGAGCTGTTGAAACATCTTGTATAAATTAGCTGCAAATTAGCAGGGGGCATAATGTGTACCCTCCCTTAACAAGAGGATAATCATGTGTAAGTTAGCCATGTGAGCAATTAATAAATGGCTGTTAGTTTGGTTAATTGCTAAATTGGGTGTTACAATGGTGAGTGAACTGGTTTTAAAAGCAATTTTGGTCCATGAGGCCCAAACGTTCCACATTTACAGAGGACACAATGACGTCAACGGCACTCTGAGGTGTTAACAATTCTTCTGGTGTGGTCAAATAAGAATGTCTCGATTTCTCCCTAGTCTCCAGCCAGTCTGGAAAGTGCCTACTTCAGCTTTAACTGTCAACAACAGTAGGTAACAATATCATAACGATGTTTTCTCAACGCCAACCACAGTCCACCCTTGTGCTCGCACAGGGCTAAAACGTAACACCCTTAAACCTTTTAGGTATGTCTGAGAAGGACAGTCACTCCCCCCTATCAATTTTATTTTTAAATTCCCTGCAGTAACTTTCCCTTCTCTCCCCCTTTTCACCCCCTTTTCCTTCCCACCTTCTCCGACACCTCTCCTCACCTTCAGGCCGCTCTGCACCACCTTGTGGATGTCCAGGAAGGGCTCCTTCAGTAGCTCCATGCGGTGGGTGAGCACGCGTACGAAGCCCTCCCGCTCCAGCACGAAGAGGCGCTGGGAGCCGTCCCCGCAGTGGACCACGCCCACGGGCTGCCGCAGCCCGCTCAGCACCTCCTCGGCGCAGTAGCAGTTGTGCTTGTGCTTCTTGGGCGACCGGAGACTGTGGCGGTGGTGGTGGAGAGAGGGGAGGACAAAAGGTCAGGGGGTAAACAAGTGAGATAATCCTGTTAAGAGAGAGGGCGGGGAGCAGTGTGGAAGGAGTGATGAGAGAGAGAGAGAGAGAGAGAGAGCGAGAGTGAGAGTGAGAGTGAGAGAGCGAGAGCGAGAGAGAGGATGTGGAGGTACAGAGAAAGAGCAAAGTATAAATGTTGTTGATGTGTGGGAGGTAGGATAGTGAGGTGATAACGAGGGCCCAAGCTTGTCCCTATCATGTGGTCCAACAAGGAAAGCCTCTGGGTCTTAACTGAAGCCCAACAAATCTTTCACACAGTATCTTTGGCTTCCAGTCAGTTGCAGTGGATAATGTGCATTGGGGACACATCGTATGCTACCGACTCTTCAGGGGTTTTCAAGCTGTGAAACAACCGCTGCTCTAACCACAGTTGATATGTGATGTGGGAGGGGAACAGCACAGATCATTTGACCACACAGCTAGCTAACAACGCAACATTGCCAGGTCAGCAGGTGTTTTTTGTTTGTCGTTTTTTGGACGCTGAGCGATATCTGATGGGTGGATGCTGACTATCGGGAGAGGGAGGGAAGGACAGGGGTGTCAGTTATCTATCTTTCTCAGTCTGCAGGCTCGTATGATGTCACTGCGACAGGGCTGGTTTTTGACATGCCGGACAGTTGTGTTGTCCCTCTCTCTTCTCTCCCTCTCTCTTCTCCCTCACTCTCTCTCTCCCTCTCTCTTCTCACTCTCTCTCTCCTTGGCAGCCCTTGTTTAGAGTGTGAGGTCTCATGATGTCAGCAGACAGGCGGTTTCAACCTGTAAAAAAATACATCTGCGACTGGATTTAATTGGAAAATCCTCTCTCCTCAAAGACAGGGCGGCTTGGACTTCTCAGAATGAGAGATGAGGAGGATGACAAGAAAAAGGAGGAGAGGGGAGGAGGGCAGGAGTGCATCTTTGGAACATTGTCAACAGTCATCGTCCTCTTCTCTCTTTTCCAGAGTCCCTCTAGAAGCTCTCAGGACTGCCAAAAGGAGCCATGCATCTCTCCTCAACCTCAATCAGAGGCAACTGGGGCTTTGTCATTAGAGAAGACCGAGGGAGCAATCAAACAGGAACGCACCGCTTAAGCCTCAGCTCACTGCTGCGTGTATGTGGACAGGGCAGGCTGGAGGTCAGGCACAACGTGCTGCTTACACACTGAAGGGAAACGGAGGACAGCTAAGGTACTTTGGGGGGGTTCTTTTATGCCCATTGAGAAAATATTGTGGGTAATTTGGTGGCCTCTTGTCAGTGAAGTGACAGTATCACCCCACACGCCGTTTTTTTAAAAGTTTTTTGGGTGGTGGTGGTGGTGGTGGGGATTTGGCATGCCATACCAAAGCTTTCACCTAGTCTCGGGGGCTTCCCTCGAAAAGGGTAAAAGGTCAAAGCTGCCTATGGCAGGGAGAGGGGTAGAGTGGGTGGAGGGAGTGGGGTGGAGGGAGTGGGGTAGGGTGGAGGGGTGGAGGGAGTGGGGTTGCCAGTGACGCAGGCTAAGCAATTTCATTGTGCGTCCAAAGCTGGGGAGAATTTACCCTGAACAAACACCAAACAAAAAACAGCTTTGGGATCAGAAAAGCAGTTTGGAGTGGCGGGGGCATTCCGGAACACGTGGTTGGAGCGTGCCTCACCCTCACAGTGGACAGCTGTCAGATGGGTGGCCAGTGAGAACTATATCTGGTTTTGTATGATGAGTAAGAGTGACAAATTGCAGCACTGCGGTCAGCAAGAGCTTACCTGGAACAGCCTTATGTGAGGAACATTATGGGAACACTTGATATATTTAAAATAGATGGCACAATTGAACAGAAAACACAGATTCATGGGAGACAAACTAACCTATTGTCCTCTAGCTTGTCATCTCCCAGGTAGTTGGAGTCTTGGCCCCGCGGTTGCTTTCGCTGAAAGTCTGGGAAGCACAAGCTGCCGTCCCTCCTCCCGTAGTACTGGCAGAACTCATCCACATCAGCTTGGAAGAGCTCTGAAACACCACACAGATACACAGACAGACGTTAGACAGAGATAGACACCTAACTGACAACATACCAGCTATAATAATTAACCATAGCAACAGCTGTGTGTGTGTGTGTGTCCGTGTGCGAGTGGACGTGTGTGTAATGTGTTAGGGGTTGAAGAGTACGAGTTTGGCTAGACGAGCCAAAGCCCGGCTAGACGAGCAGAGGAAAGTTGAGCGAGTTAACAGGACGCTGGCTTCAGACAGGTAATGGTGTCTGCTTCTCCAACTATGGATCAAAGCTGACTTTCTCTGGCAAGTAAAGAGTTCTGTTCCCTATCCATGTTTCTTCAAGACACCTACAAAAGCCCGTGGCACAGCGATGGGATGATGATTACATGTAATGTACCGTAAGCTATGATAGAACTCATCATTGAATTCATCAAAGGACTGTCTGTTATTCTATCCGGTTCAATGACAGGGTGTTTGTGGCCAAACAGACCGAGGAGTGAAGAAAAAAAGGAAGAAAAGTGGGACGGTTGAAGCGCGGCGCGGTGTTATCGAATGATTCTGCAGCATGTGGGCGCAGCATGTGTAACGTGAGAGGCCTCTAATACGACGTCTGCCTGTTTAATGAACGGCCCAGCCTCCCAAACACACACACACCACTTCACATTTTTCGAACTGAGAAATATTCCACTCAAATCCAAATAAAGAGATGATGTTCTCCGATGCTGATGGATGGCATTCGGCAGTATCGGTTTGGAGTTTCAAAGCAAAAATGCCATTTGCTGTTTCACCCCCGGACCTTTATTTCTCTTGGACCCACCGGCTGATTTAACGCTGTTCCAATGTCGTGCGAACAAAGTGATCTAGGAAAACATCGCAATCAGACACAGGCGCCTCACCCACCTCCAGGGTCCAGGTAGTCACTCACAACATTATTACAAGTTTCAATACCACCACCCACCACCACACACACACACACACAGACGGCAGAAGAAACTTGGTAAATCCAGGAGCCCCTACGCGACCTAAAAACAACCTTGCCAGTTGAGTTTTCCCCGGGCCAGTCCCTCTGACGATGAGAGGAGAGCAAACACACCAGGGATAAAAACACAAACAGGACTCCCTCTCTTCTTCCTTTCATCTCATCCCCCACTCCGGGCTCCCCCCCCCCACCACACACACACACACACACCGACCACAGGGCCTGACCAAACCATCACTGGAGGTGATAGGATATCCTCCCAAACATCTAAACACAACACAGAGATCAAACGCACACTCCAAACAGACACACAAACACACCGGGAGAACTCCCAGGCAATGCCACCCACCTACATGTGTTCAGTTATCTTAATCATGCTGGTCGGGAGACCTCAGGTGCAGGGGGAGAAGGGGAGAGGGAGGGAAAGAGGAAAGGAGAGAGCGAGGGTGAGAGGGAAGGAGGGAGGGAGGCAGGAAAGGGAAAGGAGAGGGTGAAGGGCCTGGATGTTAAAAGTGAGAGTCCAGCCAGTAAATGTCTTTATGGAGAAATGACGAGTTAAGTACATGGCCTAATCTGGAGCAGGGGGAGGATTTCACAGGAGCAGGAGGACATTTCAGGATGCTGTAAACGCTACCGTTTCACTTTAATACTGTTAGTCAGCTGTCTGAAACATGCTTATCTCCATGCTTATCTCCATGTTTCAGCAAACAAGTACAGAGCAAGAGGTGGAATTTTGTCAGGAGAATTCTTGTTTCTCTTGATGCAAATATAAGTGTTACTGAATATAAAATATGGGTAATTTAGTATGTCACCATAATTGTCCAGGACCACTTATAATGGCCACAAACATAAACCATCTGTTGTTAAAAATGACAAGCTGTTCAAGCTCTTTAACCCAAAATAAATGAAAAAAGAATTCCACAGGTGAAAACATTGAATGTATTTAGAATTATATGTACTTAGAGGTCTGTCCAATTTAGGCAATTTATGGTGAAATGAATCCCTAAACATATGGCAGGGTGGAGCGTAGCCTCCTCAACAAGGCCCCGTTTTATTGTACTGGCCCTCAAAAAAACTGTAGAGGGAGAAAGAGAGAAAGAGAGAAAACCTTCATCCACATCCCTGCTCCCCAGCGCTAAAGTTATACATCCATCTGGTTATCTTCCAAGACAACCTGGGTGGCCACCCAAAGTACTTGACATCTTGATGCACTTCAGCAGTTTTACATATACACAACCTTTGTAGAAAAATAAATGTGTCATTCGTCACCACATATGCTGATCTGCGGAGGGGAGGGAGGAGTGAGGCTGGGGAGGGAGGAGTGAGGCTGGGGAGGGAGGAGTGAGGCTGGGGAGGGAGGAGTGAGGCTGGGGAGGGAGGAGTGAGGCTGGGAAGGGAGGAGTGAGGCTGGGAAGGGAGGAGTGAGGCTGGGGAGGGAGGAGTGAGGCTGGGAAGGGAGGAGTGAGGCTGGGGAGGGAGGAGTGAGGCTGGGGAGGGAGGAGGAATAACTCCCCCTCTGGCTCCGGCTCCCGGTCTCGAGCCCCCTGTTGATCTCCCCCCGTCACTGCGTCTTGTCCACTAACTGGCTCGTAATGTAACCCCTGAATCCCTCCGTCTCCCCCTCCCTTTATATCTATTTTGCTTCACTAGCCTTCCCTTCCTAGGAGCACTTATGTGTCAAACAGCAATCCCTTGTTGATTGTGTGTGTGTGTGTGTGTGTGCAGTGAGGGTCGCGTGCTGTGCGGGTGGGTGGCTCGCAGCCCTGTGTTTGAATGTTTGAAACACTGTTCTCTGTTTGCAAATTTAGGGCAGATCTAATCTGTTGTGGCGATGTAGATAGGAAGAAGACTTGGCAAGAGAACGAGAAGTCTTCAGAAGCAGGAAAAAGAAGAGTGTTTGATCACTGAGAACGTGCAGGTATCAGGCAAAAGCAGCGCTTCAGAGGAGCCAACAAAAGCTTAAAGGAACGGCAGCGGTGCTCCTAGCTCCGCACTGTACCATCATATTCAGTAGGAAACGTGTCAATTCAAATCATTAGCACGTGTGTGTGGTTAGGGGTCTGAGGCCAGCAAGGCAGCACTCTGATTGTGTTTACGTTCCATCGAATTAACCACCAAGGAAAACAAACTGATGATGTTGAGTGGCCTTTTTTTAAATTATTTTTTTATAAACAAGGACATGGTCTGTGTCTGCTTTGGACCTGCTTACGCGATCCTTTTAGTGGTGCTGGGGAGAGGTGAGGCAAGGCACGGAGAGGTGTCGGTGGGGGGCTGTGTTAGGGGGTGAGGGGTGTTAATGTCTAGACTAGAGCCAGCATGCTTACACATCCCCCACACAGTGCAGGGAGGGAGACAGGCAGGCTGGGCTGGGCTGGGCAGCACTGGGGGTGGGGGGGGTGGGGGGGGCTGACATCAGCGTTCATGGAGCTTGCCAAATATGGACCCAGGGAAGAAACAGGTCATAAAATTATTCATTTAGCAACAGCTCTCTGGCAGATTATGTGTGTATGTGAGGGGTGTGTATGTGTAGGAGTGTCTGAGAGTGCGTATGTCTAAATATCAGATTGACGCGTAGTTATTCCAGGATTCTCATCATAGGATAAGGCCTAACCGTCTGTTAAGGGCACATCTCAAAGGAGAGAAAAACGAAAACAATCCCCCACATTCAGAATTTATGAAAAAGCCACAATAATTTACAAATTCCTATAACTGGAAGCCCAGGAGAAACAAATCCCCTCCACCTGGTGCTGTTAAACAGCTCGCTGGGCTCAGTCTCCTGCCCAAACGGTTCAAAAAAGAGCACAACAATTGTTGCTCCCTTGAGTGCCCAAGTGAGCAGACTAATTATCAGTCAGTGCTGGTGGGGAGGCCACACTGTCTGCCAGTGTGTGTGGGTAGCAGACCTTTTAACCCACGTGTGGGGGTAAGTGAAGCATCCAGACTGACTCATGGGAGGGCTGGGGTCAGGTGAGGTAAGGCAGGAGGGAGAAATATTCACATATTCCTCCTGACAGTTTGTTGTGCAAAGTGAAAAACCTGCAAGTTTGGTTGGGAGTTGGGAGTCGGGAATTGTTTGATCTCATGTGGGACTTGCCGGCCTGGTTGCCTGGTTACCTGGTATGTGTCCCCGGCAGGTATAGTAGAACTTGCGGCAGTAGTCCTGGCACAGACGTGGGAGGTCAGGCTCCCTGAGGGCAGTCTTTTCCGATTCAGGTGTGTGGAACAGCATCTGGGCGTCGGGCGAGCAGCGTGCGCACTTGATCTCCTCCAGGAGCCGGCCACAGTCCGTATTATTGGTAGAGAAGATCTGTGGACCACACGCACCGAGGACCAATGGGTGATTACAATTCTGGGGTGTTCTGACCTTTGACCCAACATACACTTTGCAAGGCAAATGATTCACACAGCTTTAAATGAGTGGACATGTTGTTTATAATGTACCATTATCATAAGAAACTATAGCGCACATCTAAACACGTCTTAAATGCTCCAAGGTTTAGATTCAGTTCAATTTATCTCACAATGGAAACTGCACCGAAATGAGTGTTGATTACCTTTTAATGTCACTTTTCTAACAATACATTCAAAAGAACTCCCTGGTCTTTTTGAAATAACATACTCACTCAAGGCTTGTGTACCTAAGCGTACAAACAGTTAAGTTCAAATTACATTTCACATGACAGACAGATTCGGGGGGGTCCTGAAATGGATGAAGCCGAATTAGGAGGGCTGAAGTGTTACTTAGGGTCACTAAACAAAAGTAAACAAAAGATTAAGCCCCGAAAAATTAGCAGGATTATTTACGCAACAAATTAGATGTAATAAAACACAATGTAATCTATGCTGTTTCCAGGCATGTGCTTGGATAGGCCAGCAGGCTGGTAGTGCTTTACTCTGTGTGAGGTCTGAGTATAAACATCAATTTAGAGATAGACAGGCACATCATTCCCGCACTGGTATCAACAAATTAGCAGTCTGTCTAAGTCAATTAGAACTGCAGACATGGGCTCAACATATGGACACCTCCCTCCCTCTTATTGAAACCAAAAACTCCACTGGAGCACGAGTCAGCCCTCTGCCCAACCTGTTACAGGCTGTTTAGTGAACACACACACAACCTGTTACAGGCTGTTTAGTGAACACACACACAGCCTACTGTACAGCACATCCAGCAGAACCCATCCAGAGATGGACTGCACACTGTTTCCTCTACTACCGTCCTCTCTACTGTCGAGACACACGCTCCACAAACCCAGGACACTTCAGAGTCGGAGCTGTATTTGTAGTGGCCTATTTTCCCACCGGGTATTGACGTTTTCAGCCTAAGCAAACAAGCAGGCAGGCAAGTGTCAGATTATCTCATTCCTGGAGGCGCGTTTTGAGTGGTGTGGCGTGCCCTGCCGTCCTCGCCCCCCCCCCACCCCTCCAAACCATGCTGTGTAGAGATGAGGGCATGCCTGCCCTCCTGCTCTAAATTGCCCATTGATTCTGTGTGCCATGGGCTGGCAGAGGGTCCGTGGAGAGGAGTATTTGTGTGCTTTCAGCCATGCCCTGTGCCCATATGTTGCTGGGATGGGCTCCAATGTTGCCATCACCCAAACCAGAACAAGAGGACCTTTGTTTGTTGTGTTTTGCTAAATTTCACCCAGTTGTTCCTCAAAAGTGAACGTTCTAACAAGGCTGAGATTAGTTTAAAAAGGTGAACCAGAAGAGCATGGGAGAACATTAGCCCTAATCATTCACATCCACTAGAGTGACTTTCATACTGTAAGCTGGATGGGGTATACATCACATCATTTTTTTTTGTATTACATTCATAGAGAATTATAGGCAGAGTTTAACAAGCTAATGTGTATATAGGCTTTTGACAGCAAGCAGCTGTTACAGGATTTTTCTTTTCTTTGATTGGATCCTCACAATGGCTTTTGTTAGTTAAATTGCTGGAACAAATATATCAATGCACAAAGACACACTTGAAAACAATCACTTGTCATTCAATCACTGACAATGTGGGGCTGAGAAGACCTCATAAGGTCCCACCATCAGAAATCACAGAGGAGGAAGAGGGAGAGAGGGAGAGAGAGAGAGAGAGAGAGAGAGATAGAGAGAGAGAGAGAGAGAGAGCAGAGAGAGAGAGAGAGAGATGAGAGATGAGAGAGAGAGAGAGCGAGAGTAGAGAGAGAGAGAGACAAAAGTGTAACCATTCAGTCTTAATACATGCTCACTGCAATGGCTTAAGAAAGCCACCACACATTCAGCCTTCTTGGCTGCTCGAGAAAAGGAGCTCTGGTGAAGGCAACACTAAGACTGGTGTTAAAAAAGCTTTAACAAAACACTTGTCCACTGGGAATAGGTGTAAGTTAGTGAAGGAAGGAAGGGGGGGGGACACCAGTGGGGTGGGCGCAGGACAAATACCCTCTCAAAGGCATTAACACTTGGACAGGGTTGAGGACTCGGAGAGACTGATGTTCTCCAGCTTCACCCATTAGTGAAACTAACAAACACAATGGTGTTGTTATTCTTTAGCCATAAGCAAAAACGACTCCGTGTGTGGGCAGTGTAATGGGGAGGAGGAGAAGTCGAGTCCTTTTTGTTCCATTCAGTTTTTCCTTCTTATCTGCATGACTTGAGCAAATTAAATTATGCAATATGGCTTTTTGTCACCAGACAAAGTGAGATACCACCCAGCGACATGTTTGCGATTTACATAATAGGCATTTTTACTGTAAACTCAGTATCATGAAATAAACTAATAAAAAATCGAAATTCACCGATTGCATTTTAAGTACATTTCATCACAAATATCCCAACATAAAAAATAAACATGATGATAAAATTATGATATAAGCTGTCCAAAATTATAGCGAGCGAATACATCTAATCTAAAACATCTAATCACTCAATGTTGGTCGACTTCCAGTGCTGCTGACTCACTTGGACAGCGCTCGTGCTGATATTTTGTTGCGAGAGTAAACGTAAAATGTTACGAGGGTTGATAACCATGGTAACAGAAGCGCGTTGGACACGCTCGAGCCAAAACAGCTCCTACTAGCAAGCGATAATCGAAAATAGTCTAATTTATGGACCGAATTCTGTTGAAGGCTTTCTTACAAACACTATGTCATCACTTATTTTCATCAACTAATATGAAGTTAACATTTAACTGAACAAGAAACTTGCGAAGAAGTACGAGTGAGGAGTGTGTCGTACTCGTAAGTGGTAGCTAGCATTTTCCACCATCCCCCATCATGATGTATCTTGTAAATTCAGCTGTCAACACCGCGGCGGAAGAACAATAACGCTGTAAATACGTTCCCCGAGGCGTTTGGCAGTAAAGACAGCACTTACAATGAAAGAATGCAACATGCAGAACATACCCTGGCGTCGCGCCGGTGGAGGATCTGATAGGCAGCTCGCTTGGTGGGACAGCAGGACCCACGAGGGTACAACCTGTGACAAACTTCTCCGCTGCTGCCGCTGTCCAGTGACAGTTTTCTTTCCCTTTTCTTCACTCGCTTAGGCATGCTTCCATCATAACATCTCCGTCTTCTTGGGCTAATTTCTCCCTTCTCGCCGAATTTTGCATCTCCACATTCCCACACATTGACCGCTATAGCCAACATCAGCACAATTTTCAAATGCTTCATATTAAACGCAATGTTCCAAACAAAACGAATTTGGACCACTGACCAAGAAATGCAGTAATCCTGCCACTAAAGAGATTATATATTCAAAATCTCTACAGGTGTTGGCAACTTTTACTTATATAATGTCTGTGCATCAACACTATTTGTAAATAAAAACAGTAACACATAAATTAATGGAAGTGCTGATTATAATGGCATAGTACAAAAAATATTTTTAAAACCATCATCTAGTATACAAACCAAAAACAAACAAACACTGAATTGCTATGAGCAGAGTTAGTGTCGTTCCCTCTGTAGTAAATTCCGTATTAGCACAGTGGTTGGTGCATTTGGTCAAAAAAGTAAGCACAAAGTTGTCTCCCTAGATCCTCAAAGCGCTCACATGTTTCTCCTTGCTCTTTCCTCCTTCTTTTTAACCAGCGCGCGAGAAGACGAGCAAGCGCAGTGACGTATGACAGCAACGGGTGCGCGCACTTGGCCCCAGTCGTGTATGCATCGGGGGGAAAATTGCCTCTCGAAACAGGACGGTGTCGTCATAGCGAATAACTGAAGAGGTGCGATTTATCAGAGAGAGAGATATGTTGAGATGTACAATGATTCTTACAAGAAATGCAAGGACCGAGTTCTAAACGGTTATTCATGGCAAGTGTCAATGGTAGTTTGCAAAGAACCCCAAACCATTCAAAAATGACAATTGATCTAAAATTGTCACATTTCTTTGAATAATTAAGTAAAAAATGGTCTAGTCCGAACTCAAAAGCTTAAACTATTACAAATGTTATGAGTCAATGATAACAGTATTATCCCATTCACTTATTTTATTGAGTGGATAGAAGAAGACTATTGTATAATATTGACATATATTCCCATATAGATAAACAATATTTATTTGTCACTAATATGATAGGCATAGGACCTGATCTAAAAAAAATTAACCCAGTGTATAACCATCACGCGAAGCACACCCTTTTCGAACTTGTATTCAAGGTATTCCTCTTCCTTTGAGGGCTTCTGATAAGACCGAGCCAAATGCGGGACAAACCCTCTTTCATTCCCTCTTCAGAGAGATTACATGATAACAATCCAAAAGGGAATGTCCAACTGTGGCAATTAAAGAAGAAAAAAAAAGATTTACTGGCTTATTTTGGATTCGCAAAGAGAATCGCAAAATCAGTAACATTGACCGCACCTGTTCTTCCTTGGGGGTCCCCGGCACTGACCAGAGCCCCAGCTTGGCTTATCGACCAAAATCTGGAGTAGTACAAATCCAGCAGGGCCTGATTTGACTGTGGGCAATCATGGAAATGACTCTCTCTTCGAATCTTAGCAGCACAGGCAGCAACAACAGACCCTGCCATGGTCTGACCTTACGAATTACCCCCCGCCCCCCTCCCTCTACTGCATTCTGAATCTGTCCTCGCATTCCTTGCGTTACCCCACTAGAGACATTTTTGGGCCAAGTATAGACAAGCTACTCTACAGTAAATGGGGTGAGATTCCCAAAGCTTTTAAGCGCTACCAGATCTTAAGTACATCCCGGGCTAAGGAGGTAACAATGATCTCAGCTCCTAGAAGCTTTTGGGAAACCGAACCCCACCACCCACCACCACCACCCCACTTCCACCAGAACATACTGTAGCAAGTAAGAGAAAGCGTCATGAAACCTGGACTTGAGCGTATTCAGAAGACTTCTCCGCTGGCAGGTCTGTTCGCGAGCAGCAGCGGAGGAATACAGCCGCATTGTTGAGCAGTGTGAAAACATGTGGGATACAGCTGTGGAGACGAGGAGAGGACATCTGCTGGAGGGAGATAGACCAGCAAGGGGAATCACAGGGAGACAAACCACAGCTCTAAGCTAACCCAGTGTCTCCGTGTGGTGGAGGCTGGGGATTTTTTTTTACACACAAACAGCAATGTAGCTAAACAGTACAATACATTACCCCCTGTTGTTGAGATGCTTCGACTCATTCTTGTGACATCTTAGTTTTCGGGGGGGGGTCATAGTTTTTTGAATAAGCTGCTTTTTAAGACAGTTTTCAGACTTTTTGCTTCAAAATGCCCCATTTGAAATAAATGACTGTAATATTGTGCTACACATTATAGTATAGCTGGTTCTATAACCCTATTAATGTATTTATATGATCAACACATTTTTTGTAACATCCGAAACCAAAATATCGCCTCTCAGAGAGAGAACATGATAATGTGCCGCCGAACGCACCTGCCTTGCTTTTGTGTTTTGTGTTTCTGCAGGGTCAGACGGGAAATTCTCCCTTTTTTCTTTCGTTGCCTCACTCAGCACATGTCCCTCACAGAGAGAGGACAGAGTATCACACTGGGGATATGGTTAGGTGTGACCACACAAGGATCAACAGCAGAGGTCTGAAACGCAGCATGCTCTCACAGCCTGTCCCTCCGCGTGCTCTGCGGCAAAGCACAAACAGCAACATAGAAAAGGGTTCTATATTACAAAAGAGTCGATTTTCGCACCAAACTATATTGTCATTGGTTTTATAGAATTTATTCTTTCTATTCTTTGCAGTTTTCTCGCTAGCTCTTGTGAAGGAAGCACTCATGTTGAGGAACATTACTTGACGACAACACGCTGGTCGCACTCCCATCTCTCCCAGCACCAGACCACAGTACCTCACAGGTTGTTAGAACACCTCAAGCCCCCTCTGAGCGTGTCAGCAGTGGGCATCATTCAACCATTGGTCCAGATGGGTCCACCTGTGGAGCCACAGCTGCTGGTATCGGCCTTTTCTTTTTTTAACTTTCAGGCTGAACATCCCAGTTTGAACTTTGAGCACAATGAGAAACATACGCAACACATGAACAGAAAGGCTCTGACTTGCCATGAGCTGTAAATATGAATGTCAGTATTCATAGTTCCCGCTGCTTTTTGGACTGGAGAACGTTAGGCGTAATCATAAGCATATGCGGTCGTAAAAATGGGAGAGAGTATCTGCATATCTGTCCCCCAGTTGCAGCAGTTTGCTTGTGACATAAACACAGGTGCATTCATGTTTTGTTCAAGTTCATGTGTATCGACTTTATGGAGCCTTTACAGTAGACCATTCCCCCTTAGTCAAAGTGTGGCCTCTCGCAAGAAACCATTACTGTCAGCTCCGAGTTCACAGCTACTCAACAATTTTAGGACTTCTCTTTCATCTCACCTATTCCTCACCTTCCAGCATACATCAGCTCGTTGTGTAACTCTCACACCTTCTCGCTGAACTTCGTCAGTGTTTAGCCCCGGGACGCTAGGAAAGTGTTCACAGTGTCATTAATTGTCGTGACAACAGCTTAATGAGCCTTCGCCATCTGTTTATGAAAGCTTCAGAGGGAGAGAGAGAAGAAGAAGAACAAAACAAATCCAGTAGCGATTTTCAGCAGCGTGTGTGCACGATTTCCACTTGAAGGGATCTAAACACATAAGGACGTTTTAAGTGTAGTGACTTACGTAGAGTCGTCCACTGTGAGTCAGAGGCTGATCCTGGGCCCACTGCCCGGTATCAACAGCCTCTAAATCACTGGCTTCAACCATCAGACCACACTGCCTTGCCTTCTCAACCACCTCCCTCCTCTGCTCCCCATACCACCCCGAAGTGTCTTCAGGCACTGTTTGGCTAAAGTACACACACGGCATGAGTAACTGAAGCCACCCAGGGCTCTCTGGCTGGTGGCACGAGTCACAGACACAAGGTTACGCAAACAGAGAAGACTGAGTGGGGCCTATGAAGATGTTTACGTGACACTCGATGCCCAATCCATACGCTTGCGTGCAGACAAACACAATCACAGTCCTTTGCACGTACACACTTTAGTAAACGCATGGACTTTCAGTCACAGATGCACGTACACACCAGGCCACATTGTAATAGAAGAGGGCAGTGACCCGGGGGAAGGAAATGGATTATAGCAGCATGGGATTGCAGGGTTCCTTCCAGGAAATATGGTACTGATCAGTGAATTTGCCCAGCGATGCCCCTCAAGTCCTTTCCAAACAATGACCTGTGGGCTGTACCTGACCCCCGGAGGCCCAAAGGGCTCTCCATCACAAACAGAACCCTTCTCACATTTGCACCCTGTTAGCTATGTATTACAATTCAGAGGGAATCCGGTGAAGCCCCTTTCCGTGTCATTGCACATAACGTCCTCAATTAATCATTCAATCATTCATATGACCAGAGGAGTTATCTGAGGTTGTAGTGTATGTTCCTCGCTGTATGAGATGTTTTCGTTGTTTTGGACCCCATAGTAGGATGTGGCGCATCCCTTAAGGCCAACAAGGGGTTAACCCCACAGATGGATGTCTTTTCTCGGTCCAATTATTTGTAAATGTTTCCAGTAGGGGTTAAACAGACCCCAAAGTAGGACCATGTTATGCACCGCACATATGTGTGCAAATTGCAGATTCATTACAGTTTAGCATCACTGCGCTGCAAATGAATGGGAGGGGGAAGAGAGTGGTAAGTGCGGTCTGGTGTGGGCAGCATTGATGGTGGTCCCTGCCTGTCTGTCGATGCTCTCTCACTCCCTCGCTCGCTCTCTCTCTCTCTCTCTCTCTCCTCTCTCTCTCTCTCTCTCTCTCTCTCTCTCCCTCGCTCCCTCTCTTCCTCCCTCGCTCATCTCACTCTCTCCCTCCCTCGCTCCCTCTCTTCCTCCCTCGCTCACTCTCTCCCTCGCTCACTCTCCCTCCCTCGCTCCCTCCCTCGTTCCCTCCCTCCCTCGCTCACTCACTCTCTCTCTCTCTCCTCCCTCCCTCGCTCCCTTCCCAGTACCCCATGCTCAGCCCATCTGTTCCTGCTTGGCCTCTCAGGCTCTCCATCAGGTAGGCAGAGCGGGCTATTGAGTGTTCCTCTCACCTTATGGCATCGGAACCAGCCAGGAGGAGAGAGGGATGGAAGGAGGAGGAGGAAGTAAGGGTGCATTACCATGTGCACGTATGTTGACATTAGAGCTGTGAAACCACCACACATAAATAACGGGGAAATGACCTTATCCCCTTCATGAAATGCCAACCGGGTTCTATCCCTTTTTGGTTAGTTGGTTGGTTTCATTTGAACGGAATTACTTCTCAGTTGAGAGACGTTGTGACAAAGAAGAAAAAAACACTTTGGATGCCACCTCTTCTCTTGTTGTTCTTGGAGTGAACCACTGTTGAATAGCTTTGTGTCTCATGACATGGAATATTGTCCAAATAATCTTAATAGTGATTCAGACACATTCTCTCTGAGATACGATTGACGCAGGTTCAAATCTAAGCAATGTCATTACCTCTCTAAGCAGTTTGTACCTTTCTTATTAACTACATCAGTAGTTTACGCTTAGGATTCTTTCTGGTGCTGCAAATACGTGGAGACTTCAGTTCTCAGTTAATGCTTTCTAAACACGAAGACGAACATGATGCTGCTCTTCTGAAGTGTTGCTTTATCTTCATATATTCAACTTTTACAACTCAAACAAAAAGGTTGATAGGAACGCCAGCTAAATTAATCAATGGGAGGTCTTATTTAGATAAAGGGAAGTGGAGAGCATTTTATTCCCCATTATTTGGAAATTGTTACTCTCAAGGTGGTCCTTAGAGTGTCTCTCCAGAAAGAGCTGGTTTGGTGGTACAGGAACTGCGCAGTACAAACCTTTCTGAATGGACGTTGTGTAGTGTTCCAGGGTTTGCGGTGGATTGTGAAATTCTGGTTTACATGGACTCTTAGCGCTGGGGTCGTTTTACAAGGGAAAAGGGAAGAGGGGACCGGAGCGAGATCGCGAGAGAGAAGGCAGTAAGGTGCGTTGGGATTCAGTCTGAAAAAAAATCCCCAACTATCCCTTTCATCCCCATTCCAAAGGTCACGGTTTGGGCACCCACTGAGTTATATTGTCTGGGGGAATTGTTTTGAGGTCTCATTTTAGAGTAATATTTCCTGGTCTGGCTTCTAGTTCTTTTATATCAAAAGCCCGAAGTGAAAACTTCCCCCTTTGTCTGGGATCTGATTACCGGGAATGAGTCATTTTCATAACGTGCCAGCTATTCTCATGTCCGGAGGTTTTTGTTCTAATCTCTTTCAGTTAAGCCAAGGCGCTCCAGAACATTGCCCAGTGGTAATGGTATACATCTTCACATTGCCACCCTAAATGTAACCCAAACTACAGTCTGGTTATTGTTACTGGTTGACATCTTTTTGGCTTTAGCTTTGGCGCAACAGGTAGAGGTTAGATGGAATGTCTGATCTGTGTGCATGTGCATGTTCTCATGTCGTTCACTGCTCTTACAACTGCTTGTCATTAGTCTTGCTGGTGCAAAAACATATTCCAACTCCGAACATCTCATTATTTATGTCCAGGTGCCTGTCTTCTGCCCCCACTTCTTTTAACTATTCATGTATCACCTAACTACATAATGGCTACAAAGTCCCTACCGATTGGTCACGCACATCTGTGCGTTAGTCAGATCTGCCCGCCCTCTCCCCCTGGCCTTAAGGTTCTCATTACCCGGTGGGTGATGGTTGTGTCAGAGCCAGGCCTCTGTGTCGGCCCCAGGTGACTGAGAGCTTGAGTCAGTGTGATTGAGTAGTCGAGTCCCAGGCCTCAGGCCTCTCTCAGCAGGGTCCCTCTTCTCGGAGGAGTGGGGTCATCGTCCTGTCTGCCATTGCTCGCTACCCCACACCCCACGACCTCTTTCCTCCAGCCATCGCCACGTAGACAAGTAGACAGACAGGCTGCCTCACAAAGAGACGCACACACAGACATCCCACACACACACACACACACACACACACAGACACACACACAGACACACACACGTTCTCATCCCCTTACTCCCAAGGCCATTCAAAGCAGACAACAAATTAAGTAGAGCCAATTACCATAAACAGAGGCTGCATTCTTCTACATTTGTGTGGGAAAGCTCATTTTATAAATATTTTAGGGAACAAAGTATAAATCAGGACAAAACCCAAGTTTATCTTACACTAATTGCAAAGATACAGTGTGGTGTTTTGGGGTTGTGGTCCTTACTGTGCCACTGCATTCCAGATGCTGATAGCACTGGAGGACCACCAAAGACTTTAAGTATACTTTATTGACTTAAGATGTATAAAGTGTCTGATAAAGAGCTTCCCTCCGCCGCTAATCCATCTTGTGTCTTGACAGACTGGCCCGCTCTGTCAGCAGGACTCTGTCTTGTCTTTGACCAGCCTCTCTGCACACCAGTTTGATCTCAGAGAAAAACTGTGAGGGGAAAGACAGCGGGTTTCAAACCGAAAATTGTCAGCCATTTTTTACATGAATTCGCTGCTCCAAACCCTTCTTCTGATTCAGAACAGGAACACGGGTGAAGGAAATGTTTTGTGGCAGAGTAACATATTGTGACATTGATGCTCATAAAAGCTTGTGGTAATCTGTAAATGGTTGGATTCTTGTTCCGCAACCAGCTAAGAGGTGCCAATGGCAGGAAGTGTGGTCTTCTTTTCATGTTACCAAGCTTTGCCAAAACTGGGACGGCAAAGCCGTGCTATAGGCTAGAAATCAATAATCCTTTTGACATATGTGTCTTTGATTGTCAAAAGTTATTATGATTTTACAAGCCAAGATGCGGGGGCCATGTGGTGTGGTTTTTATTAGGATGCTAAATGAACTCGGGGGTTTTATATTCTTGCGGTGCATCCAGCCCACCAAGCGAGCTCTGTGAATTTCGATATGCGAGTGAAAGCCGACCTGACTCTGACAATACATGTGAAATATGCCTGGCGACGGATGGAGGGGGCAATCGATCATAAATCATTTGTGCACCATAGAGCGACTCTCATGTGTATTTCAACACTTGTCCTCCCATGGAAGAGGGGATTTGTTTCTTCAGTCTTTCACTCCTTTGCCTTTCCTCGACCTGCGGTTTCTATGCTTCTTTTGAGGAGACGGAACCGCCAAACATCACCACTTACGGTCTCCAAATATTTGTATGGTCAATTGGACAGTGGGCTGTTGCGGTCTGACCAATAACAGCCAAACACTCTTGGGTTCTTGGCAGATTTAACCCTTTCCAGCCCCAGCGTTTCAGTCCACTGTAGTCCAAACATGAGTTCATACTTCAAGTGTACGTTTACACATCTCATAGAGTACTTGTCCTTGTCAGGTTGTCAATGAGATAATGACTTTACATTTCTAAGCACCAGGATCCCTATTTGCTTATATTGCTTCTATGACTTCTATGATTTTTATTTCCATGTTATTTAGCTTCAAGGGTACCTGTTGGTAGTGACACAGAACTAGATCTTCTCATCCTATAGTGCACACGTAGGATGTTGTTTTGGACGTCACACGACTGTCCTACAAATCAAACGAGATTCCTAGATTCCGAGATGTTAGATGGCTCTTGAAGGAAAGTTTGCAACTGTATGTTCTTGTCTTTGAGCTAGGGCATTGATATCACACAGTTTACAGTATTTGTACTTGTGGTTTTTGTACCCTTTACCCAAGCTATCTCAAAAACATAAAATATCACTCAATGGCTGGAAAAAACAAGACACATTGTTTAAATTTTTAAACATGAAAGAGGTGGAACAGTATACAGATCATATGCTGATAATTGTTTAGCTGACTGTTTGGACTGCTGGTGTGTCACACTTTTGGAGGCCTGGCTAAATATTTACTGGTAGTGGGGGGCTAGGGTTTAGAAGGCATGGTCGACTGAACCGGCGTGTCTGGTCCTAGGTATGTGTGTTTCTGTGTGTGTGTGTGTGTGTGTGTGTGTTTGTGCACGTGTGTGCAGCGAAATCAACGCCCAATAGCTGATGTCATTGTAATGCCACTAGGCTCTGACCCCTTTACCATTTAGGGGCCCTGAACTGATAGGAGTGTTATTGACCCAGGGGCCATGCATGGCATGTTTGGGGTCTGCAAAATATATCCTAAGCTTTAACCTATACAACAGAGCCAATTATAGCAGGGGAAGGCCAAACAATACAATCCATCAGCCAGGTTGTGGGGTAAACAGGAACGGGCGGCCCACGTCAGGGTGTAAACTCCCAAACCCGGGGAGACAAGGGTCAGTGGAGCTGTTTGATTGTCTAATTGGGGGGGGGGTGGGGGTGGACTGAGTGTGTTTACGTGTGTGTGTGTGTGTTGCGTGTGTGCGCGCATCGCTGCTCAAACACCAGGACCAGGGGCCCGAGACGCCTAATGAATGTGTGTTTGTTCCTCCGGCTCCCACACACACCTCTGTTTATTTGAACATGGGATAGTGTTCCTGAGGGGTCCTATCCTCCCTGTGTTTTCCACCCCGACACGTGCATCGCACACAGGGACGGTCTGTCTGCTGTACGGCACCTCTCTCCAGTACCCGTCGCACAGACGTCGTACTGAGCTAATGACGGTTGCTAGGATACTGTAAACAAACGTTATCTCGGAGAGCGAGTTCCCCTTCGTAATGAGGAGGCGGAATTTCGTTGGGAGTCGGGGCATCGACATCTATGTCTGGATAGCGGTTTGTTGGGCGCCGCCGAGGAGGCCCTGGGAGGAGGACCTTGCGGTCAGTATGCTGTCGGTGATGCGGGTCACCACGGCAACAGCCATTGCTGCGAAGTGGGACCGGAAATGGGGAACCCTTGAGCTCGGTCCGCAGCCGTTAATCACTCGCGCACGCACATAATCACACACACACACAAGCATACACTCATCTGTAATCTTCATCATCTGATGGACACATACAATTTGAATCAAGTGTGAGCCGTGTGACCTCACCATTTAATGCCTAAAACGGGACGTTATTTTGCAAGCTGCTCTGCTCATCCTGTTTGTGTGGTTGCTGCTTTCTCAGGGCCTGCATGTTAACATAGTGAACTCTGGCCAGTGACCTCCTGCCTCACCCGTACTGATAAGACAGACTCTGCTTCCTATGTGGGGTCAACCGTGCTTTGAGGTCAGAGTTACTGGCCAGTGAAAGTACTGAGTGTTTTTATGATCCCTTGAATACTTAGAAATGAGTGCACCACCACAGTGGTCAACGGTCATGAAATGCACTGCCACAGATGTTTCTCCTACTATTGCGTGTTTTAATTTGGTCGTTATTGAAACAAAGTGAAGTCAGCCACCTCTTTGGAAGCACAGACATTGACACATTGACATCTCTCAGACACATCCTGCTCGGATAGAACTCCCCTCAGTTCACACCAGCCCTTGCTTTTCTGCTGCTGGTGGTGTGATAGCATTCTCTCGTGGTACGAATAGTGCTTCCCCCTGAGTCTTTCAGTTGTCTGAAACACTCTACTTCAGCTCAAGGCCTTATTGCCCACCCAAAGAGGTTATAGGGATTCTCGACTGCCCTCTCTTTCCCTAAGTGGGTGGTCCTCTGGGGTATGGCTGAGGCACAGGTGGGGCATTGTAGGGGTGCTCACAAAAATACCCCCCCCACCCACACACACACATACACATACATACCCCCCACCCCTCCCACCACCAACAACCCTCCCCACCATCACTACCCTCCTCTCAGTTTGCCACGCCTGCCTTACAGAAAGGTGGACACAATTTTTCCATTACTTTCCATCAGACCGTTACTGCACTAAACACTGAAGGTGGAACGTTGACATTTACAAACCAAGGAGATAGCCTCGCTTAGAAACGCTAAACAATATAACACCAGAAACAGCCCACGAGTCCATTGTTTGCCACCTCGAGAAACAAGGACCTTTTTGAGAGTCCGACTGGTAGATGCTTTGAACATACCCTAAGATGGTGCTTTTAAAAGTTTAATAGCCCTAAAAAGATAATCTGTGAAGGCCTGGGACAGAGAGTTTACGAAATTGTGTTTCGTTCAACGTTGGAGAGAGGAAAAAAAAACTTTGACCAAAAAAAAATTCCCATGCGTCGGTTTTTGTAAATAATTACAGTTCTGCTGAATGTGTTGTATAAAGTTTACACGGTAGGTTCACTGCACCCTATCTGTTGTTTGGAACTCTGGGAACCACCAGTAAGATGTTGACATATGGCGGCTCTGCAATAGTGCACAAGGCATGGATTACTTGGGACCATAATAAACAGGAGCATAAAGAAGGATCTGTGCACTGGGGGAGCCAAAACAGGGGTGACCCGTGGACCTCCTTGTCCGACGGTCGGGGGGCTCTTCCTCTCTGTCTTCCTGTCAGAGATAGCACCCGTTGGTAGGCAGAGATGATGGACTCGGGAGTGGGGTGGATGAGGTCTGTGTGGGATCCTGGGCTGGAAGCTGCCAACCACCTGTTCCTCTGAGCTCACAGAGGGATTGATTGTTTAAGGTAAAGGCAACAATGAAGGCACCTCAGTATGAGGAGCACATGTGAGGTGGTCATACAGTAATAATAGTAACACAGTACGTTCCTGTATGGTGCCAGGCCATCAGCCATGATTTGACGATGCTATTTATCACTTCATTGTGGTATCCAATACAAAAGCGGGATGAGAAAAACACGATGGCACTTCCAGCCATTCAATCGACAAACTCATTTTGGAAAAAGACATGTTTGTAATTGAAGAATACAGCAGGTGCTCCCCTGTAGAGGAATGGCAGCGCTTCTTTGTACAAAGACTTGGCTGTGTGCTCCATACACCTGGGCTTTGGAAAAGAGATGCCAGAAAGTCTGATTCAATGAACCATTTATGCAGGGTAGGATGACTACCGTGGTTGTTTGAAATAGTTCCTTTTCTAGACTACCTTTAGTTCTATAAACGTAATACGTAGCCTAGTTCTATTGTGGAAGCCTTTCTTCGGAAACTTTTCAACCAACTTTCGCTGTATTTGTCGTGTGAGCTTCTCTTCGATCATCTTTTTACTGTCCGCTTGTCCGTAAAACCCAGGAACGTATTTCAAAGGGTGGACATTGTTTAGTTTGACGGTTTGGCAGCTCCCCCCTGACAGCGCTCCGTCAGTGTGCTTCGGGAGGGGAACGTCAAAAGAGAATTGGCCGACTCGAGAGATGAAATATCCATTATTGGAGTCTGGTCTTCTGACGTTTCACATGGCTCCTGGCCCCAATCTTTGCGAGGGCCAGATGGTTGCATTGGCCACTTGGGGATAGCGAGACTAGGGCCGGAGAGGCCGCTTTTACAATGGACAATTATGGGAGAGATAAGGTAAACGTTCAACAAAGCGAGGCATTTCCAGATCTCGTACAAACTTTGATAAGAGGACAGGGCCTGCATTCTTGCGCCAGTTTACCAGAGGAATCTGTCTTTGCGATTGGAATACCAGCACTAATGAACTCTATGTTGAGAGAGACAAGAGAGATTTTTGGGGGTGAATTCTTCATGATTTGATGGGGACATATGCTTGAGATTAGACACTATCAAGTAGGATTCCATGCCTTATGTGTCTGCTGAAAGTGGACAAAAGTCTCTGTGACTGAGCAGTTGCTAAGCAAATATGCCTCTGACTCGTTGTGTTAGGTCTCCAAAATCCCCCACAAGTCTCTTCAAAAATCAGACGGTGTTGTTCCATGTTAACATTTCACAGCGAGAGCAGGCGTCTGCCCCTTCATTCTGCACCCAAAGGGACCATGAATCACCACCAGTATTGACACTGATACAATCTGTAGGTAATGCAAACCTGCCTCTGAGCCAGTCGTCACAGTGTGTGTGCGCGTATGTGTGTCTGGAGGAGGCACCTAACACCACCGGTGTGGTCACGGGGTCAGAGGTCAGGCTGAAATGTGTGGCCTCGGGTCAGGAGGTGTTCTGGCCTCCTCTAAAGGTGAGGATAGGATTACACCTCGGCCCTCTCGCCTCTCTCCTGTCCTGCCGCCACTTACATTCTCACCATGACACGTGTGACGACCCCCGCCTTTGGTCAGGTGATCGGGGGTCGAGGGGGGTCAAGTTTCAGAGTAGTTGATATAAAAGTGTAAGAAGGAAGAGGAAAAATGCAGACTGTTCACTATGGTGCAAATGCACTGCGGATGAATCAAGCTGGGTTACGATGGTTGGTTGACTGTAGCGGGTTCATTCTCGTTGACGGTAGTTTGAATAGGAATTTGGCGTAGTACATCCTATTTGTTCATGCTTTGTTGGATGGTATAGTTCAAGGTAGAGTGGAAAGGCAGGGGAAAGGGGAAGACATGCAGCAAACAACCCAGGCCGTATTCAAACCTATCCTGCTGTGGTAAGGCCTTAACTCGTGTGGTACACTCTATACTTGGTGAGCCACCAGGGCACCCTGTAGTACTGCCTCTTGGCTGATATTGGAGGTCTCTGTTTTCAGGAACCATCGATTCATTTATTTGAGCGAAAAGTGAAGAATGTCTCTCCCTCTAAAGATATGCTCTCGCTTGTTGGAAACTGATGGTAGCTGATTCATCTTCATTTTTTCAGTCTATTTTCTTCTGTCTGTACAGACAAATCTGCAAGACTCGCTTGTGTCATTGTCTGTTGGAGTGGCTGCATAGTAGAGAGAAGAGGAAGCCCTGTGTTCTCCTCCTTATCTTGGGTTTACCAGTTGACAGGAAATTGTCACTCCATGCGTCTCGCCATTCCTATCCCAAACTCATCAGAGAGCTCCCAAGGAGAGTCGGGAAGAGAGGAGAATTCCTCCGATGGACACAGACACCCCACCTCTCCTCCTTCCCAAATCCCAGAACGCCCGCGGTATCGCACAGGATGTTCCGCCGCTTATAAACGGGATCTGTTTTAGTGGTGTATGGGAGTAATTGGGTCGTCTCCCGCCACACACACACGCACACATGCAGACTCGGCAAATACACACACACACTCACACACAACACACACACACTCACACACAACACGCACACACACTCACTCACACACTCACGGTGGCCTGCCCTGCCTTACTGTTCCCTAGACAGACTGGGATCCACAGACAGGACAGTCCTTCCTCCTTCAGCAGTCTGGCTAGTCAGAGGGATCAGTCAGGGGGTCTCCCAGCGAGAGGAGAGATCTCTCTCTGCCCCTCTCTCTCTCTCTCTCTCTGCCCCTCTCTCTCTCTCTCTCTCTCTCTCTCTGCCCCTCTCTCTCTCTCTCTCTCTCTCTCTCTCTCTCTCTCTCTCTGCCCCTCTCGGTCTCTCTCTCTCTCTCTTCCTCTCTCTCTGCCCCTCTCGGTCTCTCTCTCTCTCTCTCTCTCTCTCTCTCTGCCCCTCTCGGTCTCTCTCTCTCTTTTTGCCCCTCTCGGTCTCTCTCTCCCTCTCTCTCTGCCCCTCTCGGTCTCTCTCTCTCTCCCTTTCTCTTTGCCCCTCTCGGTCTCTCTCTCCCTCTCTCTCTGCCCCTCTCGGTCTCTCTCTCTCCCTCTACTTTATGACGCTCCTGAGCCTGTCTAGAAAAATGTTTCTATTTTTTACTTCCTCAAATTGATGTTACTAGCAAATGTTGTTGACATCTCTCTCTTCCTCGCTCTCAGTGTGTCTATGTGTGTGTTTTAGTCCTCAACAGTATGTCTTTCCTTCTGCTTCTCTGTGATTTCGTTCTATATTCATATATATTCATATATTTTTGTTATATTCTATTTATTAACCGTCCCTTTTTTTAATCCTTCTTATAATTTTCCTCATTTTGTACTGCGCATACTCTCTCTCTTTCTCCATGTCTCTCTCTTTCTCTGTCTCTCTGTCTCTGTCTTTCCGCTGGTGTTTTCTCCCCTGAAAAATAACAAGGTCTGGGGCTGTGTGTGTATGTGTGTGTGTGTATGCGTGTGTGTGTGTGTGTGTATGCATGTGTCTTGCTCTGGCTGGGCTGGCCGGGCTGCCTGTGCTGGGGCCTCTTCTTGTGTGGTCCCCCGGCAAACTTTATGATTTATTCAGCTAAAGGCAGAGGAGCACGACCCCCAGTGACCACAGAGAGAGAGCTGCACGTGGGTTTAATGATTTCACCACAAAAATGTCTGCTATGGCCAGGACTGCTTGGGACCACCAGACCCCCACCTCCCTCCCCAACCTACCCAGCTAAGACACACTGGGCTGGGGCTTGAAAAGAGGGCTCGTCCAGCCCCAGTCAAGACACTTACCACTACACATCCACTAGGGCAAATTACAAGACAAGAGACAGCCAAGAGAGAGAGAGGGCCGAGCTCCCATGGGCAGACCAGCATACTACAAAGGCTGAATATCCTCAATTTCATGTACCCCTTCTGATTTCACAGATATATTGATGTCACCACTTATTCTGTCTCTCTGTCACTCTGTCTCGGTTTCCCTCGCTCTTCCTCCCTGGTGGGAGGCTTCGGTGGCAGTGTTATTGAAATGTGGAGACTGACGATGATGTAACCAAGTCTCCGAGGGGAACGGAGAGAGAGAGAGCAACAGAAATAATACAGGGGATTTGTTCACATTTCTGCCCCCAGATGTCCAGGTCTGGCTCCCCGTCTAGTAAACTGCTGGGGGGCTTCTTCAATCTGGTCCTCCCCGGTCCTTCTCCTCTCTCTCTCTCTCTCTCTCTCTCTCTCTCTCTGTCTGTCTGTCTCTGTCAATATCTCTCTCACTCTCTCCTCGACAAGAAGATGATGTTCACAGCATGTGTGTGAGAAATCTGACCCGGTCAGTAGACTGAGTTTTCGTGAGGAGCAGACCATCGTCTGATGGCCTGTGGCCAATGTTTGGCCAGATAGAGAGTACAGTCCAGTACAGTGCAGTACGTACAAAGCACAACTTGAAGTTTACAGAATGACAAAGATTAATGTTTGCCCTCCTCCCCACCTTTTAGAGAGAATCCCGTGGAAGTGTGTTAGTCCACATTGGGGGTTTGTGTGCATGTGTGTATTTAGCGTAGACGTGTACATGTGTGTGGATCAGGTTGAAGGTGCCCTATCACCCTAGTCAATCATCATGACTGCATTCCCAACCCCCGGGAGGCATTACACAACGGGTCAGCGTGTGGCAGGGGCGTCGTGGGCTTCTTCTCCAGCCCTACTGCTTCCCTCCCAGACACACACACACACACACACACACACACACACACACACACACACACACACACACACACACACACACACACACACATAGACACACACACAGACAACACCACACACACACACAGACACACACACAGACACACGACACACACGACACACACACACACACACACCACAGACACACACACACAGACACACACACAGACACACACAGACACACACAGACACACACACACACAGACACACAGACACAACACACAGACACACACACACACACACACACACACACACACACACACACACACACACACACACACAGACACACACACACACACACACACACACACACACACACACACACATACACACACACACACACACACACACACACACCACAGCACACACACGCACCACACACACAGACACACACACACACACACACAATGAGTAATGAGTACACCCAGCAGAGCCATAGCATACCACGCCCTAGGCCCAAGGATATTATGTGCTCCCCATGTCTGGTATGACAACCCCCACCCCCTGACTAGCCAGGAACACAAGCTTATATCTACTGCTGCTTTCACTTTGATCCTTACCCCCCCCTCCCCTCCTCCTCCTCCTCCTCCTCCTCCACAGTCCCCCTTGAAAAGGAGAAAAACATGTTAGTTTTTTTTCATAGGTGAACAATGTATGGGTCAACGTTGGGGCTGTGTGTTCTGTGTGGTCCTATAGGAACGACCACTCACTTAAACACACACGCACACACACACACACACACACACACACACACATACGTTCACATGCACACAGACTAACACCCCTTGTAGACATAAATCACTGCACCTCCTAATGCAAAGAAAAACTTAACAGTACTGTCTGTAGGAACTATGGGCAAACAATGTTGATGTAAAAACAGACAGAAAGGCTGAAGCCATGTGTTTGCTTTGCAGGGCCCATGATGATATGTGAATTGAGCGTTCTGTTTGCGGAGAAAATTGAGTTGAATTAATTGATGTGTGGACAGCGTAATTTAATGTCACGGGACCAATTCCACCCTAATATAGTTGAGCGCGGACCTCTACAGTACAGTTCACACACCAGCAGCAGAGTACATCTCCATCATCACCAGAGTGGGAGGGAGAGAGAGAGAGATGAAGGTGTAAGGTACTGTACTTGGTTTCAACCCTCTTCTTTTAGAACTGGAAAATCAAGCAGAAACATCAAGTTTGACAGAGTCAACAGGTCGCAGCTCTCGCACGCCACACGTTCTCCATAGCTCCTTCTCTCTCCACCCCTCTCTCTCTCTCTCCACCCCTCTCTCTCTCTCTCTCTCTCTCTCTCTCTCCACCCCTCTCTCTCTCTCTCTCAACCCCTCTCTCTCCACCCCTCTCTCTCTCTCCACCCTCTCTCTCTCTCTCTCTCTCTCTCTCTTTGGAAGGGTTTGGTAATACCAAAGAGGGTTCCAAGTGTGACACATCCAAGTCCCACACGCCCTCGACCACCTCGACCCTCCCCACCTCCTCTCTTTGATGCACGTTTGTTTTGGCCCCCATCGCTGGGCTGTGCACCGTGTGGTTTCAGCCACGATGGTGGCGGAGCGTCTCCTGTTAATTACCCCACTCCAGATGAGTCACAGGGAGAGAGCGAGTAAGGAGTCACTTCGCTATTTTTGGCCCTCTCGATTGGCCCCAAAAGAGACCCCCTCGCCTCCTCTGATCTGTGGACCTCCTCAACAGATGAAACGAATGGGGACTTTAAAGAGTTCCTGGTCTTGATTCTGTCCTCCTCCTCCTCTTCCTCATCCCCTCCTTTTTGGTCAGGCCTGCCAGGTACGAACAGCCCGTCCGTTTGAGTTTGGGGTTGCCACGCCAACATGCACGTCGTGCACACAAGCTCTCTCACGCACACATACGGTCTTTAGGGTTTGTGGGCCTGCTGTGTCTTCAGCACCTCCTCAAGGCAATTGTCGTCGATGTCCTCCCCCTTCACGCCATCCCCCCCCCCATCCCACCATTCTGCCCCCTAGCCCCTCCCCCATCCATCCTCCCCAGCTCCGCAGAGCGTCCGCTGAGTTATGACAAAGGTTATTAAGCTCCCCTAATGCACATACTGCCGTTGTAGATTGCCGTGTTTTCCTAAACCATGGGTCACTTAGCCTCCCGCTGTTTTAACAGCTGTAATGAACTCAGCATTAATAACTTCTACTGAGTGAGAGAGTGGAGGGACAGGGAGGGGGCGGAGTGATAAGGGGAACGCTGGTGGATGTCTATTTTAATGGAGAGAAATGAGAATGAGCATTTTGAGCACGGGTTGCTAAGGCGATGTTCCACCTTGTATTTGACGCCTTGTCGTGACGGGATGCACCCTACCCGGAGAACATGTTTCATTCGAGAGGTTTTCCGTCTCTACGTTTTGTCCCGTCTATTGTTTCATGTCCTGTTATATATCCATTTCAGCCCAACTCCCCCAGCCTGATGAGGTAAACCTCTCGGCGTGTTGAACCACAGACAAACAGCCCCCAGATATCAAATGTCCCCCATCATTTCCAATCTCTATAGTTCCTGCTGAAGGAAATATGCACTTTGGTCTCAATCTGACAATACTCCATCCACTGAAGAGAACAGCAGGAGGGGTGAAAGGAAAACACTGGGGCACCGTGCTCACCAATTACACTTCCTGCCACGTCCTAATGAGTAGCTGCAGCCCAATTTTACCCTTGACGTGATTTAAATGCAGAACTCAATTGCCCTGGCGGCCACAGTGAAGGTAGGAAGCCCCTCTCCTTCCCATGCATCTGACCGCCGTCTGCCGGACATGTGATTTGAGTGCTGTGGGTAATCTATCATTTCCAGTGTAATAAGGGGGCGGCTCTTTACATGTTACACTTGAGAACAAAATGAATGCTTCCCCTCTGAAGTGATAATCACGCAGGTCTGTCAGGATCAGCCTGGTGCTGCAGCTTGGTGCTGCAGCTTGGTCCTGTCCTGTACGCTGTCTAACTGACATCAGCTTCCCCCTCAGCTTCCGCTTCCAAGGGGACATTCATCTGAACGTGCTCCCTGAAACGAGCTCAGAGTTTGGCGGACGGATTTGAATCTTTCGAAATGTGGTCTGTCTCACTTCATTCCTCACCGTGTCTCCAGACTGACTGACGTGAAGGTTTAAGGCACGGGGACGTTTCATGCTGTGAAACAAACACACTCAAAGCTGCTGTGTAGGTTTAAAGGCACGGGGACGTTTCATGCTGTGAAACAAACACACTGAAAGCTGCTGTGTTTAGGCACAAAGTAGCGGAGGCCGAGGGTCTTAATGATATGTAAACAAGCTCAAGGCCGGGCTGCAACATGCGATGATTGCCGTCTGCCGTGTGCCTCTGTGCCATCTGCGACATCAGGGCTCTCTCTCTCTCCCCCCTCTCCCTCTCCCTCTCTCTCTTCTCTCACTCACTCATAGTTTTCATCTCCTTCTCCTCCTCTTTCTACTGTCTGTCTCCAGTGTCCTAATCTATCTGTCTTTCGATCTTTTTCCTTCTGTCAATTCAACAGCAGGAGAGAAATAGTTGGCAGGCGTCTCCTCCGAATTCACTTTTCATCACTTTCACTTTTGGGTCCCTCCTATCTGTTATTAAATCAGGCCATCTCTCTCTCTCTCTCTTCTCTGGACTTGTTTCAGCCGATGCCCGTGGCCGGTAGCCATCTTGACCACCTATGACTCATCTGGAGCATGTCCCCCCAGCAACCACGCTTGGCTCGCACTGTTAAAGACAGGTCCCGCCCCTTCACCTCCAGATTCCTCGTGTGGTTCTCACCAGCCAAGCATGCATCTTTCTTTGTGGTCTCCAGAACCTTTTTTTTTGTGGCTGTGTTTAAAATCCCTCAATGTGGCGTGGTCTCTTTCCATTTTCCATTGTGCGGTCAGAAGGATCCAGACAGTACAGGACTCCATCATGGCCACGCCACTGAACAGTGGAGGCCTCCGACATGGCCAACAGCCATTTGATGAGGGGGTTTGTGGCTAGTTTCCATTCACCACCCCAGGCTGTGTCTGATTAAACCTTTGATTTCGTTTTGAGGAGGGTTTGTGTGTGTGTGTGTGTGTGTGGGTGTGTGTGTGTGTGTGTGTGTGGCGTAGTGGTGCCCTCCCAAAGGGCCTTCAGGACCTGTTCTTGACTTCTTCTTCCATAATGTAGACTGATGGTGCAGGACACAGAAAGAACAAAGTCACATTGATGAAAATGGAGATAAATGGGAAGAAGCCTGAGACCCCCCTTCCTTAACTTCAGACACACACACACACACACACACTCTCTCACTCTCACACACACACACACACACACTCACACACACTCTCACTCACACACACTCACACATACACACACTTAAGAATGTGACAAAAAGAAACCCTTTAATCACAACCCTGGGCTTGTTTGACCCTTTCACCCTAGTGATTTCTTCACAGCGTATAACTACGCACTGGACTGTCTGTTTGGCATCGCCTGAGTCATACAACGCGCAGAATTGAGATATGTCACAATGACACACCAGGAGTCTTAGATCATTCTCTCTCCCCTACCCTACCCTACCCTTCCTTCTCATCCATAGCCCATTGTTTGTATCAAATGTCGGCTGTCTACAGACCGTGGATCACAAAGCCCGCACCCCTAATTTACCAGTGCTAAGGGCAGGGGTGGTGGGAGATAGGACAGGCCCGAGGGGAATCCAGCATAGGGGAATGAAACAAAGGAGACCTGCACACATTTTTGCTTTTGATCCAGTTCACTTCCCCCACTTCCCCCGGTGCCCCTTCAATTCCACCTCCCACCGCCCTTTCAGATGTGGTGGACTCCGATTTCCGCCGTGGAGGCGGTTGTGGTACTAATGTTGGAGCAGGGATCAGAAAGCAAAGCGGACAGCTCTGTTAGGAAGCATCGTGAGGATCCTGAGGGACATGGGGCCGGGCAGGCAGGCAGGCAGGCGGGCGGGCGGGCGGGCAGCTGCAGGCATGGGGTGTGAAGGCTTAGGTTGCACACACACACACATGCTGTCAGTCTAAAGGCCAGGCTTCACAGGTAGGGCCGGGGCATCAGGGGGTGTTCAGCCACTCTCAGGTTACCCCTCCGGTCTGGACCACCTGGGCTGATCCGCTCCCTGAGGATGTGTGTGCGTGTGTGTGTGCGTGCGTGTGTGTGAATAGCTCTACACTCTGAGGGGACGTAGCGGGATGAACACATGTTGAAAGTGGACACACATACACACAGACACACATCACTTGATAGAACAAGTCTATAATGCACCACTGACTCGTGTCTGGTGTGGACAGGCCCCGGGCCGGGAGGCTGCTGGGTGTCGAGGGTCTGTCAGGGTGGCTGACCCTCGGCTGTCTGCTGTCACAGATCACTGCCCACCAGGCTCCTTTCCTCCTCCCCCCCCCACCCCCCTTAATGCCTCATCACACCGCCTCCCTGCCAGGTTCCAGGGCTCCAAACCTCCAGAGCCCTCTCCCGCCCTCTCCCACTTCTCTCCCCAGACACTACCCCTAGAGCTGGGATCCAGACCCCACCGTCGGCCCCCGATCCTCAGTCCCAGCCCCGGAGCATGACAGTGTGTGTGGTCAACTCACCACTCACCAGGCAGACATGATAGTATACTTAAGAGAGATTTAGGTCTGCTTGATTTATTCTTGGCAGAAATCCTTCCTCTGTGTTTACTAAAGATGAAATTGCCGTGTCTAAAATTAGCTTGTAAAATTATTTTATTTAAATAGGGAGGTGAAAGTATGGACCTGATGTTTGAAATTTTTAAATTACTAATAATTTGATGTGAAAAAAGAGATACTTCGGTTTGTCCACGTTCATTTACTTTAACTGTATGATCATGTTTAAAGTGACTTAACAGCTAGTAATGTTCAGAGTAATGAGTAGTTCTGTCTGCAATCACGAGCTAATAGTCGGTTGTAGTTGAGAATAGAATAGAAAAATTCAGAGTCGCACTGTCATCATAAGGACAGCGTATATCCATTTACCCTATATATAGCCAACACTAGTTATTTCAACCTCATCCTCATTATTTTCATCCCTCGGACTGAAACGGCAGTCGCTGAAAATAGTTCCTGGCACTGTGTCTGGAAGCATTTAGAAGTTGTTTGTTTGACAAACACTTCAAAGAGAAAACCGGTTTTCTGATCAGCTAATGACCGTCAGCGAAGTCAACACTCCAGGGCCGGTAAATACGTGAAAGCGGCGTGACGTTTGCGAGCCGCCGAGGACAGACACGTCCCTTATTCGCCTCAGAGCGCTCAGCCTTCGCTAACATCTAGGTTCCCAAGAGCTGTGAAATACGCCCGTGACCACACCATAGACAGTACTGAACCCCCCCCCTTCTCCAAAGCCTCCCCTCCCCCTCTCCAAAGCATTTCATAGCCGGCTTCTCTGAATATATGGAAGTTCATAAAGCCTTTGTGAAGCATGTGTAGCCTTGTCACAGGACAGCCATAGATGATTTATGAAGCATTTACCCAAGAGCTCTGGGCTTGTGACAGCTGGCAGACACATAGTGATCTATCATCTGCTCAAGACTCCACTAGCCTCTCCTTGGGCTCAATCTTTTTTGTCACCGACGATTTCACAGCATGTAAGCTGTCAGAGAGCATGGCTACACTTTTCATAAGCTCCATAAATTGTTAATGCCCCATAATAAAACGGAGATCGTGATGATGTGTTGTTTTGCAGTGGAGTACGGTCGGACTGTCGAAACGTTCGCTGCTGAAATCCTTCTGCCTGCTTACCTCTCTCTGTCTTCATATCCCCCTTCCTTGCTCTCGCTACTGCCCACCATGCCTCAATCGCAGCCTTTGAGTCGGCTCCCCGACCTCAAATTGTGTTGCTCTTGACCACCATCCAGTTTGGAAAAAAGTGGCTTGACATTCACTTGAGCGCAGGTCAGGATCATGATGTCCCTCCAAAGCAGCTCTCCCTCTCTCTCTCTCTCTCTCTCTATCTCTCTCTCTCCCTCTCTTACAAACACACACTCTTACCTCAATCCTACTTCCTCTCTTTCTCTCTCTCCATCCTTTTCCATGCCTACATATTTTTCCCCTCTCTTATTTTTCTCTCCACCTCTCTCTCTCTCTCTCTCTCTCTCTCTCTCTCTCTCTCTCTCTCTCTCTCTTACTCACACTCTCCCACCTCTCCATCTTTTCCCTCGTCAGGCGCAGTGTAAACCTCTGCGAGTGTAGTCCGTACTCCGCACGTGGTAAGGCCTTTAAATCAGCCGTTAAATCACATGATGAGGCATGAAGCAGATCTCTCTGCCTTCTATGTATGTAAATACACTACAGAGTCATTGCTGGCTAAACATTACTGTTTGGGCTCCGTTTTCAGTCCTAATGCAGCTTTGAAGAGAAATGACTCGATGATAAATGCTAATCAAATTTAGAATCACCTTTATAAAAATCATATTCATTTGTCATTTAGGTAATACAGTTATGCCCGATACCTAAAAGGCGAAAGTCTACAGATAATGATTCAGTTTGCCTGCTCTTGGTACTCTAGCGTCCTTAACCATGTGCTGCCATTGGTCAGACCACAGGAAACCGATATGGAACGCCATCTGTACACCTGTAGAACCTTCCATCAAAATGGAAGACTGACAGTTTAGACATGAGATACTATAATTAGGGAACCATTAGAAAAGGATCTTGCTACCTTCTTAAGCTGTTTAAGGCTTCGGGCCAAGTTATCAGTTTACAACATTAGCATTAGGATGCTCAAAGGATCTGAGAGAATGGGGGTGTTGAGACCAGGGCTCGAATATTTTGTTTTTAAAGTTTTGCAAAAAAGGTTTTGAAAGAAACATTTTGAAAGAAATGTTTTGAAAGAAATGTTTAAAAACAACTGTTTAAGAAAAAACGTTGGCCCAACCAAACCATACCTTCTGCCGCCCATATGTGTAGTAATATCTGTCTTGCGCATCGTCAAACTTGATATCACTCTATTGAAAGTGGTTCAATGGCCAATAATGGGACCCACATGGCAAATTTAACTGCCAAAAATAGAAAGAAATACTAACATATCACTATTGGATTCATGTTGTGATTAATGTTTTGATATAGGTGTGTATCTACATATTAAAGTACAATGTTGTGACAACGTTTTTTCTTTGTATTAGCTCTACAACCATGTTACGGTGTATCATCCCGCAGTCGTCCCAAAGTCTGTCCCAGACATCTTTTTCATCGTCGCCGGGACGACGGGACGCCGTTCATTTCGAGAGCTGGTTGAGACTATGACAAAAACCATTGAACCGTTCCCTCAAATGTCACAAATCAACACGGTGAGCTTCCACACAGCCTGCCTGCGATGCACTGCGAGCCTGCCTGCCTGCCTCCACAAACAGTGAGAATGGGACCGCAGCTGATGGTATCTTTGGTTCAGAGTCAGCAAACCCTAAAAACCCATTGGAGTGGATCAGTGGCAAGACAAAGCAGCGGCCGGGGAGAGAAAGTGCCGGAGAGCCTCACGCCGTGACCCTGGGGGCCAGCGGCACTAGATAATCTGCACTGAGAACAACTGATGAGCCTGTCAGTAAGGACGAGGGCTCACGCCCGGAGGAGAACCCCCCCTCCCCCTCCTCTCCCCCCCCCCTCCTCCTCTCAGAATAGACAGAAGGAGGGAGGAGATGAAAGAGAGACGGGGTAAAGAGGAAACCCTCGGAGAGCTTGCCCCTGTGTTTTGTGTCAACTTAAGGAGCGAGGGAAGAAGAGAAGGGTGATAGAGAAAAAAAGATAAGCGTAAAAGAAAGAGGGCGGGGGAGTGCAGATGGACCACACCGACTGGGGCAGCGCTAATGCCACCGTTTCTCGGGGGGGTCAGATATTTACTCCTAATTAGCCGGAGGAATGTGATGCATGAGAGCAGAACAGATACGTTACCATTTGGGCCCCGGAATTTCCTTCCTCTGTGGCATGTGCTGCTTTAACCTGATTAGGTATGGCACTTATCAGGGGAGATGAAAGCACTTCGGGGAGGGGTGACGCAGCTCCGGACACCCCTGCCCTGCCCCCTTCTCTTGCCCTCCCTCCATTCCTCCATACCTCCACTTGGTCATTAGTGTAAAGGCTGTGTGTCACTTTACTGAATAGATGGATGTTTTACGGTAACATGACGTTAGTTGTTGGATTGGCTCCGCTTTCGAGCAAGACTGTCGGGAAACAACAAGCAAATGATTCCAAACAGGGATATTTCGAATGAACATGACGTTTATGGAAGGAACTTAATAGGAGATAAACAAGTTTTACAAGGTTGAAAGAGGGGTGTGGAGTCAGGGAGGGAGAAGTTGCCACAATGTGTGTGTTTATGTGTGTGCAGTATTTGTGTGTGTATTTTCGACAGCTCGACCAATGGCAGTCGCGCAGGGACAGAGAAGGGCAGGGGACACAATGCCGTACCCTCATAAACATGCTCCCACAGACTGCTGGCAGTATTAGAACACGGCACACATGATGGATGAGATCACTTTGGGTGGTATGTTGGGCCTGTGGAAATAAGCAGGCTGGGTCCTCTGGCTGTAATATGCCAGACTGCGGAGGCCTCGGGGCTAATTGGGACAGGGCCCACCACTAGCGATGGACCGGGGTATTCTTTGATTAGCATGGGGTGGGGGGGTGGGGGGATTCATATGGCTCGCTTGCAGACATTTGTTTTGAGTCACTCAGGTAGTGTTTGTTGATGGAACAGTAAAACCCAAATGTACACACCTGTGTATCCTGGTTGCACGCATGCCTTGCTGACACGGGTTTGCACATACTCACACAACACACTCACACAACACACTCACACAACACACTCACACAACACACTCACACAACACACTCACACAACACACTCACACAACACACTCACACAACACACTCACACAACACACTCACACAACACACTCACACAACACACTCACACAACACACTCACACAACACACTCACACAACACACTCACACAACACACTCACACAACATACTCACACAACACACTCACACAACACACTCACACACGTGCTTGCATATTTGCACAGAAGACTAGTGCAACATAAGCACACAAAAACACACAAAAAACACAAATCCTCGTTAGTGTATGTGAGAGCAGAGATTCCTGTTTCTATCGCATTAACCTAAACATCACATAGTGCATCGTATATTCATTTCAAAACGTTACACAAACAAAATCAATCACACACTGTCAGGCTTTTGGCATCCCACCTGAGACGTGGAACACATTCGATTACACGGTTCTCTTATCAGAGTCCACACGCTGCCTTGAAAGCAAAAAAGAATGAAATAAATAGCACAATTAAAATACCAGAAGAGATCATGAATATTCCTGTCTGACCACATGGCATTGCAAGCTGTCCCTCGTACGGCCACACATATTTCAGAATCGGAAATTATGTCAGATTCCAGTATTACTGCCATATGCAGAGAGCTATCAATCCAAGACCTACCTCTGCTGTAGCCCGCGGCACATCTGCTCACCTTCTGCTGTGTGCTCGACCTGTGTGTGTGTTTCTGTTTATATTTAGTGTGTGTATATTTGTGTGTGCGTTTGCATGTGTTTGCGCATGAGCACGTACACGCACGCCTGCACACGCACGTGCTCTCACTCGCTTAGGCACTCAATCACAGGTGCCCTCACTCCCCCCCCTCACACACACACACACACACACACACACTCGTGATAGCAAGAACAGAGCGCTCTCTTCTCTTTCATGTATGACCTCAAGACGACCACATCAGGACATGTTCACCAACCCAACCACGCCCCCCCCCCACCCCCACCCCCATCCCAGCCCACCCTCATTCAGACAAACAGTTCGTGCCTTCCGACCACCAGGCCCCACACAGCCCCTCTCTAAGCTGTTCCCAGTGTCGACCTCTCTTATGACCTGGATGGGTAAGTGTGTTACAGTAAATGACAGAAAAGCCCCCCCCCCACCCTCCCACCCTCTCCCTTGCAATTTTCCCTTCCTCACTCCTTCCTTCCCTCCTTCCCTCCCTCTCTCTCTCTCTCTCTCTCTCTCTCGGTCTTTTTCTTTTTTCCTTTCCCCGTGCCCCCACACAGCGTCGGCTCCCAGACGTTCCCCTCCGGCCGAAGGTCTGTATTTACTTTGGGATTACAGGAACAGGCCACATGGTGATCTGGTACTGTAGAGGACACACACAACAGCCCCGCCCCCTTCATCAGGTCACCTTCGGGGTGACCTGACGAGGAGGCACAGGTCAAACTACGATTCCCATGACAACCTGGCAGCACGCGGTGGTGTGTGGTACATGAAGAAGAAATGGTAGATGGAGATACATACCATAATAGCTTTTTCTTGGCTTGAACTTCGATGACAGGCGGTTTTCAGCCTGGCACCACCCTTCCTTCTGCAAAGGTATTTATGTGGGTGCTTGTGATGTTTCACTCCCTGTCTGAACCAAGCAAAGGCGCCAATATTAGAAGCAGGTTTCTCTTATCAAGCATCAGCTGCCTGGTTGATATATTCGTTCCTCCGGTGTGTGGGTGGTGCAGTATGCTGATATATGGAATCCATATTACTTTCCTGGGTGGTCAAATCTGGACAAAAGCAAATCCAAAAGAAGAGACTTGGTAATGAATGCGGGAATATGTTCGCCTACGCATTTCAGTCATAGTGAATTTGGTCTTCTTAGTTAAAGGGTTTTGGTCTCGTTTAGGAAATGCAGTGGGAAGGTGAAAGAGAGAAAGAGAGTAACGAAGAAAGTAAGAGAGGATGGATGGATGAAGTGTTAGGTGGTAGGGGGAGTTTCCAAGGCTGTTGTTCCTTGACCTTCTAGCATGAAAGGTTGTGTGCGTTCAAACCTCAGCGATCACAGACTGAGCTGGCTCGCAGCCCCTCGTACCCTGTATCCTATCAGTATGTGTGTGTGTGATTGAATGTGTACAGTGTGTTTACTTGCTTGTTTGTTGGCGCGTCTGTGTTAGAGGAATGGAGCTAGCTGTACGCGTGTCATCCAGCTCCATGTCTGGTGTGAAAGGTGAGCAGTGAGGGCGGGCCGTGGGGGGAGCCAGTGGGGCGGTCTTCATTGTTAGGGGCCGGAAGGGACCTCTTGAGGGCTGGTATTGATGGTAAAGCTATGGCTCTGTGGAAGTTCATGTGGGAAGGGAGTGTTGGGGGTGGTGGTGGGGGGTTTGCAAGTGGCCCAGCGGTGTTAGGAGCTTACCTGTGGAGAGGGGAGTTGGGGGGGGAGGGGGTTGGAAAGGAAAAGTAATTACAGATGATACAGAACCAAAAAGAGAGGAAATTGATGAAAGCAAAGCGGTGACCGGGAAGTGGGCAGGGGTCTTTGTTTCCTCCTCAATTAAATGGAAACGTGTTGGTGGTCTTGGTGGTCTTGGTGGTCTGGTGGTCTTGGTGGTCTTGGTGGTCCTGGTGGTCTTGGAGGTCTTGGTGGTCTTGGAGGTCTTGGAGGTCTTGGTGGTCTTGGAGGTCTTGGTGGTCTTGGTGGTCTGGTGGTCTTGGTGGTCTTGGTGGTCTTGGAGGTCTTGGTGGTCTTGGTGGTCTTGGTGGTCTTGGAGGTCTTGGTGGTCTTGGTGGTCTTGGTGGTCTTGGTCTCCGTGAGAGGGTCGAGGAGCTGTGGCTCTGTCAACATCACATCGCAATCTAGGACTGTGCGTGTGTGTGTTCACGTGGCTGTGTTTTGTTTTTCAGGAGTGTGTGTGTGTGTGTGGGTGTAGCAGTAGCGTATTTCTTGGAAGGTGGTTGGCCGAGGAGCTGATGTTGATTGATTGGTGGACTGCAAAGTCTCCTGGGAAATAGAGTTTCACAATGTGTTGCGTGCTACTGGATGCTGTAGATATTGCTGGTTATATGTTGAAAGGTTGTTGGCAGTCTTGAGGATACAAACATTTTAATTATAAGTGTGAATATGTTTTGTAAGAATATGTCGGGTTTTTGGCAATGAGATTAGATGAGGCCTAAACCACATTTTGTATAAAAGTGTTTTTCTACACAGTACATTTAATTACAGTTCTCTAGTATTTGTTTTCAGCCAATCACAGATGTTTAAGCTGAGCGTATATGCATTTGATTTAAGCAATGTATTCGGTGTGGTCTCCAAATAACCTTTTTTGTTTTGAAAGAATGTCCACCCAAAATATTCATTTAAACCTTCCTGTTAAGCCGTTGCAGTGCTACACACGTTTCTAATATGTGTGAATTTATACACATGTGGAAAAAATATGTAAAAGTCTGCATGCCAACACTCATCATCCTTCACCAAAACATTTAAAACGATGTCCCATTCTTCACCCTTCAGGCTTGTAAAACTATTCATACTGTACGCCTCCGTGTATGCCAATGAGAACCAGTGAGTGAGAGAGTGCACAAGAGAGAGAGAAAAAGAAAACAGGTTGTCAGTGTGGCTGAACAACAAAACAACGTTTTCCCCCTCGGGCTCAGCCTCCACAGATGTTTCATTCAGGTTCTTGATGGCAAGGCCGGCCTGAGAGGTGCTCCAGCCCTCCCAACACAATCCAGCCCCCATTGTGGGCCTGAAGCAGGGCAGCTCAGCTCCTTGTTTACGGCTAGTCCTACCCACCCCCACCCCCACCCCCACCCACCCCTTCTTCTCCTTCTCTCCTCCTGTCCTCCCTCCCTCCTTGTCCACCCCCTCCCCACCCCCTCCCCTCATGTTAGAAGGGGGAACAATTGGGAAGGGCTGTGCCCAGAGTGAGAGCTGGGCGGGCGGTGTGTGTGTGTGTGTGTGTGTGTGCGGGTCAACAGAATGGGGCTGTGAATCCTGTGTGCCTCTGAATCCTCCGGGTGGGTGGTCTGTCTCTCTCTCTCTCAGCTCTCTCTCTCAGCTCCCTCGCCTCCCCTCCTCTCTCCCCAACACCTCCAAGAAGGAACGATTAGCTCATCCACTCGGCCAAGGCCGGCCCCAGTGCCTGGACTCTGATGTGACGATAAGTGGCCCCGGGACCTGGCCAGGGGACATGCTCAGGCCTGGATTAGCTAGATGGCTAACAGACTCCGGTGTCCTGTCATTGTGCTGAATCAGGCCAGTCCAGACCAGGACAATCTAGACCAGGCTAAACCAGACTTGCCACAAGCAGGCCAGGCCAGACCAGATCAGTCCAGGAGAATCCAGATCCCAGACAAGGCTGCAACCGGCCAGATCAGACAAGGCCAGGCTGCATGTGATGTGCTACTGGTGGCCCTCTCTGAGCCCCTCTGGGGGCTGTGTGGCAGTTAACACTGATCCCTCTGCTGATCACCTCCAGCACGGAGAAGTCAACTGGTAGAGATGAACCAAGCCTCTGCCACAAGGCTCCGAAGGCTCTGCCACAAGGCTCCAAGCCTCTGTCATAGGGCTCCAAGCTCTGCCACAAGGCTCCAAGGCTCTGCCACCAGGCTCCAAGCCTCTGTCATAGGGCTCCAAGCTCTGCCACAAGGCTCCAAGGCTCTGCCACCAGGCTCCAAGCCTCTGTCATAGGGCTCCAAGCTCTGCCACAAGGCTCCAAGGCTCTGCCACAAGACTCCAAGCCTCTGCCATAGGGCTCCAAGGCTCTGCCACAAGGCTCCAAGGCTCCGTCACAAGACTCCAAGGCTCTGACACACACACGCCTAATCAACACACACACGCGCCACTCCCTTCCTTTCCACAGACTCGCCATCATACACCTACTGTTCACCAGAACCCAGCAGTTTGTCTATCCACACACTCCAAACCCTCATGAGGAACACATTACAAACCCTAGAAGAACACAGCATGGAAATCCATTTCAACCTTATACTGTATCACACCCACATTCGACCATCTACTACTTGACTGCTCACGTTCATTAGGGCCTTACCTACCTAGTCTCACCTCTATAGTTTCCACTACCTCATGGTAAGGATTTACACTAGAGATCTGAGATCAGAGAGATCAGTCTTTAAAACTCACTGACAATCAAAGTCAAATGTTTTCATTAAAAACGCTAGATTGGTGGTAAATGGGTCGTTTACTGCATTGGATACAAAGCAAACATATTTGTGATCTACTTGGTTTCTCTCATTTACCACTTCAGTTTAGGCCACAATTCAGCCAATTGAATGTAATATTGGGAAGGAAGGAGCTTTCCCTTGTTAATGGGGACATCTAGTGGGAAATAAGTGCTATTGACCACGGCTGCACCTGCATGCACCTGCTATCATGAACATGGCAGCGTACTTCTGCCGCACTGTCTACCAGCTGTAAGGCAACTGGCCTTATCATCCAATAAAGCCCTTCTGTCAAAAAGCTCATTTAAACTGTGATTGGTGCGTTTTCATGTCAGTCGTACACTTTGCAGCCACGTGTCACTTGACATGTTCTCCCCTAAGACATGAAGAGAGACGGGCTGAAACCCAGACGAGGAGACCCCTGTCTCTTCCAGATGAAACAACAGGCCATGACCGCATGATACCGTTGACCTTGTCGTCCAGTATGATGGAAGACATGGGTGTTGGATGTTTCATTTGAAGGATGACAAAACTAAAAAAGAAAGTCTGTGACCAAGTTCCTCTTTCTTTGTTTCACCATGTCACTGCCAGAGGGGTGGGTCCACTTTTGAGCTCATTTGCAAGGTATCGCAATATATACACTGGAAGGAACATAGTGTCCTTACAGGCAGCAGCATCTGCAACCATCGTATCTGGTACTACATGAGAGCATCTGCTAACTGAAAAATGCACCTGGTTATGTATCTCCTTATCTTGGGTAAGCTACTGCTCAAAGGCTTTCGGCTCTGTGCCAGTGGAACTGGATGCAGTTTGATGTTAGATATGGGTTCTGTGAGTTTGGTGGGTGATGGTTTTGGTGGGTTCAAGTGCTGTAGTTGTTCATTCGATAGAATTACTCCTAGTTTTGTTATCGTACCTAGCTTTTTATATGGTGAAAATGCGCTGGGTTTAATCAAAGATGAAACTTTTCCTTCAAAATATTTCCTTTTTTACACTCCTTTGTGTTATTAGCATCAGTCAGCCTGTCAGTTAATGTACATATTTATGATCATTTGTTTGTGGGTATTTAACTGTGCTGTATGTCCAGGTTGTGGCCTGCCTTCTGCCACGGCCCAGGCTGATGACGCCACTCCACCTCCACCTCCACCTGTAGATCAGTCTTCAACACCAGCTAACACCATGGATGTCCAGCAGGTTTACAATACAACTGTTGGCTCCACACTCTCACCTGACCCAGGATCAAACAGCACGCACCTAAACTTAACACTCTCTGGTAAGAACAGCTGACCTGGGATCTTTAAAGGCCAGTCTAATGTGTGTCTAATGTGAATGTGATGCTCTAACATTCCCTTCATTCAAACCTGACACAGATTACACTACAGCGCAAGCTGATGATAGCAACGCTACTGTGAGCAACGCTACTGACAGCAACGCTACTGACAGCTCTATGGTCACAACTCTGATTTACACGCCTGCCATGACCACAGTTCCAGTACCCAGTACCACCAAAGACACCTGCCCCAACTAAAAAAAAAGGTGAGTTGAGCAATCCCCCTTAGGAACCATTTATCATACTAGTCATGCCCCTTGCTAGTTTACACTGGTGGTTGGCTGTGCGTCGTGTGGTTGTGGTCTGGTTATGTGAAAGACAGGGGAAGAATGAGGAACCACACTGGGGGCAGGATGTGACTGCACCATGGGGGGGATTTCCGATTTAGATGTGCCAGTTTGGTCCGCGTCTATTTTTTAACTCTACTGATTAAAATTATGTATGTGTTTTGGGAAAGAACTTCTAACAAGGCCAGGCCATACATTTCCACAGGTACGGTGGTGGTGACCCCCGAAACCCAATCCAGGTCCAGACACAAGCAACAGCACCGGTAGGAGATTCTGTATTTTCCTATACTGTCTACTGTCTATAGCGTGTACAACAAACGTTTTTCTCTTTAAACTTGGGAAAAAGCCTGTGAGGTTTGTTCCTTTGTTTCACCACTTATCAACTGTCATTCACAACCTGTCACTCTTAACTTCTCCAGTCACTGTCATCATCATCCTGCTCATCGTTGCCGCTGTAGTAATTGGTGCTGCATGTTTCCTCTCACGGAAGAGGTCAAGGGTGAGCACGTCCACTAGCCAACTCCTTTAAATGACACATTTCAACACAACTTGACCACAAAGTGAACCATAAGTATTGGTTTTAGTTTGGGTGTCAGATTTGAAATGTTGAAGTCATTAAGAACCACGAGAACCACCATGACTGTACAACATGGAGTGTAGCATTCACATGAGTGTGAGCGTGTATGTGACCTGGTTGCATGTGTTTGTAGCGGTACTCCGTGGACCTGCGCGCGGGCAAACATGAGGAGGCTGACGTCCCACTCAGCACCGTGGAGCCCGAGGGCGCTGCCGACTCCTCGTCCAGGAACGGTGCGGTCATCCTTTAAGAGTAGACACACTATAGTCACACATGGTCACAGGTGGTCACATGGTGCGAGAAAACAAGAAAAAATAAGTGCTCGGCACTTATTCGTAAACAGAGCACGTCTTCAAAATGTCAAATTTGACCTCCTCTTTTTTACATCTACTGGTACTGGTACCAACGGCTGTTCACAAGGGAAACAACCTTCAAACCTCCTCCCTCCTCTACCCCCAGGCATGCAAAGCTTTGCTGGCACTACCGCCGGAGCTCCAGACCCCACCCCGATGACCGACGCTGAGAAAGGGGAGGAAGAGAAAGGTGAGAGAGGTTCATCTTCATCCTGGGGATGTCTAACAGTCAGGACCTACTGAGCAGTATAGAACAGTGACAGAAAAGCGGCCTAAGAGCACAGTGCTGTTCAGAATTAGGTGTAGAGGGATTATTTTGGGTTCTGTGTCCTTTGGTTTCCTCTTCTGCAAAGTGTTTTTAGCCTGAAAAGAGAAGGAAGCTACTGCGACTATGTTCCATGCCATGTTCACTGGCCATGCAGAGACGCTCTAATTAAATATATTTTCCCTTAAAATACCAAATGACGATATGATTTTCCATTGTAGTATCTTTTGCATTTTTGTGTAAATTGAATTTCAACCAGAACTAGTTCAAATGTGTTAATACTTGGCACTCTTTGTAATATCCTATTTTCTTCACGTCCCCAAAACCACAAACCTGTGGCATGTTAGTTCTCTTTTGCAAGAGACAGAATAGGCATGACACAGTACAGTCAGAGACACACAGTATCAAATATTCATTGAATTCAAGATCAAGGACATAATGTCCTGCAAGACAAGCAGACCAAATAGTAGAACCAGAACATGTCTGGATGAAGGCGTATGGGTAGGAAGAGGATGGATAGAAACAACCAAATGGATGAAGAAATCCCTACATGGTGCCAGGATGGCTGTTACGTACACTGTCTTTAGTGTGTAGGCACTTTAACTAGTACCACGTACCGCGTTACGATTCCCCACATAGGGTGTGATTGTGTGACGGATTAATTTCACCACATAACGAGTCATTCTCTATTTAAAGATAGAGATAGGCTTCATGTTTATTCCTGTTTCTAATCAGACAGGATATGGAGAGTGTACTTCACCCACGCATCTCACATGATGCAAGCAGATCCGAGAAATACTTTGAAAAGGGATGCAATTCTAGTTCTCAACACACGGTGGAACAGGAATTCAAGAGAATGCACATTGGAGTCGAGAGTCCTCGACATGTTGGTCACAATCGCAGCTTTTTTAGCACTGGATGCATTGAGGTCCTTATTATATATAACTAGACTAGTGATGGTTTTGTGAAGATATTATGTTTCAGCTAGGTACAGCATTATGCAGCCTGTAGATGTACATACAACACCACCAACTATCCTGATAAAGATGAATCGCTGGCTTTTTAAATGTTTATCTTATACTATATATGTTACATTCAAACAATCGACTAAAGCACAGGACTTTATCCTGATTCATAAACCAAAAATTATAAACTACAACTGTCCTGGATTCCATTCCATTGTTACAGTTTCAAATTCATAGAAGCACAGTCATTATGTAAAGGAGAATCCCTTCTGTTCTTCCTCTGTGTTTGACTGTACTTTCATTCTAAGTGTTTTAATCAGGAAGTGAAAGGAAGAAATTCAGATGTTTCTCGATGGTCTTCCAAGAAGAGAGTTACTCTATATCAGTCATGTCTGAGCCTGTCTGTCTGCCCTGGGAACGACTCGTACTGTGGAGATGGTCAGTTTGGATGAGCACGACTCATACTGTGGAGATGGTCAGTTTGGATGAGCACGACTCATACTGTGGAGATGGTCAGTTTGGATGACTGGTTGTAAAGATACCCCAATGCATTTTCCTCCATTCTTTCTCCTTCAGGTGTGTAGGGAGAGAGAGAGCTATTTGGTGTGACCCTTTTATGTGTGAATGATGTGATAAGTGTGTGCTTTGGCCTTGTTTGTCCAGTGAGTCTATTACGTAGTACAGACTCAAACCAGGGTTAATGTGGTGGGGCTTGTTTACATGCGCGTGCTGCTCTACAAGTGATGCACAGTATCATTCATAATAGTGAATAAAGTCATTCTGAACAATGACGTTTGTGTGACATGACAAGCAATAGCTATGCACTGGTATGAACGGAAAAAAAATATTACTTTTAATCACTAGCAGTGGAAAAAAAGCTATTTCAAAGTTCAAACTTAACGCAAAAATAGCAGTAAGAAATGAGGAAGGCTTTTCAAAGGCTTTGTCATACTGCTTCCTGTAAAATCGGCAAGTCAGAAAAAGGAAATTGCTAACTTACTTACTCCATTTGTTAATTTCTTCATATTCTGCTATGTTTCTGTTCTGCTTGTGAAAGCATCTCAAACACACAGCTGGGGCAGGGGGAGGGGGGGTTGCTAGGGAGGCACCCTACCACCTGTAGCACAGAAGTCGAAAATCCCCTCACTTCCTTCCATCCTGTCTCCTCTCCTCCCTCTCTGTCCTCACCCCATCCCTCTAGCCCCTCCGGTCATAATGAGGGGGTGACCTTGCTTTCCCACAGCCTCCAACAGCTGTGAGGCTGTGACTCTCTCTGGGCTGGGCCTTCATTCCACCCCATCATTGTACCATAACTAACCAGGACTCCCGTCTGGTTTGGCACAGGAGAAATCCCCTCTTCACACAGACAGACTACACAGACACACACACACACAGACACACACATACACAGACACACACACACACTGTCGCAGTAGGCAGAACCACTTGAGTGCAGGTGCTTAGATTGAGGATGCTGTTATTACATGGCGGCTAATGACAAAGCATGGCAGGTTCCAACAGCACATCTGACTCGTCTCATTGGTGGAAATCACTGTGAAGGTGAAAACTATGTTGTTGACTAGACTTTTACATCGATTCAAAATGATAGGGGTGAGTAAGGTTCTTTTGTTCACAGGAAGATAAAACATTGTTGAAAATGTTTTGAGTCATTCTGATTATGCATTTATGTATTTATTTATGTATTTAGTTTCAGTGCATGCAAAACGGTGTTTAAAAGTTTATTCTGAGCAAATAACCTGATTTAATCTCCTTCTTTGACAGCGGATTCAGACAAACCAGCCAATGACTCTGTTCCTGACCCAAGCCCAGCCTCAAGCCCAGCCCCAAGCCCACCCTCAAGCCCAGCCCCAGGTACCGCTGAAGGGGACAAACCAGGAGAGCAGGCCCCTGTGGAGGAGACCTCTGAGTCACTGAAAGAGCCCCCCAATGTAAACAACAACAACAACTTCATGAACGGACCCGCTGGTTAGTATTGGTCAACACCCAGAGTCAACATCTATATAAATAGTCAATCCTCGTTTGTTTCCACGGTAACAGGTGAAGCAATCGAGCCGTATGGTTTTATTGATCAAAATGTTTTACTGACCGTAAATGAGAGTAAGTTGATTTGTGTGTATGTGTGTAAAACACACACACACACACACGTTCGCACACGCGTACACACATCATCTCGCTCAGGGTTAAAAGTGTACACTGTGGTAGCCAGCAGCGCTGCTGTATGTTCAGCACGCCTCTCCCTGGGGGTTGACATTATACCACAGGATGGTGTGAGTGCGACAGCTCCCAGACTCTGTCCATATTCTATGACACTTGGTCAGCTTGTGTTTCAACAGTTTCCCCCCCTGTAATTAAGCAATGAAGTCTGTACCAACACCTTAACTGTCACCCGCTGTTTTTCCAAGAGAAAGAATGAGTGCTCTGCCCTTTTGGAATGCAGCATTACATCCTTGTGGAATGAAAGTGCAAACTGTAGGCCCATCGTTCAAGTCTCTTACTGTAGCGACGCCACCAACAATGGTGAGAGTCAGGCCGGAGCATGCATGGCTGACACACTCATGGCTGATGGTCGTGACAGGGCCATCGTTAGCAGTGTGTGTGTGTTAGGGTCATCGCCCCTCACTGAGAACATGTCATGGAGGTCATTACAAGAGTGAGAAGGAAAACTCCAGATGGCCTTTTCCCTTCTCTCAACGCTCTTTCAAAGCTTGGAATGTGGATGCCGCCATCAGCACGGAGGACTACTGTATGGCTGTGTCAGTTTGGCGCCTGTTACTGTCCTTCTACTTTACTTATGGGGTACACTGAATGCCTCCGTGCACTTGGGTCAGCCACTTTCTATGACATCTCATTATAGTGCTCACTGCAGCACTCACTGATTATAGAACACCCCTATACTTATTACAGAACGCCTCCGCGTCCGTCTTTTCCGTCACTTCAATGAGAGTTTTGTTGAATTTTTCGAGTTCCATCTCCTTGTTTCCCCATCCTGAATCCCCTGTGTTTCCTGAACAGGAGGGAGGCTGAGCCGTAGCTTCTCCCACATCCCCCAGGACAACCCGGCGTGAGGTCCACCCCTCCTCCCACTCTCTTCTGCAGACACCAGACAGGTGAGCCTTCTACAGAGCTGGACCCCCAGACCCCACACCCACACCCCCACCACCACCTCCATCCCACCACCCCTCAGCTGCAGCTGCTGGACCACTTACCCAGCTCAGGTGTTGGTAAACGGAGAGCCCCCGTCCCCAACCTCCGCTGGTTTCCGCGGCCGCAAACGACTTCTGGTCGCCATCGTGTTACAGGACGCCCATCCAGAATTGATGTCGATTATAAATAGGACGCGAGCACCAAATCCACTCATACTGCAGGTTATTAACATATCTATATTGCCCTCGCCCCCCTCCCGCCCCTTTCTTCATAAATCATCTAAATCATGTTTCAGGACATGGATGTATTAATACTCTCTCTGCATGCTAGCTGTGGAGATATTCCCCAAGAGATGTGTGGTTCTTGTGTGGTTGCTGAGGTTTGTGTCATTGCCAGTCATAACATATTGATTTTTTATGGAATTTGTATACAGCCACATTATGTTTTACACCTATGCAGTGCAAAAGGCCTCATTGAATTCAAGATCCACTGTATTCAAGTTAGTTATTCTATATCTTTGAATCTTTGATTAGTAGGTAACAACTCTCATAATATCAAGACTCAATCGTCATTCACCATTTGCCCCCTTTTGCATCTCATCAGTCTTGTGACACGACTGTACATGTCCCCAGTGCTCTGTCCGTCTCACTACTCATACCTTGGCCTCTTCTCATTCCTTAATGTCATTTCTTGTTAACAACCCGAGAGATTCCCCCCCCGCCGTACCTCTTCGCCGCTCTCAGTCAAGTCATCGTCCCCTTCGGGATGTTCTCGCCTGTTGCACCTGTGCTGTTGTTTGCGCTCAGAAGCTTGCCGCGCCGAGGCCCTCAAGGCCCGAGGAATTCCCGCCGCTCTAAGCAGCCGATGATAGGCCCTGATCTCAGGCCGTGTTAGCAGTCACGGTTTACGTCCCTTTTCACAAAAAGCCCTGACCCTTGGAAATCCCTGAAATCCTCTGTTGTCCGCAGTGATTATATAAGGTGTCTTTTACACCTCACCTCCTCTGTACCTTCTAATCCACTATTTGTGGTAAAGAAGGCCTTCCCTTCGATGCCCCTTAAAATTATTATGTTTTCGGAATTTCATAATTGTTTATTCATTCTTTTTTCTTTTCGGGGAGGGGGGCGGGGGGTGGTAGCTGTGGACAGGCATCTCAGTCACAGTATTTGGTCCTGTTCTGGGACCAGTGACAGATGTTGCCCACTCAGCATACCTTGACCAACCTGTCCTGACAGGGTTAAAGCCCATTGTGTGGCCCTGCGGTCAGGGTGCGAGTGTCCTGGTCCGTCAGGGTATGGAAAGACTAACCACTGTAGGCAGAGACAGCCACTGCCATGCCCTGGCTATCACTTCCTCTGGCCTTTAATGTCACTTCCCCTCACCTTATAAATGACAGCGAGGGTGACAGAAACCAGTTAAGGATCTGGAGAGGTAAGACACACACAAGTTTGGTCTCATGACATGGACATAGCCTTGGTGTTGCCCAACACTTTGTCCCCCCCCCACTTTCCCCTCCCCCCACACCCTCCTACCTCCTCAACATGGACCACCAGCACCACCCTGCCTCTGAGACCGACCCCTCTTCATGGGGATTTGTGTGGCAGCCAGTGGCGCCATCCTGTGAGAAGAAAGGTCAGGTTTCCCCAGCCCCCCTCTGCTTGTCCTTCTCCACAGGCCACGCTGGGTGGAGGGATGAGGAATGTGTTGCACGGGGGTGGTCAGTGGGTGGGGGTCAGATAAGTCGGAGCGGAGCAAAGGAAGCTGTTTAGGAGAAGCACAGGTTTACTCTCAAGACTCCCGTACCAGACAAACACCTCTGTAGACCATCGAGTCACGCACAGGCAGACACACAGGAAAGACCACCTGCAGCGCACACAAAGGCCAAGTACCCTTTCAGGACTAGTTACAACTTCAGAGAAAGTCCTGTTATTTACACTTTTTTTTCCCGAACGACTGTATGCAATTACAATTATTGTCTTTTGACCACCATTATTAGTCCGACTAGACACAGTTGACGTTCGATCACAGGGCTCCCCTTAGAGGGGGCTGTGGACGGTTTCACCTAACGATGGACATTGAAGATGTCTGTCATGAACACATTACGCTTGCTTGACTTATATCTATTCAACTCTAAGTGTAGGAACTGTAAAACAAGTAGAACTACAGAATGAAAAATGTTGACAAAAGTTGTTTAACATGAGTAATGTGCTAATGTGAGCATAACAAGGGACATTTGAAAAGTAATTACCTTGTCAGTGTGAATTATGACAGACTTTAAACATAACTCTGTATATATAAACTAACACTAATTGGCCTCGCGAATGTCCATAAACCTTTGCAAAGTCAAGACGGTCCACGGTTCTTGAACTCCAGCAGATTATTGATATGGTTTCGAGTTTCGTGCTTGAGGAGTTATACTGGATCCCCTTTACAAAAGCTACATTATTTATAAGAGGCAGAGAGCCACTGATATGCCCACGGTGGGCTTTAATGACCTTGGAAACGGTGAGAAAGATCTTAACGACAGAGGCGGTCACTGATATGGAGTTGGGCCTGAGGAGAAACTGACTTGAACGCTTGTCCGCGTAACTCACAGTTTGCTGTTTCTTCACGTCTTAAAAAGTCGTAACGTCAAAAACCATTACGAAAAACGGAATGCGTCCCACCTTTTGAAAAGGTCGGAGTCAGCTGTAGAGAGAGGCAGGAGATACCAGAACAGGAGAACCACTTATCAATCACACCTGGTTTAGGCAGAGGATGAGCACGATGGAGGAGGAACTTGAAAGGGCCCCAGCCAGATAATGGACGTGGGGCTGACAGCTCATAAAGCAGTATAATTAGACCTGGAGCTTAGGGGGTATGATTTTCCAATCTGCGGGAAGAGAGGCTTTCATGTCTGAGGCCGACACTGCGGGGAAAGCCTTCCACGGACATCGGAGGGGTGCAAGGGAGCCTCGTAAATCCCGGCGGAATAATGACAGACGCTGTGGTGCTTACCTGTCTGACTGTGGGAGGCCCCGCCCCCAGAGAGAGGAAAAGAACAGGTGAGGGAAGGAGGGAGAGAGAGAGAATGTAGCAAGGAGACAAGACTAGTAATTAGCCTTAACAATTTCATTAGATGGCGTGCTGATACAATGAGAAAGGACTAGAAGGTTCAGAGACAGGACACCGCTGTCGGGGTCAAAAGTCAGGTTTGTGGGAAAGCCCGTGTGTATTTACGGCGGTCTGGCAGAGGAGGAGGTGTGGAGACAGAGGAAGGTTCATCTCAGTAATAACAGTGACTGGAAGCTTCCTGAATGTGAGGTTTGATGTGGTTTAGATCAGCCTCTGTTATTTTACCTGGACATCTTTACACACGTTCACGTGTACACACATGCCCTCACACATGATGAGTGTGTGCGTATGTGTGTGTGTGTGTGTGTGTTTGTAAAGCAGATTATATGACGCAGGCCCAACTCTGCCACATTAAACATCACATTCAGGAAGCTACGTGCACACTTACACACACCATAAACTTTATAACAGGGAGGGACTGATGGAAAAGCAAGCTGGGACGCCCCTCTCACTCCCCCAGGGCAGAAGCAGCTGTTGGAGGCTGATCCCAGACCAGACCCTACTGTACATTTAAGGGATAATTCTACTGTAGCTCTTCTACGACAATTCAGATAGGATCCTGGACATGGGAAAATGTGTTGGTTTAAAGTTGTCATGCAGTGCCAACATTGTTGTCGACGTTGATTTTGACTGGAATATGAACAGTAATTGGCAACTGCAGTACCACTGAATGTGGATCCTGGCCCAGCAACAGGACATCTTTACCCTCCAGCCTCCCCCGTAGAGTCCAGAGAGTTGGGATCATTATGCTATTGTCCATGAATCTATTTTTAGCACGGGCCATGTAACACAAAACCAGGAATACTTAATGTGCAGACGGTTTTCAATGGAGAATTAAGTCGTGTTAGCACTGAGAATCACTTTTAGATCATGTTACATGTAGATCATCATGGTTACAATTGCATAGCTGGCAACACTTATTATGACTCCATAGAAACAAGAATAAGCCATGTTTTGATAACATTAACATACGTTATCCTGCAATGTGAGACATTCGAAATGTAATAAGGTTTCAGTGTTGATAGTATTTAACCTGTCTGCGTGCCACACTTTAGTCTGATGCCACACTATTAAATCTTCTGACTGACTTTAATGTGTCACAGTGGTAAGCACTCTTGTAACTATATTCGTGTTGGGCGTTCTTTTGTTCTTAGAACGAAGCTCGACTTCCCAGACGAGGCAATGTTGATACTGTGGATCCTTTAGGATCCTGATATGAAGATGAACTGACTTCTGACTGACTGAGGAGACGTGGAGTCTGATGATTATAGTCATTGTCAAAGGAACACAACAACGCTATACATAATGTGTTTGTTATAAACAGAGTAAAACATTGAAGCAACCTATCATTTCCCCAGTTAGAACACACTCTCCTTCAAAACAGGCCCGCCTCCGTCTCTTTGTCCCGACAGTGTGACATGACAGAGGCTTCCTTTGATGTTGAGATTAACAGCATAGTCCTCAGACACACCCTTAACGCATGCACACACCACACACACCAGACCAAACCAGAGAAACACCCGAGTACATTTGAGGTGCCAAGCTACACCAGTCAGCCACTTGCTTTTGATTTCCCTGTAAATCCTCACGCCTTCTTTGTTTGTCACTGTTTGTACTATCAACCCATCTAGGTTCGTAACATGGTATGTGGGAGTGGGAGTAAGTGGGAGTTTTTGATACTATATATATATTTATCCATATATATATGCAACATGGAGTATTCACCTCTAGCAGGGTCTTCCTACAACACCCGCTATCCAGCTGTCCACTCCTGGCTTTTTATAAGCGACCTGGCTGTCCTTAACAGTCAGACGGATTTGGAAAGTCTAAATATGTCTGAATGCGTGGGTGAATTTTAAAGTCGGCCTCCTAAGGTTGTTCATTTACCCATTACAAATATACACAAGAGCTACAAATATACTCAGGAGCTGACCTTCCTGTAAGCGTTGGTGCTGTTGTGACCTGGTCACAACCTTTTTGCTTTTGTTCGACATGTCTTTCCCAGCGTTCAGTAAAACTTTCATGTATTTTAGATGCCATAGCCACACAACCACAACCGTTAATGGTGCCCGGCAACATAGTAAGACTTTTTATCACTTGCGTGTCAGAGGTCATGGTAACTATGGTGTCATATTCCCCTTGTGAAAATTCTAATAAAGGAACCATAAAGCCACTGACCAGTGACAGGCATTTGCAATAAAGGATATTTATTTGACGTGTAACGTGGGCCTTAAACTCACCTTGAATGGTCTTTTAAAGATAACGGGACTGAATATGGTTTGTTGACTTCTCAGGAAAACCATCATAATGAACATCCTGCCATCTACATGCAAGAGATAACAAGCTGAGATGACCCCTAGATTGGTTTAACTTGTCTTGTTTTGAAATTTAGCCCCCATTATGTGGTCACGGTTTGCCTTTGTGAAGGTTACCGAGACCTTGACAAATGGGGTCAACTCAATCGAAGGGTTAGGGTTGGTTAGGGTCATACAAGGAAGTAATAACCAGACAGGAACCTATACGTCCTTGTCCTTTAGCCCTCGTTTAGGTAAATTGGCCTCTAGTGGGCGAGTTTGTCTTGTGTTGTATAAATGTAGATGTGAAATTGCGGAAATCCGTTTAAAAAAACTCTCAAACAAATTGAAACTTTTTCATTACTCCTGAAACTGCCACACACCATCATTAAAACATTAGCAGCACTCAGAATGTACATCAGAGGTCTGATGCTTCTCTATAATATGAGACCCAGTTCAAGTGCCAAACTCGTGACTCTTGCCCACATCACAAAGCGACTGAGTTTGTCTCCTTCCTGCTTGGGTTCCATGACCTTTAGAGTTCACCCTCCTTGTTGGAGACTGAGTTATAAGGTCAAGGGTCAGACCAAGCCAAATGAGAGGGTACACACTGCCTGCAAGGAGGAGAGGGATGGGAACCCTAGAGTCAATCTCAAGTCCTTTGCCATCTTACCTTGTCTCCAGTGTCCGCTCGTTCAGCTCCTTTAAAGGCGATGTCTGTCATTCTGGTGAGAGGAATCCTTCCTTGCAGAGATCTTAGGGACACAAGCAGAAGAGAAATGTAAGAGATTGTTTTGACATAAAGCAAAACTCTTAAGTGTTTTCTTGTAACCCATGCACACTCCACCCCTAACACCCCTTTGACAAACATTGTGTGGAACAAACAAAGTGTGGAAACCCCTAACCTGTCAAGTCTATGTTTTAGTCGGTTTACAAAAAGGTTCCACCTAAGCCGTCACGGTTTCTCCTTGCCTCTCTTGTCCTTTTGCCCGTGCTATGGCAGCTGCTTGCCGTATACCAAAACAGACAGTTATAGCACTAGCCACAGGCGCTACACCCTACGCACATCCTTCTACAGAGGAAAAAAGAATGACAGGAGAGTGAGGGGATGAAGAATCGGGCTGTAGTTTGATATGCAATACGGAAATGGTGTTAGCACCTCGCTAACTTGTCAACAAATACCAGGTTCCATTGCTCTCTAAACATAGAACAACATAGGTTGAACATAGGCTTTGTCCACGGCTCCAGTCTTTGTTGTGGTCAGCCAGTGACATTGTCTGCAATGGCACCATGCTGGGTTGCCTGTCCTGTCCTAAGCATTACTGAGGTACTTCAAGCTATTTGTGCAAGTTGTTTTGAGGACATGTAACAGCAATGTTGTATTTTAGGTTGATTACTAATGTTAGACACGTATACGCTTTGATTGATAGCTAATCTCCAAAAATCATTTGTCACATGACACCTTCTTAAGGTTGTCGGCAGTACTAAATGCAGGGCTATACTTTGTATACGGATGAAAAAATCCCTCAGGGTGGGATTATCCAGATAAACACAGGAGATGGAGTCCGCTGAACACTGGATTATGGAAGTACCCAATCCTCTCAGTCCCTAGATCCCTGAAATGGCTTCTCAACACAGTGTGTGTGAGGTGACAGGAATGTTACTTGTTCACAAATCATCCCTTTTTGTTGTCAAAGAGCATCGGGTAAGCCAAACAGATTTAGCCGTCAGCGGAACAAAAAGATTCCGCCTTCTCACTGGAAAGAGATCATACTCCAAACCAGCAGCCATAATCAAACGTATGCCATGTGACCTTGTGGTCACCATCGTGAAGTCTATAGTATACTGTACTTGTTGCGTGCTGCTTGTGCCTGTGCATTCAACAGTATGTGGAACCCCACCTGGAATAGACCTGTCATCCCTTTGAGAATTGTGTTTTTATGTCTCATCATTCAATGTGGTTGTTTAAACATTCCTGCTCTGGGTCTGTTGGCCTGGTAGGGCTACTGTGATCTGCAGGGTTCTCAGTGAGAGACTGACAGTCACCTGCTCACACCACCTCAGCCAGGGATCAGCCTGTCATTCCTTGCATCGGCTGCAAACTGACAAGTCACACTGGCCCGTGTTAATACGTGTCTTTCACTAGGCAGGCAGAGTTTAGCTGAAATACTGTCTAGGTGGAGGACGTTTTCCTCTGAGGGACAGCTTTAGGAATGTAGCACCTTAATTATGCTTATATGGAAGGGCTTTATTTAGTTGGAGAGGAGAAATGGGTAGATACATTTATAATATTGTCGACCCACATCAGGACGGGAGGAATTGTTCATTTTCAAACTCATTCATTCTGTAGATATTAGTCATGCGATACCATATATATCATTATATTGGAGCCTTCTGGTTTGGGTTTGTCCTGAAATGAGCTTTCACCCCAATACCTTGATAATTTACTGCAGGGCTGAAGCTCAGTATTGCTTTGACTTAAAAATGTTTGTATCACCTTGTTCTAAATGCCACTTAACCTTGTAGTTGTCAATCTATCAGATCAGATACATTTTTCAGTTCTGTTTGTTTCAACCCACTGTTTTTGCGCACGCCCATACAATCTGAATGTGCCCCAAGACATACGCCAGACTTCACAGAATATGTGTACAAGGTATTATTATAGTATCTAGCACAACAAGGCCCTAAAATTCTCATTTTCTACATGTCTGTGTTTTTACTATAGGATAGATGGATGGATAGATTGTTTGTAGATGATGTTTGACCCTACCAATGCAGGAAAAGCGAGCCAACTATATCATGACTTTGGATTTGGATTCATTTTAGTTTTGAACGAAGTATAGAGACAACAAGTGTCCCTCAGACATCAGGCCACACAGTTCAGCCTCAACATATTCTCCAGAGACGCTAAATCCCCCTTGGAATGCCCAGTCTTTCAACAACTAGGTTTCTTCTCCACTGTGGTAACAGGCCCCCACTGATGGCTATCAGCTCTTACGGCCACAAGCGTAGCTCAGCCACGTGTGAGGGCTCACCTGCAACACGAGCCCTGCCTTGATAATCACATTAGCAGGACTCTGTTACCATTCCACTGTTCCAAACCAGTCCGTTTTATTGGATAGTTGGAGATTAACCCAGGTCAACTTTGAGGGTGTAACAGGTAGATATTATGGCTTGGAGAACAAGAGACCCTTTTAGAAACATACTCCTGGAGTGAAAATGTGACGCTCAAACCCATTTAGTGCCTCAGCAGTTCTTAGATATGGAGAGTCCATTTGAAAATCCATGTGGAAAAGGTAGCATTAGTTATGACTGTAGCTAAAGACATTGCAACAACAAGACAGGTGCCTTAAAGTGTATGCCAAATAGTCTTGTAGCAAACTAATGTAATTGCTTGTGTTCAAAGCGAATATATAGGGTGGCTGTGGCTCAGTGGGTAGAGAGGGTTGTCTGTTAATTGCAAGGTTGGCGGTTCGATCACCGACTCCTCCTAGGTCATGTGCCGAAGTATCCTTGAGCAAGACTCTGAACCCCAAGTGGTTCCCAATAGGCAGGCCGACGCCTTGCATGGTAGATCGCTGCCGTCGGTATGTGAGTGTGAGTCTGAATGGGTGAATGAGAGACAAACATTGTAAAGCGCTTTGAGTGCTGCTAAGGTAGGAAAACGCTATATAAATACAGTCCATTTACCATATATATCATGTGACCAATATCCTTAGTTAAACCCAAAGTGGAAGTCAGGGACACCTTGGGGGCATGCCTCGTTTAACTGGACCTTGATGTCTTTTCATAAATCAGTGGTGGATTTAGTCAGGTAGACGTTCCCTTAAACAGATGTTTGAGGACAGAGATCAAAGGCCATGGCAAAGGTGTCACACGCACAGACAAAGCAGAAGGTGCGGTGGAGGGTGAGGAAGCAGGAGACCGCAGGTCAGCTGACACAGGGACAAAGTTCCTGACATTTTGCTCTTTTCTCTTTTCAGAAGAAAAACACGAGAAGAAAAATCATCTGGAACATGGCAATTATTCATCAGACTTGTGTGTGTGTGTATCGATAAGGTTGCTTTTTGTGAGCTATTACCACAACTCACTCATCTTTAGACTAGCACTCTTGATCTTTTTACACTGTACATATTTGCAAGTAATGAGAAGACGTTATTTTGGGATTCATTCTTTTTTTCTCTAAATGCTCAAATGTAAATGCTAAAAGGTAGTGCTTAAATGCTTGAAGAATTTTAAAAAAACTATATAAAAATGTTTTTAATTAAGTGTATTTGCTGTGTGCATATGTCCAGATTAACCAATCCAACTTTTGTATTCATTTATTTGTATTAAAATGTCTCTGCCTTAGGCTGGTTATGCTTTTTTGTGTTATTTGGTTGCTGATAAATGAACAACCTTCCTGTCTTTTAACTTCCATGTCCTACCCCAGTCAAATTAGCACCCGTTTTGTAGCATCTGTTAAAAGTCATCAACAAACCTCAATTTACACAGTCTGACACTGTGTATTGTACACTGTCATCTTAAATAACTAACGCAGGCTCCAGGCGCATTAACTTTAACGTAAAAGCATTAAAAGACAGGAATCCCCTGACAGCATGCCAACCACATTCCTGGGCCACGCTGATGAGGACCTGTAGTGCCTTCTCTCTTCAGCTTTTGGTTGGCCTGTTGTCCAGTAGCCAAGATATTATCTGTGCTAATAATCATCAGAAGTATATCTTGGAAGGGGGATGGATAATGCTTTGTATCCTGCACCCCATTATCTTTCAGTTAACCAGATAGGACTACATAGACCCCAACCCCAACCCTAACCCTATCTTCTTCAGGTTATTATGCCTGGCAAGGCCAGATAAGTCACCTGTGAGGGTTTGGTTGGTGTGTCAGACATTCTTTTTGCCATGTATCAGGGAGGTCACATATTCTGACGACAGCTATCAGGTCCAGATGTTAAAAAAAAAGTGTTCAAGAAAAGGTTTCAAAACTTTTTTTCACAAATATTTTGGAAATATGTGAACCCTTCCACGCGAAGCATTCCAACAACGTTAAAACTAGTGAATAATTATATGATACCATTTTAAATCTCAATGCTATATGACATGCAGTATAGTGTTGCCCAGTGTTTGGGCATGGTCCAGATGCTATATCCAGCCTGTTTCTAAGGCTCCTGTTCTCCTTGGGCACAAGTGATAAGACCAGCCTAGATCCCCCCATCAGCTGGATGCTTTCCACCATTAAAAAATCTGAAATGCTCCGTGGGTTCTGCGGTCGGGGCACTGACGGAAGCACAGGCACTAGAATGTACACTCCTGTTCTGGAGGCCTGACCACAGTCATGGATGCCCAGCGCCAATCTGCCAAGAGAGGCAAAATACTAGCCTGCTCCCAGGTCCTTCTGAACCGGATCCAAATGTCTTAGATTCTTGGGATCCCCTATTTATATTCTGTGTATATTTCCAGCGGTATGATTGGGATGCTAGCGGCGAGGGCGAGTGTGAGAGCTAGCTTATAGAAAGTGGTTGGCCTCCTTTTCTGGGAGTTCTTCTGAGGAGAGGAGGAGGCTGTCAGGTGATTAGATTAGAAATATGACTCAAAGTGGAAAGAGTTTTATGTTTCATTTAATTCGTTTTCATCAACAATGTTTATAGCTTAATGTAGTTTTCCTATAGCTTTCCTTCCTATATGCAAATACAGTATGGAGCAGCTCAGGAATCATCCCTGCCAATCTCATCTGTTCCCCTTCCTCAGTTGTTAGTAGTGGAGTGTGTTTAAGTGTTGAAATAGTTTGCTATGGGGGAGTATACAGTACTTCATAAGCAGTTTCAAAATTCTCCAATGCAAGTGGACTAAGACCCGCACTGAAGACCCACAGAATAGGTTCTATAGGTTCTCTAACACAGTCGCTAGAAAAGGAAGGTGCTGAATGTGTACCATTGCCTTGTCATCAGTCTTGACAGGTGTGCTCACTTGAATGCAGAAATGTTGAGATTCTAGCACAGTCAGTGACGAGGGTATTGACATGATAATTTGTCGTCCGTTAGCAAGGTGGCTTTGATGCAGCATGTACGACTGTCAAGTAAAGTGACAGTCAAGTTGTTCCATAGAAATGACTACACACACACTTGCTCATTTCAAACTGACATGGATGCACATTTACAACTGCCCTGCACAGCTGGACTTGGCCATATATCAACATCGCAGTGTGTAGGATGCAGGGTTATGAGATGTTCAAGAGTGATAAACGTTACGGACATGTTGTTAAGAATGCCAGGAATGATCACCACCACAACTCATTTGTTTATACTCAGTTTGAACATGTTGAATACTGCCGATTACTGCCGGACCAGACCACAAAAGCATATAGTGCATTGTAATTTTGCATATTGTGACAAAGAATTAGAAGTGTTAGAGTGTTTAGGTGACCTGCTTAAATAATGAAATTAATAAATATGTTACAAAGTACGTTTTGTGGAGGCTCGGCTAGGAATGATAACCTACACTATTGTGTGTGGCCTTTGTACAAAGTCTGTGATGATTCCAAAACAACACTTGTTCATATTTTGTATCATATTTATATTCGACAAAACTTCATCAGTGAACTCTTACATCTTGATCATTTCCTTTTAGAGGAACTAAACAAAAACAATTGAGACCATTTTTTTAAAGCCATGCGAGATTCCATCTCAAGGTCAAATCACCTTGATGGGACGAACAAATGTTGTCAAAAGGAAGGGCGTGTCACACTCTCTTCCAGTGAGATGGGGTCGAATCCATTCTGTCTTTGTTCTCCATTAATCATGGGTCATTAAGACCTGCTGGCATCATGAGCTAGTCCCCAGGACCAGGAGAGGAAACTGGGTAGTGGAACCTGAATGCCCTGGCCTCTACCCAACCTCAGGCTCTGTTTACGATGGGCCATAATTAACAGCATCTCCTGAGGGAAGGGAAATCTCAAAGAACTCTGCTATGCCGTGAATACAGTCAAGCTAATGCCAGCCTGAGAGCTAGAGCAAGTAAATGGGCAGGCTAACAGTTCCAACCTAACATCTGTTCACCTATGTGTCCATCAACAATCCTTTTATGGCTTGGTTAATGTGTTCTAGAATCAGAGGAAAGGATAACCATCAAAACATTTATATTTTTATTTTTTTACAAGACCTGTTAGTATACAATATAGCTTAAAGGTTAATAAATGAATGTATGGTTTATCAGTGAAGATCTTGGAGGCAACATAATGCAAATGAACCCTAGGAAAAGTGGGAGGGGAATATTCATGTGTTGATCTGCAGTATAAAACGCTTGGTTGGTTTGTTTCTATAGATACAACCTTTCGTACATGCCCCCGCTTAATTCCTAACCGGTAGGACGAGGAGGGACCCGACTTATTTAAGGGCTGAAATGAAAAGACGAGTGCCGAGCGCTTCCCAGCACCCTGTGGCATCCTGGGTATTTGATCCATGCTAAGCGACGCTCGTCACAAGTAGGTTGCTAAGTGCCACGCGGTGTTGTCTGAAGTGCATCATCATCAACACAGAGGCCTTTTATTTTTACCGGGGCTATTGAGGGCATCAGGTTCACACCCATCTCCCGCTCCTCACTCCGGGCCTTGTTCAGTGCCATCCTTATATAAATATCCCCCCTTGATACAAAGGATTTATGCACAATAGTTCCCCTGTGCATTAAAGAGATTTGTAGATTATGGGCACTTCATCATTAAGTGATAAAACGACAACTGCTAGAGTGATGTACGTACTGTATTCCTGGGGATGACCTACAGTATTAAATAGGGTGACTGGATGTTGAGGATGACTGTTGAATGACACATTGAGTGGAATGTACAGTTATTGAGAACATTACGCATATTAATGTTGTCCAGGAACTACCTGCTCTTAATTAAACATATTTTTGTAGGCAGAAGAGGTGTCTTGTGCGTATCAAAAATGAATACAGCACTTCAAGCATCCTTAGCATGTCATCTTTCTCAAACGGTGTTCCATAAAAGGCCAGTAAGTATTTTTATCTTGGCGTGACCTTGTGCACCATACCCAATATGCATTCTCACATTCTCACTGCATCCAAAATTTGACAGCTCAATTTGTAAGGTGTCATGCTGTGTCACTAGAAGCATCTCTCATACTGTCTACCAATAACGGTTCAAATATTCCAGGCTTCACGACAACATTAATATAAATTTGTTGACAAATTGGCATTGCTGCTGACAAGATGGCTACCGCTTGAATCATGGATGCCTAGATCATGTGTCTCATCATCGGATGAGCACATTTACATCTTGTCCAGAGGGGATTTCCATCCTGTGTGGGTGTAAATCTGATCTGAAGCCCAGTGACAGCCCACCGCAAGGGATATATTTGGAGTTTCTAGGAATAATTTATAGAAAAGGTCATCATGGGTTTATTAATGCACTACCACGGCCTACCAAGTTTGGTACTATAGGTCACTGAAATTGAGGCCACATCCTGCACAAGAAGAACTATAGAACTGTTAATGCTTTATGAGAGAACGGTCATTCTCTCAGTAGAGACATTTTCTGCAGTTTTTCTGCAACAGAATTGTTGTGTTAAAAGGCAAAGATTGGGGAGGGGGTGGGGGATTGGGGAGGGGGTCCCCACCTGTCCTGCCAACTGATGCCAGGTGCCGGGCGCACTGTGTGTGACCGAGGGACTCTCCAGTGCCGAGACGTCCCAGCGACGTGACCTTAAAGGGCACGACCTCCATGAACAGGCTGTAAACCTTTGCAGGACCATGTCCGGCAGGTCACTGGGTGGTTAGCCATGAATGAAAGTCTGCCCGCTGACAAAGCCCAGCGTTAGTTAGTTAATTTGATACATTTTATTTATGTGACCATTTCTACCATAAGATGCTAAAAAACCCTGTGTATCAATGAAGTGTCCACTATTAAATGCAGGACAATAGGAAATACATCCATATGAGAGAGGTAGTCAAAGTGTCCAACAATTCCTTATAGTCTAATAAATGATCCCAGAAAATGAATCGGTAAATACTGTATAACCTTTAGAGAATAGCTGCTGAACAACTTGCAGCTGAACTGACAGCTGTAATGGCAGGGCTATGGAGACGTTGCTACTGTTCTGTACCAGCAGGACGCCCCTATACTCAGGCTTGTGTTGGAGGAACTGGTATGAGAGATGTCAGGCCTGACCTTGGGCCAGGAGACTCGCTGATGGGAATATGATAAGAGAGAGGGTTCACGGTTCATTAGCACCGACCCCATCAAGCACCTTGAAAGACTCCTCTGTTCCTGTGAACCGCTCTGTGAAATTACCAGCGCCGTCTCTTAAGGTACCTCATGGCACAGAGCTCACTTCAAAGCAGCTGAAAAGCGGAGGGGCAGATAGTGGGACCTGGCACATAGGATCGTTTTGAAACCCTGATGTAATGTGATAAATGTTCTTGTGTGTTGGCCACTGAGCTTCCTGGTCAGATTGATAAATATGTCAATATGTGCATATCAATATGTCTGATACTTTTTAAAACAGTGTGGTTGACTCATTGCCTTGGTATTTCGTTTTGGGTAATATTGAAAATGTGGTTCATAGAAAGCTTATCTTGTTCACCATGTTATCCATTAGAGGGCACCATAGTCAGCATTCCATACCATCCTGCTTGCAAAGATCCTGTTTAAAATATCTTTAATTTAAGGAATAAAATCAACCAAATCTATGCTGTAAAACCGTCAATGTCTATATACAATGCCTTATACTAAAATATCACAAACAAAAGGATATACTAATTGTATGTTCATGTCAAAAACTTTTACACATCATGTGAGTAACGTTAGCAGTGCTCTGCAATGTCCTTGAAGGAAAAGTAAACAAAACCTAATCAAATGAAATTCCTGTAACAGTAACTCTATCCTAAAACATGTACACTTTTCTGAAACAAACACGTGTCTGCAGTTCTTTATCTGAGTATTTGAATTTGTTTAAAGATTTTTTTTAAAGGGGCACAGCTTTCTTTTCTGTTGTTACACAAAGATTACTAAGAGAAAGGGGAGAGTGAGTTAGGTAGTTTATGACAGGGCGCATAATAGGGAAGCTGGGAGGGGATAGGCAGGCATAGTTTAAGAGGCCGTCCAATGTGCTTTCTTAAATTAGCTGTGGGGGCAGGAGGCATGCTGTCTGAGTGGCCAGTGGGAGGGGTCTAGGTCGTACTGTCTACTGTTTCAGTATTACCTGCACAGCCCCATAGGACTGTCTACACTTGTCCTGGGTGAGTGTGTGTGAACACAAAGGGAGAGGAAAGAATCCAGAGTCACAGAAGAGTTCTTCTCATTCTTTCTCTCAATTTTTGTTTTTTCTTCTGTGGGGAGACTACTTGAAATATTTATTTCTGCCATTTTGCAACATAGTTGCCGGGCAACTAGCACTGGATATGGCTGGTTGTCTGCAAAGGACAAGACTTTGTAGAGCTCAGGCACTCTTCAAATGCCTCCCAGTGCTTTTTACTGTGGGCTTTTGCTTTGCCTCAGTGGATGCAGAGCCCTTTGACGCTGCTTTTCTCTATAAACACCAAACTGGACCTAACGCAGATGACATCATCGTAGCCAACAACGGAATCAGGGTTCCCTTTGGGAGGTCTGTGTATCTGGACCCTGTTAATGACCTGGTCACTGATGTGCAGCCCGGGGACCGCTGCCACATCACTGTTCTGGACAATGACCCACTGGCCCAGAAACCAGGAATGCTAAGTCCTAAGAAGTTTCCCTGTTCGTTCGGGCCTGAGGAGGTGAAATACACTCACTTTGGTTCTCGGAGTCCCAGCAAGGACCGGGTGAAGCTTCAGCTGCGCTACGACTCCCACACGGACACAGTGGTCATCCCATTCATGCTGGAGGTGGAGGTGGTCTTCCAGCAGTTGGAGATCCTCACCCGCAACATACCTCTCGTAGTGGACAAGCTTCACAGCACCAGCAACCCTATTGACAAAAAGGGCCTCGAGTTCTCCTTCGAGGACGGGGTGACTAAGTGTAAGGTCACAACTCTGGTCGGCGCAGGAGGTCTCCCCAGGTATGGAACCCTTTTGAGTAATTCCATCAATGGCCAGATGGTAGACTGTGATGAGTTTCTTAAGCAAGGCATTCGCTACAAGCACACAGCCACCACCAACTCACCTAACAGAGACTTTATTCCTATGATGGCAGAGCTACAGGACAATGAGGGCAACACTATCTTGCAGGAGCATTTCCAGATTATGATTAGAATCAAAGAGGGCACAGAAAACACTTCTCCCAAGCCTAGCTTTGTAGCTATGATGATGATGGAGATTGATCAGTTTGTGATGACAGCTATTACAACTGATATGCTGGCTGCCGAGGATGTTGAATCAGATCCAGATAATTTAATCTTTAACATAACTTCACCTTTAGGCTATCAGCAGGGCTACCTAATCAGCACAGACGATCAGAATTTGCCTATCACTTCTTTTTACCAGAGAGACATTAAAGATCTGAAAATAGCCTATAAGCCCCCCTCAGAGGACTCAAACGAAGAGAGGATTTTCCAGCTGGAATTTGAAATTGTAGATACGGAGGGTGCAGTCTCTGACACTTTTGCTTTTATGATTGTGGTGAAGCCAATGAATACCTTGGCACCCGTAGCAACCAAAAACACAGGACAGCTTTTGTTTGAGGGCCAATCCCGGGCTCTGTCCAGCTCTCAAAATCTAGAGATCAGTGACGAGGACAACCTGGACGATGTGAAAATAACAGTCATCGACGGATTGAAACACGGCGAGCTGACGGTGCTGGGCTCTCGCAGGAAATTCTTCACGCCCGCTGATTTAGACGCCGGCATCGTGGTGTACCAACACGACGGCAGCGACACCTACAGCGACAACATCATTTTCAGAATGACCGACGGTGACAATGAGGTGGAGTTTCTGTTCCCCATCACCATCGCCCCTACAGACGACGAGCCCCCTATCATCAACGCCAACACTGGCCTGGTGCTTTTCAAGAACGAAATCATGCAGCTCTCCCCCTTTATTCTAAGTGCCACAGACATTGATTCAGAGGACTCCACCATTAAGTTTATTTTAGAGGCCCCCTACTCCACGGTGGGGGAGATGCTTCTCAGACAAGTGGAGCCGCCCTCTGACCCCTCTGCCTGGAAGTTCAGTGAGACAGATGAGATGTTTGAACAGGTGGTGGTAGAGTGGTTTCAGCAGGACATCATGGACGGTAAGCTCTTCTATCGCCACATCGGACCCCACAGTACCACCATTGTGATCGACCAGTTAATCTTCCGCGTACAAGATGACAACGACCCCCCCCAACCAGTCAGGGGAGCACTCGTTCACCATCAAAATCCAACCGGTGGATGACATCCCCCCAGAGCTCTACGCAGGCTCCACACTTCACATGACAGTGAAGGAGTATGAACTGACATACTTCAGCAAGAAGTGTTTGCGTTACACCGACCTTGATTCCGATGACAGGGATCTAAGGTACACCGTCACCAAGTCTCCCACGGACACGGATGACAACAACCCCACCCTCCTGGGACACATTGTCCTAACTGACAACCCCAGCACAGTCATCACCGAGTTCACACAAGCTCAGGTCAACCACCATAAAGTGGCTTACAAACCCCCAGATCAAGAACTGGGCATCACTCCAAAAGTTGCTCAGTTTACATTCATTGTGGAGGACACTGCTGGTAATTCAGTAGATGGACTATTCACTATTTTCTTACAGCCGGTGGACAACAAACCCCCTCTTATAACCAACACAGGTTTTACTGTTTTGGAGAGAAGCACATACATCATCACGAGGAAAGAGCTGTTCGCCACGGACAAGGATACAGATGATGAAAACATCCTGTTTACTGTGACTCTGATTCCCCGCTTCGGGCAGCTGCAGTATTTAGGGATAGACATGTCCAACAGGGAGACATTCAATCTGGAGGACGTCGAGAATGGCCGTCTGGCCTACATCCACAATGGAGAAGAATCTCTCAGTGACATCATCAAGCTGGACTGCAGCGATGGTTTCCACGAGGTGCCCATCATCATCAAGATCTCCATCAGTCCCGTGGACGACGAGACCCCCACCATCATGCTCCCAGCGGGGCTGCTCGGAGCCCACATCGACGTGCTGGAGAACGGGGCGACGGAGATCACCAGCAACGTCATCCAGGGACGGGATGAAGACACGGACGACCTCATGCTCACCTTCATCGTAGAGGAGCCCCCCCAAACTGGGCGAGATCCTGGTCAACGGAGCCCCCTCGGAGAGGTTCACGCAACAGGACATCATCAACGGAGTGGTTGTGTACGCACACACGAGCGGGGAAGTCGGACCTATCAAAGAGCACGACTCCTTCAACCTCACCATCTCCGATATGTCGGATGAGTGGGTCGTCGGGGGCAACAAGGTCCAAGGTGTCCGGGTTCAAGTTACCATCCTCCCGATGGACAGCATCCCACCCATAGTCAGCGTGGGGGGGGCAGTTTGTGGTCTTGGAAGGGGAGAAGAACGTCATCACGCCACAGCACATTCAGGCAGAGGACATCGACACGGATAACAATGACATCCTCTGCACCATCATCGTTCAGTCGACGTCGGGCTACGTGGAGAACATCTCCCCAGCCCCAGGGTCAGAGAAGTCAAGGTCGGGGACCGCCATCACCGCCTTCAGCATCAAAGATATCGGTCTTGGACACATCTACTATGTCCAGAGCATCCACAAGGGGGTGGAGCCTGTGGAGGACCGATTCACCTTCCGCTGTTCGGACGGCATCAATTTCTCCGAACGCCACTTCTTCCCCATCATCATCATCCCAACCAATGACGAGAAACCCGAGATTTTCGTCCGCGAGTTTGTGGTCATGGAGGGCATGAGTCTGGTCATCGACACACCCATCCTGAACGCAGCCGACGCGGACATTCCTCTTGACGACCTGGACTTTGAGATCATCACAAACCCCAAGCATGGCAGTGTTGTCCAGCAGCTCGGAACGGGAACTGTCCCTGTGACCACGTTCTCCCTGGACCAGATCAAGGAGGCGTCCAACATCGTCTACGAACACGACGACTCAGAGACCAAAGAGGACAGTTTTGTGGTAAGGCTCTCCGATGGGAAACACACCGTCGAGAAGAAGGTTCTCATCATGGTCATTCCCGTTGACGACGAGACACCCAGAATGGCTATAAACGACGGATTAGAGGTTGAGATTGGAGAAACCAAAATAATCAATAACAACGTTTTAAAAGCCACTGATCTGGATTCTGAGGATAAAGAGCTGACGTATGTTGTGCGCTATGGCCCTAGCCAAGGCTATCTTCAACGCATCACCAAGCATGGGGATGTTCTTGGAAACATCACCCTGGAAATGAACTTCACTCAAGACGACATCGACAAACAACTAATCCAATACGTCCACACCGGCCAGGAAGGAGTCCGTGACTTGATGAAATTCGACGTCACCGATGGGATCAACCCTCTTATTGACCGTTACTTTTATATCAACATTGGAAGTATGGACATGGTCTTCCCAGATGTCATCAACAAAGGTGTCACCCTGAAAGAAGGAGGCAAAGTGACCCTTACCACCGACCTGCTAAGCACCACTGATATCAACAGCCCTGATGAGTTCCTAAGCTTCAGCATCACACGCGCCCCTAGCCGAGGTCATCTGGAGTGCACCGACTTTCCAGGCGTTCCCATTTCCACGTTCACCCAGCTGCAGCTCGCCGGCAACAAGGTTTACTACATCCACACCTCAGACGATGAGATGAAGATGGACAGCTTTGAGTTTGAGGTGACGGACGGCTACAACCCCGTGTTCCGCACCTTCAGAGTGTCCATCACGGACGTGGACAACAAGAAACCCGTCCTGACCATCAGCCAGCTGATCGTGGCGGAGGGAGAGACCAAGCTCATCACTCCGTTTGAGTTGACTGTCGAGGATCGCGACACCCCAGACAACCTGCTGCGCTTTGTGATCACTCAGGTGCCGGTGCATGGCCAACTGCTCTACAACAACACGCAGTCAATCACTTCCTTCACCAAGCAGGACCTGAACGAAAATCTCATCACATACAAGCACGACAGCACCGAAACCAATGAGGACAGCTTCTCCTTCACTGTCACGGACGGAACGCACACCGACTTCTACGTCTTCCCCGACACAGTTTACGAGACACGCAAACCCCAGATGATGACCATCCACATCAACACGGTGGACAACGGAGTCCCACAGATCCTTGTTAACAAAGCAGCTGCTTCACTCAGGGTCCTGCACACAGGCCACTTGGGTTTCCTTATCACTAGCAAAGCCCTGAAGGCTGAGGACAGAGACAGCACCCGCAAGGTGCTGAAGTACACAGTGTCAGAGGCCCCACTGCATGGCTTCATCATGAACAGCGCCCTCGGAAATGACAGCATCAAAGTCTTCTCACAAGGTAATCTTCGATGCTACTTTAAAAAAACACACAATGATGACATAGAGTAAAGTGTATTTGTTTGAATCACTAAACACAATTTTGGTGGTTATTTACGTAAATTGAAAGGTCTTTAGTATATGATTAATGGTCAAGCCAAAGGGTTGTAACTTAGTCTCAAAGAAAAGTGTGCTAATCCTCTCTGATGCTTTAAGGAACTCAGAGATGCTCTAACTCTCTCATCATTCTTTCCACCCTTTCATGTCATCAGCTGATATCGACGAAATGAAGATCTGCTATGTGCTCCTGGATGGGAGCAACGCCACAAGTGATATCTTCTACTTCACTGTGGAGGATAACGGTAAGAACCTCCTTCTAATCTTCTGAACTTTGTGCTCGCAGAGTTAAGTGTCACATTACTCAGGATTCAGTTGCCTGCAGGCATTTCCACAGACTTCAAGTCTTCTCTTTTAAGGACTATTTTAGATTGAATCTTCCTGCTATCTGTCAGACTCCAAGTGTTTGCATCACAAGGACTTAGGGCAGTTGGCCATAACTGACAGCAAAGCCCCTCGTCTTTATCCGCTCCACTGCAGAGGGGTGGCAGGCTATAAGAAGGGTAGAAGGGGTCAAAGGGTACACAGGCCAGACAGGGGACATGGGTGTGTGAAGAGTGACAATGAATACAGCTATGAACTTTATTGTCCCTGGACAAAAGTCCTTTTCAATGTCATTGTTGAATGTGCCCCTATCTGTCCTTGTGTTTGAAGTGACACCATGAAACAGCCAGCCTCTATCCTTTAACAGCTATGCACAGCAAACAATTCAGTATATCACTGGTTTTATAGAAATTAATTCAAGGTAATAGTGTTTTATCTTGTGTACATTTGTTTATATTGGTTGAGCTGTTGTTGCCTAATTTGGTTGCTTTGTAGGTTAGTGGGACAGAAAAATGTTTGCCATTATTATTTCATTGGGATGGCTATAGCTCAGTGATACAGTGGTGATTCCTCCTCAGTGTGTTGATTTGGATAAAAGTGTCTGCTGAATGAACACATTACTGTTGTTATGATGAACTTGTTTAATTCTACCCTCCCATTCAACGTAAGGGAAATATGAAGTGTCTCTATTTTCAAATGTCTATTTTCTGTCCTGACTTATCATCACTGGCCAATAAGGTGTTCTGCTTTTTATCCAGATCCATTCCTTACACTTCCTCCTTGTCCTGGGATTCTCTGCTTACAGCGCTTTGGATTTCAGTAGGCTCCGTGTGTATTTATATTCTGGAGAAATTCACTTTTGGTCAGATGTCATATGAACCTCACCTCTTGGATTTCATAACTATCCACATGTTGCATTTCTAGAGTGACAATCCTGTGGTTTTTGAGTACAAGCATAATGGACGTGTTCGGTTTTAATTTTTAGACTTATCTCTAATTTAAGTAGTTCAAGGGATATGCACGGTATGAAAATTAACAGTGTGATTGTTTCACAGTTCAGTATAAATAGTTTATATAGTTTTGCTCTGTGGTACACCATCTCAGTCTTCTGCTATAGATTTAAAGAGCATCCCAGTTATATATTTAAATATATCTGTATTCTGTATACTGTAAAGCAAAGTAACACAATATAACAGGTGTAGGGACGCTTTGCTATTTTAGCATCAGCTGTAAATGCTGAACACATTCTGGGGTTTTGAAATGCTATCCACACTGTAAGGAAAGTTTGGGCTATAATTACGCCAGATTGAGAACCAGCCAGAGCAATATCATCATCACAGCCATGGGCAGGGGAGGCCTATCTGGTGTCATGGCGCCTTTTGGCAAATTCCTCTGTGGTTTTAACCAACGCGAACCCTCGCCCATTAATCTTCACGTTAGCCCTCTCCTGAGTAGGTGTAATCATTACCTATAGAGGTGAGGCAGAGTGAAACAGGTGAAAGGTTCATGTTTACTGAGGGCTCCAACAGTGCTTGGAAGCTACAATCTATAACTATTATTTGATGATACTGGAGGTAGCTTGGAGTAGTACAGTGTGTAAAACTCTATTTGAGTGTTTTTCACGTGCAGAAACAAGGCAGCCATAAATAGCTTTCCAGGACTTTCTATTGGCTTAATGGATAATAGCTGAACTTTCTCAGGCCTGTTAGCTTGAGGCTCTGTCTATAATTGGGGGTCGAGCTTCAGGAACTGGACACAAGGGCTTTAATTATCTTGACAATTGCCTCTGTTTGTCCGGCCAACGTTTGGGATTCCTCGTGGGTTCATGTGAGCCAGGTGCGGTTCAGAGCCCTCTGACTGAGCTCCAGCTGGGTAGGTGTGTGTGTTCCTGGCTGAATACGGTTCACACGTAGATGGCTTTGCAGACACAGACACACCTTTCTCAGTTTTGTTTTCTGTACAGTACAGGTAATTCCTTATTGACCATGTCACTGAGTGAAATTATTGGCCAATGTCTGCCAATGTCTCTATTTCTATGAAGAACAGTTGTTAGTAGAAATATGTCATAGTTTGTTAAGAGTGTTGGAAGGATTTGGTTTACAAAAAGCTTTTTTATGAGGTTCTCTCTTCCCTCACCTTCAAGGGAAGGCAGTGATGCAGCAACCTTGCGGCTGGCGCCTTGGCAACCCTGACTAACCCACAGCTGGACAGACTCATCCTTTTAGGGCCCGCTGACTCTCGGGAACGCCGGGAGATGTATTGCCATTAGAGAAGGGTAGTTTGAACTGGGTCCAGGGTAGCTGGTGTGTTTATTCTTTATAAGGAGACCGTTTAGGACCTGAACTTTTCATGGTGCGGCTCCTTGGCACGCAATTTGTAATGTACAGTCTATAGTACTTCTCCTATAGTGGACAATGATATGTGGGTGTAAGAGAATGCTTTCTGACTAGATCCCAGAGCTCTATCCTTCTTTAACCAAGACAGCCTACCCTATGCATTTGCAGGGAACTGTTTAGCTAGCTGCTAATGTATCTGGTGTCAAGGCTCTGGTGCGAACCACTCCTCAGAGCAGGAAATAGCTATGCAGATACATCTGTACACGAGCAGCTGCTTCAGGGTATTAGCAGCTTTTAAACACAGCAGAGTACCTGCCAGCACATGCAGATCGCCACTCTCTCGCTCTACAAGTGGGCCAAGCTTGTTAACACACACACACACATCCACACGTACACTCACTGACACACACCGCCCCTCATAAACACAAAAGTCCGGATGAGATGAGCTAGCATTAGTTTGCCTTACAACACTTTGCTCTCACGGAAGACACTCAAAACCAGTCCACACCGGTATGCAGCCCTCTCCACATGTATACTGTACAGTATGTGTGCCAGTTTCTGTAAGAGTCCGCACGCCACTGGGCCATTGCATCTATACCTTTTTAGACTCACTGTCTCCAGGGTGGTAGAGGTGTGTGTTTGTGTGTGTATCTGTGTGTGTGTTGCGAGGAGGAGGGGTGTGCATTCCTCGTTGCCAACAGGTGTAAAGTGCCTAAGAAAGTGCTATAACATAACGTGTGTACGTGTGTCTGTGTGTGTGTGTGTATGGAGTGTGTGAGTAATAAACATATGTTGAGATCTCAATCAGGGGCTGACAGCAGATACATGTGGTGGGTGGTGTGTGTGTGTGTGTCCCAGTATTGTCCAGGACAGAGGTCAGCACAAGACACCCAGTCGGAAGTCTGACGTCTCAGACAGGACTTGGTTGTTCAGAGAGCAGCAACATTCCAACCCTCTGAGGAAAGCCTACGTTGCTCTTTTCTGTCAGGACCCAGAGGGAGGTCCTGTGGAGTGCCTGTTTAACTTTTCACCCTTCAGACAGATCCTGTGACAGGAATGTTGCCCAGGTGAATCAATCACTCGCACAGCTGGAACGATCAAAATAGATTATTAATTCACCTGAAACTTCTAGAAAGTAAATAGAACATCACAGCCCAATATCCACAACAAAATCCATCTAGGCGTGACAATACTGCCGTTCAGAAGACCTTCCATCAGTTGTTTCAATGATCCAAACAGGCTGACTACACTATACACATCTCACAGTCTTATCCATTATCACAGGCACAGTCTAATCCAGCTGGAAAGCAGTTATTAGCTGTAGAGATGACAGTAATATGAATAGGAATCCTACGGAGTAGAGCCTTTTATCTGTGAAGGCTTTTTATCTCAGCTACTGAAGAAGGTGATATGAGAGGCCATGATAGACGAGCTGGAGACCTTGTCCATCATCACTAAAGCCTGTAGCTACCCCTGTTATATGTATGCCAGGCCCGTAACGGAAACACATGATTTTAAATGTGTGTTTCATTTTTCCTACGCTACGCTACAGTTAGCTAACGCTACCTAATTGCAGCGGGCTCGCCCGTCTGTGTAACCATCTGACCTACTTCGTCACGTCACTTACCTAGCTAACAAAGAAAGCACAATTAAATATACTTTATACTTTATTTTTATATAAACTCTGGAAACACAGACAAGACAATAAGACCGGTAGTGTGCATCCCATGTAATTCAAATTGGATTAAAAAAAACGGGGGGCCTTCCACGCGAGGGTAATCTCTACGGGCCTGGAACATGCACTACATGCTGTCCAAGAATGGCTTGTGTTTTGATTCCAAACACCAAGTGAGAATTGTGCATCAGCCTTTACTGATGTAGATGAGTAAAGTGCGGATAGATAGAACTGATTCTGGTGAAAGACACATTACAGAACAGTTTTGACACACTCAAAATGCCTTTGAAATGTCCGGCATCACCAAAAGAGTTTATCATAGGTTGACAGTGGTTATGACAAGGTGCTTGGATAAAAAGCAGTCAAGTGAGCAAATATTTCCAAGGCAGGCACATTTTGTGAGAGAAAAGTAGGAAAGTCTACTTAGGAAATATTTACATTGATAGCCAAATGAATAAAATGGTGGTTTAACTGTCCCCATGATTCTACCACAGACCTCAGTGCAAAACGCACACACATTGTAGTTCACCGAGGGTCACTGCCCTGTCCACTGAGAATGTCTACTGGTTGAGTAAAAACCAAACATCCTTTCAGTCACCTGTTCAAGTGCCCACAGAGAGCTGCCTGAGCCAATAAATACTTGTTTTTACAAGTGTGTGTGGCTCACACAGATCCTCATCTATCAGGCCTCGTCCCAGACTGCCAGAGGCTGTGAGGGACTAGCCCCCAGAAGTTGTCAGACTTGTCCAGACTCCTGACTCTTCCTATCTTTTCTCTGTAGACTTGGGTCAAACAGTGTTAGAGAGAGCGGATCTGAAAGTGGGCTGGATCATGTTCTCTGGGAGGGAAATGAGCCAATTGTTTAAGGTTAATGGGCTGCTGCAATATAGTAGATTGTTCTGAGCCTTTGACTTGCTGATGAAGATAACCATGTATTAAATTCAATGGTAAGAATGGACTCCCTGTTCTACGCACAGCATTGCATTTGATTGTCTCTGATGTTTGTAGGCTTCCCTTCTGTTGTATGTGTGTCGGGGGAGGAGGTGGGGGTGCGACAGGCATGATGGGGGGTGAAGGTGGGGGGGAGGGGGGCTGTTATACGATTATTCTGAGACGAGGGAGGAATGCTCTTTCCTCTAAGACCCCTGACTCCTGGCCATAGACGAACCAGGACATGGAGGACCCCGACCAGACAGGTGTGTTTGCGGGGTGGGGGGGAGTGGTTCCTGAGAGATCTCATTTCAAAGCCCCTCTCCCATACTCCCACTCTCAAACACAGGCCATCTCCTACGAGCCGGAAATCCAATCCAACTCTTAGATATGCCGATAAACCGGAGGCGGCTTGTACCACCGAAACCAATTCCTGGGAGGTTGAATGGAACCCGACCTGAAGGAGGAATAGTGTGAGAGAGAGAGTGACAGAGAGAAACAGAGAGAGAGAGAGAGAGAGAGTGACAGAGAGAGAGACAGACAGAGAGAGAGAGAGACAGAGAGAAAGACACAGAGAGAGACCGAGAGAAAGAAAGAGAGAGAGGGAGACAGAGAGAGGGCCTGTGCATGCAGTGCTTGTGTTTGTGTGCCTGAGGGAGACATACAGAACTCGCCGTTTCCGATACAGTACCCAGTACAGCAGGACCTCTGAGCCAACACGGCTGTACAGTAGGCAGGGACAGAGACGACCCTCAAGTGGGTCACAGCCATCTCACGCCGCAGAGCTTCCTAACTGTGTTTTCGGATCTGAACTGTCAACCATGTCAACAGCCCCCCTCCTCCCCCGAGATTTACAGTCCTCTGGTGCCACCGACGGGCCTCCCTGTGACTGCGAGGCAGGAAGACTCTCCCGCCCCACACCCTCCCCTCCTTCCTCCTGACAAAGTCCAGATTTACTGGGGCTGGGAGAGTGTGGGGAGTTATGATGAACGACCCCCAGGTTATTCTTATCTGGTCCCATATGGCAACCCTTTCAGCTCCTGCTCCCTGGGGAGTTGTCACTGAGAGGATCTCTCCCTCGTTCTCACACTCCTCTGGACATCATGGGGATTTACTCCTTATCTGTGTCTTCTTTCCATCTTCTTCTTTTAAATAGTTTGTACCCTTCTCTTCTCCCTTTTTTCCCCGCCTTATAGCCACCTCTTGTTGAGTCAGCATTTGTCAGTTACAGCAACGTAAGATTCTTTGAGGTGCTGAAAGCATCTTGCGTTGACCCTCTGAAAGGACGGACCCCCAAGTGTATGTCACCCTGTGATTAATGACACAAGGTCAGGTCACTGTCTCGGAGACTGCCCTGGACGTTGTCATATGTAGATTTACACACCAGTGATGTTCGGTAGCCAATGATAGCTATTAATACCGTCTCATCCCAAATCCTGGCCAATGGAATCTCTGAAATGTGGAGAGGAAGCTAAGTTGAGCCCTCTGGCATCTGAGAAATGACTTTCTGTCGCCCTAAAGTGAAAAACAGAAAGGGATTCAAAGAAAAAAGTATATGCTGTTTATAGCTACGGTGAACAACTTCATTTGTTAAATATCTAGACTTCATTCTTTGACCACGTGAAATTCATGAGGCCCAAATCTGAATCATCACAAAATCGAATGAAAAAAATGCCCCCCATCAGAAGCTATAAATGGAAAGATTGATGCAGACATTTAAAAATGGTGTTCCTCATCCTTGTCACACAGTATGGATATACTTAGCCAGGCGGCAGTGGTCTGTTGCTCTTCCTTGCATCATACTGAGGGACCTCACCATGACCTCTACAGATATCTGTCCCCTGACACATCCAACCGCATCTATGTATGGCCATGCCTAGGACACCCTACATGTAAATAGGACAGAATGAGGAATGTGCTATCAAAGGCCCTGAGGGGATTTCTGTGAATATTGAATTCTTAAAGGGTAGACATTGCTGACATGGGATACGGGATATTCCTAAACTTTGTGTGTGTTTTTTTTTGTACTGTAGTGAATGTATTACCTAAGAAATCTGTATTTGTTTGTGAATGTTTATATGCACTGCATGGTGGTCGTCCATTAAGTTTGAATGCCAGCGTGTGATTATTATGGGATTATGAATATATTATAGTTTAAGGTGTTAAGCACACCTCACAGAAATTGTTGGAATGTGCTGGCTACTGTCTTGTGTGCAAGATATAACTTGCAGTGCCGTGATGAGTCAGATGATTGTCAGACCAAAGTGAGGTCTCAAAACACGAGAACAGCTATGACCCCATTAAAGAAATAACTGCATAATATACAAACAAATATACTTTTTCTTTGAGAAGTAATTAGAGAGCCTAATGGCCACAGCAGGCCATCTTGGGAATCTTGGCAAATCTTTCCACAAAGCCATTAAAATGACAGAGGTAAATATGCATCAAGCTCTAGCTGCTAATGTTACAGACTTGGTGGGAACTTGTGGATGGGGCCCACCACATTGACAAATGTGTGAGTCATTTAAGGATGGCTGCCTGCACCTTGGGGAGTCCTGGACATCATCCAGTCTCAGCCAGGTCTGAAAACACGAAGGTCAGTCACGATGATATACTGGCTTTGCTCAGTGCTCCAACAGTGAGCTTAGTATAAATCACACCACAGCTAATTTATTAAGGGGATGAAAACTGGGAACATTTAAAATGCGGGCCCAATAAAGCATCTCATCCCGAAATAAATTATTGTTATCCGTCAGCTTGATAAGTTGCGGAGCTTGGTGACTGTGTTTAGGGGTTGATATTCAGTCTAAATGTTAGTTGTAAAGTTTGCAATAAATACGTTTGTAAATCAGAGCTTAATGTCAGATCTCCCAGGACTTTAGAACCACCGTTTGACGGTTCTATTCCTGTAAATAACAGACCAGTTTCAAGGGACCTGATGATTACTTACCCTACATACTCATACATTACTAAAGGTATTTGGTAACCTTTACACCCACCTTCTGCAAGCCACTGTAAATTCTGAAAGAATGAATCAGCGGTTGAAATGAAAACAGGAAAAATAAACGACAGCACTTTTGTAGTCTAGCTTTTGGCTACAAGCACCCATGCTGTTGAAGTGAGATTCTCTAACATTGAATGTCAAACAGTAAAGTATATCTGTACATTTTACAGCCATTTTATGTAGCAACACTGACTGGAAAAAGCTGGCAACAATTGTCCCTCATGCCTGAGACAGTGGTACCAACTCATTATTGGATGATAGTCAAGTGTGTGTGGCTTGCCAGGTTTTGAGGACAGGCCATCTGACAGCCTTCACAATAGGTGGAGAATACCCCTTTCCCATGAGTGTGTGTGTGTGTGTGTGTGAGAGAGAGAGAGAGAAGCAGAGAGAGGCCAGCATGCCATGGCAGTAGTTCTGGCCCACCCAAACAGTAGCCTGGTGTCCCCTTCAGTTGTCCATCCCCCAGGAGGACAAAGCCGACACTGGGAGGAAGGGTGGAGGGACGAGGGGGAAGGGTGGAGGGGGAAGGAGGAGGTTGGAGAGGACGGGGGAAGGGGCACAGCTGTCATTCCCAGTCCTCTGGAATCGCAACTTCTGGCGGGAATGAGAACAGAGAGAAACGTGAGGAGACAGTGTGTGAGAGAGAATGATAGAGGTGCGAAAGAGAATGCAGCAAAGCATAAAGACAAGGCTTTTTGATACAGATTGACGAACAGTACGTGTAGCAGTCAGAGCTAAATGTAATCTACCAATCACAAGCCATGTTATAAACCCATTCAGCAGACAGATATAGACCATAGAGAATGACAGGGGTCACAGTATAGTCATTGGATGACTGACTGATCAAATATTTCCTTGGTGTCCCTCCTTCTAAATGTCTATAATGTCTAATGATTCACATGTTGATTTTTACGGCTTTCCTTCTTTCCATGTTTAATGATAAATACATCTGAGCTGCTTCAGTTTTAATTTAAAATGTGTATTAATGTAAAACAAAAAAATACACTCAACTGACATTCTTTTCCTCGTAACTATACACTGTATATGTCTCAGCTATGTCACAGTTTCATGGTGATGTATCAGGCACCTGTGTGACGTGGACGGAGAGCTGTGTTCTTCTTCAGATGAGTCTCTGTAATCCAACACGGTTTTCTAACACGACTCGAGTCAGGCGCTGAACACTTAATTATAGTTGAGGGATATCAAAAACTCTGCATTTCATCTGCCCTATTTTAACGGCCACTTGATTTACAGTGTTTCTCAAATACTGGGGATGTTTAGAACTCCTGTGAGACCTACAGTAACTGCAAGACCTCATTTCACTCTTTGAAACAGAAGTTAAGTAGCTTAAAGTTTTATTTTATTAAGGTAAATAAGCTGCTTAGCAATGCACATTTGTTTATTAAGGAATATGCGTCTGTGTGCCAAAAACAAAATGCAAATACTATTGTATCTTACTGTTTTTAGTTTCCTGGTTACAGTCAGTTGATTAGTGGGCTGTTGAAACAAAGAATGCACCTTTGTGTTTTCTGTAGTTAAATACAGTAAGGTAGGATAGGACTGTCACATTATTTTATTTTCTAGGCATGGTGCTATTATTCAATGCAAACTGGCTGTGGGTGCTGGAATGGTGACCTGCCAGAATAAAGCATGCTGGAACAGAGAAGGCTCTTTAGTGGGAGCAGTGTTCATTTGATAATCCTATCTGATACAGGCTCACTAAGATCCGTATCAACTTGGCTGCCAGCCATAGGAACACTTGTTGCCCAAGGAAATCACTGAGATCTTGTATGGGGACAAATTAGCTGTGAACACAGTTGTCTTCGCCCGCTGGTGTACCTTGGAAAAGGACCACAGAATGAGGCGTCCCTGGTCTGTGAGTGTGGGTTAGCGATGGGAATATATTGTATTGTCTGCTGAGAGGAAATACAGGAAGAGTAATTTCCAGGATGCTTGAGAGGTGTTCAGTATGCCGCACACTCCAAGAAAGCACATTTCATCACATCAAACGTGCAAAAGATGTCTCCATTTCTCCCCATATTTTCGATGTCTACTGGCCCCCACTTCTGCACATCAACCCTGCAAGAATTTGGGCCCAGCAGGGACAAACATGATGAATGTGTCCTGTATTTTTAGCTGTGGCTGTCAGAAACATGAGCGTGGTCAAGGTTAGCTATCCCACTGGGCTTCTGGGACAAACAGGGCTCCTTGGGTCCTAGCCAGGCAATGGAAGAGGGTTAGAGTGTGTGTGTGTGTGTGTGTGTGTGTGTGTGGCAGGAAATAATTTGGTTCTATATGGTGGATTGGGTTGATCTACAGGCTAGTTTTATAGTGTTACACAGACTTAACATTGGTTATTGTGTGTGTGTGTGTGTGCTTGTGCTCATCTATCCGTGTCCATACATTTGACTGAGATAGAGATATAGCTTACGCATGCTTTCAAAGCATCCACATCTCTCTTTTAACTCTTTGCCAATTAGAAAAAAGAAAAGCCATCCAACACAGTCAGTGTTCCAGTAAATGCACTTGTTGCTATCAGCCAGATCTACCGTGGGTCTGAAGGCTTTCTGAGATTGCCGGGGCCCTGTTGTGCCTGTCTTGGCTTGACATGGGCTGGAGGAATCGCCTCATCCCCTTCAGAATGCAAAACTCACAAATTCACACACTCTCACGTAAACACACACACACACACACTCTCTAGTGTTTTCATTCTCCCCAGTCACATAGCAGAAAGCCCACAGCTCTCTTCTACCTCAATGAGGCAGAGCTCGTCCCAGTGCAGGCTTATTGTACCAACAAGCAGATGCTCCTCAGCCTTTGTCCTCCGTATAGTGGGCTGTTTGTTTTCTCTGTCTTTTCTCACAGGTTCTGTGACAACCTCATTTCTGTCTCCCTCTCCTCCCCTCTCTCAATCTCTCACCCTTAATTCTTGCTTCAGTCCTTCCTCTCATTCCTTCCTTCCCCCCGCTTTCTCTTCCCCTAATCCTCCCTACCACCTTCTTATCTCTGTTATTCTTGGGAGCATGTCTTGTGAAAAAAGGAAAATTATTTTTTTTCCGGAGGCCTTCCTACCAGTTCAACACTCCCACACCACACTTTGAAGGGGGCAGGTTAACGAGTTCCTTGTCGCTGTCCCTGACCAGTCATCCAGGACCAATCGACAGCAGCCTCCCACTGCAGTCCCCGTTCCGACCCCCCCCACCCCCCCCAACCACCACCTCCCTTCAACCAGTAACCCTGAAAACACATTGAGCGCCGGTCGATCCCACACCGAAGGTCGAAGGTCATTTGAAATGTCAGAGCGCGGGGATTAGACATTTGGACGTTTGACCGTTGTCATGATTAAAAAAAAGAAGAAGCCGGGATTAAGGAATTAAAGTTCTCTGGCCTTTAAGTAAGTCCGAAGCAGCCAGTGTCAAGGGAATGACTCGGGGTATGGTTGACGATTTTCTTTTTAAAGGGATTATATTAGTCATGAGGTTGACTTGATTAAAGGGTAGGATTGGGGCTGGATAGCTGTGGATTAGGAGCAGGTGACTTTGAGCATTAGCTGTTTCACGGCTAGCGCTGGGTCCGTTTGTGTGTTTTTGTGAACGCAAGGGCCGGACAGAGAAATAATGAAGCTCATAGGCTTTCGGCTGAGAAAACAGCCTACACTTCAACGAGCGTAATAGCCTTAGCCAGACAGCACTAGAGGCCAACAGGAAGACCCCTCTTTCCAGCTGGGGTGAACTGGAAGCCAGATTTCCTGTGTGAGTGACTGATTCCCTACCAGGCACTTTCAAGTTAATACATATACAGTTTAAATACAAATGAGGACATTGTGATTTGGGCGTAGACGGGTGTGGGGGGTGTTGGAGTAAAGAGGTGTATTTTTAAGATCAGACATGATGTCACCCATCCATCTCTTTGGGGTGCTGAGGTCACACATCCACGTTGGCGAGGCTGCGGGTGGGATGTGGTAATAGACACTCTCTGCCCCTCACCTTTGCTCCCTGATAAGTGACCCTTGGTGAACCCCATACTAATGCTGTCATCCTGATCCTGGGTCTTTGACGCCAATCTGACACCTGGGCCTGGTGTTTGTGCGACAGAGAGTGTGTGTGTGTGAGAGTGAGTGTGTGTGTGAGAGAGAGAGAGAGAGAGAGAGAGAGAGAGAGAGAGCATGTGTGTGTGTGAGAGTGTGTGTTCCCTTCCTTTCCATACGCCAGAGATCAAATCGAAGTCTGTCAATGGCGCCACTTATCAGTCAGCTTGTGATCTCTTTCTCCTCCTCTGTTTCTGAATGAGAGAGGAAGTTAGAAACAGGGCAGCACTTGAGTGTCCGCCTGTGTGGGGCAGACAGGGCATTCATGGACGCCCAGGCTTTCAGTGATCAAGTTACCCCTTTAACCCTTTCAATGCTGTCCTTCCACAACTCTTTTGTCTGAAGGTATCAACTACCTTCAAAAGCAATAATCCATCAAGGCCACCTCAAGAGTTTCCTACAAGAGCCAAATGATAACTTTAGGGCTCAGTTTCCCTCCTCAGCTCTAGATATGTGGTGTTCTAAACAGTGGGTTTACTCTGCAGGTGGAAACAAGCTGAAGCCGCAGCCATTCCGGCTCAACTGGGCCTGGATCTCCTTGGAGAGAGAGTTCTACCTGGTGGATGAGGACGCCAAGTACCTGGAGATCACCCTCAAACGCAGGGGCTATCTGGGAGAAACCTCTTTCGTCAGTAAGTACAGAGAAATCTACTTCCAGAGAGAGTTTGAATGTTGGTTTTTTTTGTCAAATAACCCCTTTACTCCACAATCAAAGTGTTTTTATAATCTTGACTCCTACAAAGGAAAACTCTGCTGGCTAGTAGCAAAACTTTGTGTTTAAAATGACACTTTAGTCATTAGTTGCAGTCAGTTGTGAGAGGGTACTTCAAAAAGTGAAAAACGCCGCTGGACCAAAAACCTTCCATTAAACTGTCATTTTGTGCAAGACTGATCGCTCTTTTAATTATCCTTTTGAAATAATCGCACTGTCCGAAAAAAACATCTCTGCCGCAATGCGTCAAGCCTCCCTCTTCGCCATCGATGTGTCCTGGCTTTTCTCAAACACAGCTCAGTGTGTCCCTAGCTTACCTTCTCGCCAAAGGGCTGAACGAGTCACGCCCCACCACAAGAAAACACCTCCACACCTGTCACGCTGTTGTCTCATGTGATGGATGCTCCGTCTCCAGTCTCGCCAGTGGGAAGGCTGGTTTGATCGAGAGCGCAGACGAGCCGCCTCCCCACAGAGGTCAGGGGGTCACCGCAGGCGCGCTTGTCTGTGTGGCGACAGCGTCCAAACACAGCGGTAATAGTAACACAGCGGTAGTAGTAACACAGCGGTAGTAGTAACACAGCGGTAGTAGTAACACAGTGGTCGTAGGTCTTTGTGGGATACACTCCTCTATTTGCATTGTGTCTTTGTGGATGCAGAGAGGGCAAATAGGCAGAGAGATCTCGTTAATGACTTTACAATGCTGCCGAGTCAGACCGTTCACTGCTCTGTCCTCCCACATCCTCCCTAAACCTACACACAGAGCTTCCTTCCACCCGAGGTGCGCTCGTCTTAAGTCTTCCTTTCCATTCAGTGAGATCAAAGAACAGCCCTGAATCATTAATGTAATTAGATTTCCAAAGACCAAGAGTATCTGATGAAAAAAAATATTAGTAAACAATTTATCAGGATACCCACCTCCCACTGACATTCAATTAAAATGGAAATAATTGAACATTTTCTCATGAATAAAAATGAGGTACAATGCCCACTCTTTTTTGCCTCCTCCACAGGCATCGACACCAAGGACGGCACAGCGGAGAAGGACAAAGATTTCCGAGGAAAGTCCCAGAAGCAGGTCCAGTTCAACCCGGGCCAGACCACGGCCACGTGGAAGGTGAAGATTTTCACCGATCATGAGTTTGAGACGTCAGAGACCTTCGAGATCAAGCTGTCGGAACCCGTCATGGCTGTCCTGGAGTTCCCTGACTCCGCCACCGTGGAGATAGTCGACCCTGGTGATGGTAGGTGCTAGATTTAACCTTTGAACCTACTTTTACAATCCGTTTCACCCCTTAGGACTGGAACTTTGATTCCACACACAATAGTTCTAATCTCCTCTGTCATCTCTGTGGGCCGAGACCTGATGTCCTTGTGTGTCCTTCTTCACAGAGTCCACGGTGTTCATCCCCCAGGCTGAGTTCAAGATCGAGGAGGACATCGGGGAGCTGCTGGTGCCTGTCCGGCGCTCAGGAGACGCCAGCCAGGAGCTCATGGTCGTCTGCTTCACGCAACAAGGTCCGACACGCAGCAGCTGATTTATGTTTGTTTGTCAAACTCAAATACCTTTTCATCGCCTTACAGTCTTTTGTGTGTGGTGTTTCATGCTATGTTTGTTTCTTTTTCTTCAGGCACAGCCACAGGCACCATCCCCAGCACGGTCTTGTCCTACTCGGACTACATCACCCGCCCCGAGGACCACACCAGCGTGCTGCGCTTCGACAAGGACGAGAGGGAGAAGACCTGCCGCATCATCATCATCGACGACTCGCTGTACGAGGAGGAAGAGAGCTTCAATGTCACGCTGAGCATGCCGATGGGTGGTCAGTTGGGCGCCAGCTTCCCCAGCGCCAAGGTTACCATCCTGGCAGACAGTGACGACGGTAAGCGGGAAGTGATGACCCCCAGTGTTAGCCAATCGGGATTAGATAAGGGGATTACATCATAGAATCCGAAATCATTTGAGAACTGGTCAGGGCTAGAATCTCTTTAACAAGTTTATTTACCTAATGGTAAAATCCCTCGTTACACATACTTCAACCAAAACATGTTATTACAATTGTGGATCTGTCCCATCTATGAAATAAGACAAGGTAAGGATCCAAGCTATAATTATGATCAACCACAATAACATTCATGAAGAGAAAAAGCAGACACAGCTATTTCAGTGTGTTTGGAAGCAAGCCTTTCAGTATCATTTTTCCCTGAGGTTTCCCTTGGGTAATGTTAGTCATAATGATATGATTCCTTCCCTGTTTGTTATGAGGCCTTAACTGCTGCCCAAGGAGCTTTGATGTTAAATCACAATTATGTGTGTGTGGGTCTTTGTGTGCTTTGTCAGCCTGTGTGTTGGAGTTCTGGTTGGGTTGTGTGTGTGTTTGTGCCTGTGCACATTCCTGTTGCCAGGCTTTGCACCTCAGGGACGTTTCCTGTCGAGTGTGCTGGTGCGATCGTGTACAGTTGTTGTGCGTCCAGCCCTGTGTCTTTGTTGTGTCTATGAGGACTGGAGAGAGCCCAGCACCATCAACACCATCACTCACCCTGGCAGGTGCTGGAGATCCCTCTGCCTGCTGGAGATCCCTCCGCCTCGTGCCCCTTTGATACCTTTCCCGTGGCTGTGCCACTTTGGTGTCCCTGAGTCATGTAGTGGCTGGCGCCATATCCAAAGCCACACACACACACTTAGCTGAAGACAAAAGCATGGCTCCCAGAGGGCGGTGTTTGCCTGGTTGCCCCGGCCATGCCCTCTCCCATCCCCCTATTCTTGGCCTCATCACCTGCTTGGCAACCCCCGTTGGAAATTAGAACGATCCCCTTCAGTCTTTCCGTGTCCATGTGCGTATGTGTGTCTGCCTGCCTATACTATACTTTGCTTTCATTGTTCCGTCCTTGTGTGTTCTGTCTGTGTCTGTCTGTGTCTGTCTGTCTACCTGTCTGTCTGAGTCTGTCAGTGAGTCTGCCTGTCTACCTGTTTGCCAGACAACACCAGAAACTCGATAACCATCGGCAGGTGTCGAGAGGAAGGATAGCAACTCTGGACAAAGCAGGAAGAACATTAGAGACGTGTTTTGTTCCAGGCTGCCCCTCTTCTCACACGTTCAGCAGAGATGAATAGAGAGCAGCCCACCTCCCACCCCCCACCCCCTCCTACCCTCCCACCCCCCCACCTCCTCCTACCCTCCCATCCACCACCCCCCTCCTTCCCTCCCATCCACCACCCCCTCCTACCCTCCCATCCCACCACCCCCCTCCTTCCCTCCCATCCACCACCCCCCTCCTTCCCTCCCATCCACCACCCCCCTCCTACCCTCCCACCTCCCACCCCCTCCTACCCTCCCACCCCCCCACCCCCTCCTACCCTCCCATCCACCACCCTACCCTCCCCACCCCCCTCCTACCCTCCCACCCCCCACCCCCTCCTACCCCTCCCATCCACCACCCCCCCTCCTACCCTCCCCACCCACCCCCACCCCCTCCTTCCCTCCCATCCACCACCCCCCTCCTACCCTCCCCATCCACCACCCCCTCCTACCCTCCCACCCCCCACCCCCTCCTCCCTCCCATCCCCACCCCCTCCTCCCTCCCACCCCCCACCCCCTCCACCCTCCCACCCCCCCTCCTACCCTCCCATCCCACCACCCCCTCCTTCCCTCCCATCCACCCCCCCCTCCTCCCCTCCCATCCCCCACCCCCTCCTACCCCCCCTCCCACTCCTCCCTCCCATCCACCACCCCCTCCTACCCTCCCATCCACCACCCCCCTCCTCCCTCCCATCCACCCCCCCCTCCTTCCCTCCCATCCACCACCCCCCTCCTACCCTCCCATCCCACCCCCTCCTCCCTCCCCCCCACCCCCCACCCCACCCTACCCTCCCCATCTCCTACCCTCTCACCCCCCACCCCCCTCCTACCCTCCCACTCCTTCCCTCCCATCCACCACCCCCTCCTACCCTCCCACCCCCCCACCCCCCTCCTTCCCTCCCCATCCACCACCCCCCCTCCTTCCCTCCCACCCCCCCACCCCCCCTCCTTCCCTCCCATCCACCCACCCCCCCCTCCTTCCCTCCCACCCACCCCCACCCCCTCCTTCCCTCCCATCCACCACCCCCTCCTTCCCTCCCCATCCCCCCCCACCCCCTCCTTCCCTCCCACCCCCCCACCCCACCCTACCCTCCCATCCACCACCCCCCTCCTTCCCTCCCTCCCTCCCTCTTTTTGTATCTGATGGGTGCCAGAAAGCAGGCAGCGGCTGAGAGGAGGTGACTTTAGTGAAGGAATTTTTAAATGACAGGCATGTTTTTTCCCCAGGCCCTTTTCTGATGGCTTTCGCTACACATCTTTGGTTTATTTGTGCAGCTAATAGAGGGGACTGAGGTTAACTGACTTATTTTTCACTTGAGGAATGTACGGTGCTTGCAAGCTTAGCCAAACAGAAACTAGCAAATATTCATTTTTTCAGGTTGCTATTACAAAAGCTGAAGAAAAGTGCTTCCATCGTTTATATATCGGTGTCCAATACTATTACTGAGCTGGGCTAGATATGAAAAATGCATTTTGTCATGTAGACACGATGACAACATGAGATTATTTATATGAAGATGTATTTTCTGAACCATTGGCATTGCTCCTTGCATAGTTGCTGTACATCTACCATTGTAGTATCTCAACATCCTGTTATCTTCCTCCTCTCCTCTCCTCCCTCTCTCCCACCATTTCCTCCAAGCAGACCATCCTGCTGACAGACAGACAGGGATTTAATCCCTCGCCAGCCATTTTGCTACTAGAACACAATCGGACGCTATGTATAAATAATGAACGTACATTCCATGTCGTGACTCCAGGCGACGTGATGAGACAGGAGATAGGAGTCCTCAATATAAACCTCCATTGTTGCGGCCTGGCGTCTTGGTGGGTCCCTTCAAGGAAACACCCCTTTCCTAGCTGGCGTGCGTGTGTCTGTGTGTGTGTGTGCATGTGTAAACCCATCTGCCTGGCTGGGTAAACCTGTGGTTTGGCTCACAGCCAGCTTCAGGCCCCATTGTTATTTGTCTGGCTCTTCCTCCCAGTGATCTTTCAGGGTTGCCATGTTGGCACCTCAACCCCCCAATAACCCCCCCATCCTGGTGCTGAATAGTGTCAGTGACTGAGAAGCATTGATATAGTGCCAGATCTCCCATGCCCAGGGGACTAAACTGATAAGATACAGTTTTTAGGAATCCTATTCGTATTGCAACTACATGCAAATACAAATGATGTGCTCACCTCTTCTACTGTTTTATGTTGCGGTTATTTTTAACAGTGATGACTGTTCAAAGGGTTAGAGATCAGACTTTGATCTTAGGAGATAGTCAGGGTTGTCAGTGTGGGCTAACGATGGCCGTTATAGAAGGGTGTGGAGAGATGAATCAGTGGTTTGAGCCTTTGTTCCAGGGGTCTGCATTCCAGGGATGTGGGTGTGTGTGTGTGTGTGGTGTGTGTGTGTGTGTGTGTGTTATGAGGGAGTAGATCCGCCTGTCTGTCTATGCCCCCCCTTTTCTTCACCGTTATCAGACAAGGGAACATCCTTCAGGCCTCACCTGACCCAAACACACACACACACACCTTAATGTGGATGCTCAGCAGTTCCACAGAGCCTTGGCACTGAGTTCAGATGCCTGGCTTGATGAGAAGGAGGAGGAGGAGGGGATGAGAGAGGGATGAGAGAGGGATGACAGCTCTCTTCCTGAGCAGACTCTCTGCCGGAGGCGGTAGCGACCGCATGACCGAGTAAACCCTGCCACCGTTTCAAAGCCAAACGTGTTTGAACATCCAGGCTTTTCGCCACGTCTAATTCAGCACCCCGAGTTGGACCTCTTAAGTGTTGAAACCCGTGTGCAGAAAGGATCATAGCCAGCGGCACCACCTCCCTACTGTACTATATGACTCTTGACTGCTTCAGAAACCATTTAGAATATACGTAAGCCAATGCTCTCTTATATTATCTCTATCTCCATTTCTGTCTCTCTCTCATTCTCTCTCTTTGTCTCTCGTTCCCCCTCCCTTTCCAACAGAGCCGTCCCTGTACTTTGGGGAGCCGGAGTACGTGGTGGATGAGAGCTCGGGCTACGTGGAGGTGAGGGTGTGGAGGACAGGCACCGACCTGTCCAAGACCGCCACCATCACCGTGCGCTCCCGCAAGAGCGACCCCGTCTCCGCCGAGGGTAAAGACCAACCCCCCTGTGTCTGTCTGCTGTGTCTGTCTGCTGTGTCTGTCTGTCTGTCTGTGTCTGTCTGTGTCTGTCTATTTTATTTGTTCAATTATCTATCTATCCTTCCTTTCTTACATCCATCCATCCATCCATCCATCTATCCATCTATCCATTCATCTATTCATCTATTTATACATCCATCAACTGTATTTCCATGCAGTCACTATATCAATGTCCCTGTCTCACCTTGCCCCTCTCTCACCCCGCTGCCAGCTGGCCTGGACTATGTCGGCATCAGCCGTAACCTGGACTTCGCCCCCGGGGTGACCATGCAGACGTTCAGGGTGACCATCCTGGATGACCTGGGCCAGCCGGAGCTGGAGGGGCCCGAGACCTTCGACCTGGTCCTCAGGATGCCCATGAACGCTGTGCTGGGAGAGCCCAGCAAGACAACCATCACCATCAACGACACCATCACCGACCGTGAGTCACTCTCCTCCACACACACACACACACACACACATAGTCACACACCTGGAGGACAAAGGCTCCAATGCATGCAGAGGGTCTGTTCAGACCAGGGTTTGTTTGTCAATAGAACTTCTACACACTTACACACAGTCACTTGATGCTAATTTATAACCATTCCAATTAAAATCAAAAATGTAATTCCTGTGTACTAACAGCCAGTTAAAGTGTGTCCCATTGCTGTTGACAGTGCCCAAGGTGCAGTTCAAGGAGGGCAGCTACAAGGTGGACGAGGCCGATGGGGAGGTGAAGGTCATCGTCTACCGCAGCGGCGACATCAGCCACGCCTCCACGGTGCGCTGCTACACACGCCAGGGCTCCGCCCAGGTCATGATGGACTACAACGAGAGGCCCAACACCGACGGCTCGCTGGTCAGCTTCCTCCCAGGTACCACACAGAAGGAGAGGGGGAGGAGGACCGCTGCTCAGGCCTTTTGTTTTGTTGGTTCTAGTCCAGATTTTTTACGATTTTTTCTTTCTCACTTTTTTTTTAATCTTTCTTTCCGTCTTATCTTTCTCTCTTTCTTCTTCTCCACATTGTTACTTGGCACCCTCGAGGCAATCGCAACCTCCTCACTTTTTTCCCCCCGAGCCCCCTCACTTTATAATTATCTGTCAACGCGTATTCCTCCCGTGTACATCGATACCATCTTACAGGGTCTCTCGTTTACTTACTTGTATGTCATTCTCTCGTCTCCCTCTCGCCTTCCCTCTCGCTCTGTCTCTCCCTACCTCCCTCTCTCTCTTTCATCTCTCTTACCCTCCCTCTCTATCATCTCTCTGCATCTTTCTCATCTCCCTCTCTCTCTCCCCTTCCTCCCCAGGGGAGAGTGAGAAGCCGTGCGTGGTGATCCTGGTGGATGACTCGGTGTACGAGGAGGACGAGGAGCTCCGCCTGGTGCTGGGCTCGCCCAAGAGCAAGTCCCCCTACGGAGCCTCCATAGGGGAGCAGAAGGAGGCGCTGGTCACCATCACGGACGAGAAAGACAGTAAGCCCGGGCTGGAGGGGTGAAATCACAGATAACACCGGTCACGTTCACTGGTGCCTGCAAAAGGGACAAAGTGCTTAGTTACACACAGCAGGTTCTTACCCGTGGGTGCTAATTAGCTAAGTGTACGCACCTGTACGATGCTTTGTGTGCGCCTGCAAAAGGCTCTCTGCTTTGACTCGTGCTTTTAACCATAGTTAAAAGAGCTGAGTTGTCATTCTCATTCTCTTTCTTCCTCCTCTTCCGCCTCCTCGTCCCTTTCTCCTCCTCCCTCTCCTCCCTCCACACAGAGCCCATCATCCGTTTCTCCGAGATCAAGTACAGCGTGCGGGAGCCTCAGGTGAAGGGCGAGATAGCCCTGGTTAGGATCCCCATCCTGAGGGTGGGAGACAGCTCCAAGGTGTCACTGGTGCGCGTCCACACCAAGGACGGCTCCGCCACCTCCGGAGAGGACTACAACCCCCTGTCCGAAGGCGAGCAGCCATTTTGACTACATCACCCAGTCGGCTTAGAATTGATGTCTGAACTGAGAAATTCCAAGTGTTTACTGTGAAGGTCAAAGGTTGATTTACACACTCTTCAGACTAAAAAGCCCCTTCAAGACATAGACGTGTGGAGAGAAGAATCCCACAATTGTAAACACTGGGGCTGTATCGTCATGTGATTTACGTTTTCAGATGTGGAGTTCAAGGAGGGGGAGACGGAGCACTTTGTGGAGGTGCAGATCCTGTTTGACGGCCAGAGGGAGATGAGAGAGGCCTTCACTGTGCACCTGAAGCCTGATGAATACATGGTGGCCGAGACCATGGTGAGACCAAGAGCACACAGCGCTCGTGCACAAGCACATCCAGACACACACATTAACACATCCATTAACACATCCACATGTGCGCTCGCTCGCTCCCTCATTCACATACATATAACACAAACATACATACAATACACACTAACACACACGTTACAAAAATACCTTTAGCACCCAGAGCTATATACACACACACACAGACACACTCGGCTCTGTGTTAAAATAGCCAGGCAGCAGCTGCCACTGTCAGCAAACCCAAATCACGACGTCTCGTAAAAAAGCCCTTTCCTCTTTGAGCCTGTGTGTGTGATGTGTGTGTGTTGTGTGTGTGATGTGTGTTGTGTGTGTGTGTGTGTTGTGTGTGTGTTGTGTGTTGTGTGTGTGTTGTGTATGTGTGTGTGTTGTGTGTGTGCTTGGAGAATGGTGCTCCGGGTGACCAGTGCCCTGACCTATAAACAGGGATACATGGCATCCCAAACATGTACTGTACGGTGCTGCACGCGCTCTCTCCTCTCTCCTGCTGCCTCTCATTCCAGGGAGCTGGGCCCTCCTCACTTCCTGGCTCAGCTTATATCTTACCAACAGCATGATGATAGATTTATGTAAACGCAGATGCTTGCATGTGTGGTGTAAATAGATGTTTGATCCCGAGTAAATAGTTGAAACTTAGTTTCATATGCAAAATATTTCTAAAGAGCTAAGTGATTCGATTGTCGACTTTCAATCCAATTTCAATGTCTGTTCATTCTTTACTGCATGAGTGCTATTTTGATTTGTAAATCAAGAGAACTTGTGAATAAATGAGCTGAAGTGAACTAACCCTGAAGTGAACTAAGCCCTGAAGGAACGGTGTTCCCTGTGTGCTCCTCCAGATGAGTAAGGCCATCGTGTACATCGAGGAGATGGACAGCGTGGCGGACGTCACCTTCCCGGCCGTCCCCGTGGTGATCTCCCTGCTCATGTACGACGACACGGCACGCGCCAGGGACAACCCCCGACCCCCCACCGGATACCCTGTCGTCTGCGTGACCGTGAGTGGCCGCGTCCACACGCTCGCTCACACACCACACACACACACACTCCCACACACACACACACATACAGACACACACATCATACACTTGAGAACTTAAAAAATACAAACTTAAAAAATATATATATTTCCCTTTCATTTCGTTTCATTCACTTCAGTTCACAATTGACACAAATGATTTCAGTGTCCTTCACTCAAGTAGAAGTACAGATACTTATCTTTAAAAAATACTTTTTCACTCAAGTTCCAGTAAAGAAGTATGGGCTCTGACATATACTTAAGTTTAAAAAAAAGAAGAAATCTCTGCTTGAATACTAAAGGCAGTAACGTCTTTGCTCCAACAGGCCTGCAACCCCAAATACCACGACTTCGACAAGACGGGCTCCATCTGCACGGCGGAGAACATCAACGACACCCTGACCCAGTACCGCTGGCTCGTCAGCGCCCCCAGCGGGACCGACGGCGTCACCAGCCCCATGAGAGAGGTGGACACCAACACCTTCTTCACCAACACCAAGTCCATCACCCTGGACTCCATCTACTTCCAGGCAGGCTCCCGTGTCCAGTGTGCGGCCCGAGCCTTCAACATCAACGGAGACGCCGGTCTGGAGCTGTCCAGTCCCATCGCCGTGGTCAGCAAGGAGGAAGGTGAGAACAGGGAGTCTATGACGTTTGGGGAGAGGAGTTTAAAGTTTAATGCCATGCTTGTTGTTGTTGTTGTTCTGGAATGCCAAAATACTAAGACATTCAAATGTACTCATGTGGTAATTGTGTTTACTGAATTACAAGACAAAACCACTTGTTACCATAGCTTGTGATCTTAGTACTTGGTACTAGTAAAGTCAGTGTTAGGGTACATTTTGGTTGAAGTTGTGTTTTTTCCTGTGTTCTGTTGTGGGCGGTTCTGATGTTCTGCCGGTTCTGTAGGGATGTGTCAACCTCGTGTCGCCGGTACCGTGGGGGCGGAACCCTTCTCTGCCAAGATCCGCTACACGGGCCCCGACGACCCCGACTTTCCCAACCTCATCAAGCTGACGGTCCACATGCCACACATGGACGGTAGGTGGACAACTCAGCTTCTTCACCAACACAGAAACCAGAAACCATGTTCTTACGGTTGAAGTGAGATAATAAGCGACAATATCATTGAAAGTCCTACATCTAAATCCTTTAGGTTTTTTTTGTGTCTGCCTCTCTCGTGACCTGTCTTCCTTCCTCCTCGCCCGCCCTCTGTTTCTCCAGGCATGCTGCCCGTCATCTCTACCAGAGCTCTCCAGAACTTCGAGCTGACCCTGAGCCCGGACGGCACGCGCGTGGGCAACCACCGCTGCTCCAACCTGCTGGACTTCAACGAGATCCAGACGGGCCACGGCTTCATCACGGACGCCACCAAGAACCCCGAGATCATCGGCGAGACGTCTCCCTACCAGTACAGCGGCACCATGCGCTCCGCCAACTCCCTGCGCTTCTACAGGAACCTGAACCTGGAGGCGTGCCTGTGGGAGTTCACCAGCTTCTACGACATGTCGGAGCTGCTCAGCGACTGCGGGGGGTCCATCGGGACCGACGGGCAGGTAGGGGGAGGTGGCACACATGCATAGACACGCACAGACACACACACGCGCACAGACACACACACACAGACACACACACACACACACGGCATTTACATTTTTACATATTTGGCGCTTTTATCCCAAGTGACATAGAAATACTGCATGTCCAGTGGTAATTGCAGCTCTGAAGTGCTATGCTATGAAGCAGCTATGGAGCAGCTAGCAGTCCAGTCTGACCCTGTGTCTCCGCCTGCAGGTGCTGAACCTGGTGCAGTCCTACGTCACCCTGCGCGTGCCCCTCTACGTCTCCTACGTGTTCCACTCCCCCGTGGCCGTGGGCGGCTGGCAGCACTTTGACCTGCAGTCCGAGCTCAAGCTCACCTTCGTCTACGACACCGCCATCTTGTGGCAGGAGGGCATCGGCAGCCCGCCCGAGGCAGAACTGCAAGGTACACTCAGAACCAAACACTCCCTTTATCGGTCATATGAGGTACTACAGTCGCAGGCTTTTATGACTTTTTTTGCCAATGAAAAATCCAGTTTAGTTAGTTTGTTGTTATTTTCCTTTTATCCGGTTGTTGCTACATATGTTAAGTGATCTGTGGTAGTGAACATGTTGTGTGCCTGTGGACCTTCTAGGAGCCATGTATCCCCACCAGCATGAGGATCAACGAGGAGGGCCGTCTGGTGGTCAACTTCAAGACAGAGTCTCGCTACAGGGGCCTCTTTGTCATGTCCCACCCAGGTACGCACACACACACACACACACACACAGTGTACTACACACACAAACACACACACAGTGTACTACATACACACAGCATTTACTTACCAACCTATGTCAGTTATACTTAATGACATGCACATATATGAATACAAAACACAAAAACACAGTCACATGCGATGAAACCATCCAGTGGTCATTCTATACAGCCAGTCCCTATAGGGTTGCCCAGTGACCCAGATCTCTATTTCTGGCATCTCTCGTTAAGGAGCTTCTCTTCCTGTGTGCCATAAAATAGAAATGTGACTCACCTTACACATTCCATGCAAGGTGCCGAAAAACGTCATAATATTTCGCCTGTAAATTATGAAATGATGAGTCATGAGTTGAATTACAACTTTCTTTGTTTTATGGACAGAAACATGAATCTATGGGTTTCATGTACACGGCTGGGTACTTATAAACGGTGTGTGTGTGTGTGTGTCCAGGAACAGGCCTGTCGTCCATGGTGATGTGTGCGGACCACCCAGGGCTGACCTTCACCCTGTCCCTGGTCCGGACCGAGCCCACCTACAACCAGCCCATGCAGCAGTGGAGCTTCGTCTCAGACTTTGCTGTGAGTCGACACTCGCTTTATTTCGAGGCTGAAAAAGATACACCGTGTTAACACAGAGTTAGAGTCTGGCTCTATTGGAAACTTGGTACAAACAAGTCAATGCTAAAAAACATACTACAGGGAATCTATACATACATTAATTATGTTATGAATTTTTCATCAATTTATTCAATTCTTATTTTTTTCTGTGTTTGTAGTTAGTAGCATATCATGGATTACCTTAATAACGAATAGACCTTCCAGGGGTCTCCAGGGTCCTCAGTGAGTAATCACGGTTCTCCTGTTCTCCACAGGTGCGTGACTACTCTGGAACCTACACGGTGAAGCTGATCCCCTGCAGCGCCTCCCCCAACGGCGAGTACAGCATCCCCCCCGTGTGCCACCCCCGAGAGCCCCTCACCTTCGACATGGACATCCGCTTCCAGCAGGTCTGCTCTCCTCCCCTGAGACCCAGTGGAATGAACGTGTCTACGGATGATTAGAGTGTGACTGGAGTATTAGTGTTGAGTATTAGTGGCTAACATCGATAGAGGAAGGGGTTCCATTGCATTGCAGGCAATTTCATACTCAATCCAATGCAAATGTCTCTCCTGTCTGTGCAACCCTCCTCTCCTCTACTCCTGTCTCCCCTCCCCTCTCCTCTCCCCCTCCCCTCTCCTCCTCAGGTGAGTGACCCAGTGGCAGCAGAGTTCAGTCTCAACACCCAGATGTTCCTGCTGTCCAAGAGGGAGCTGTGGCTGTCTGACGGCTCCATGGGCTTTGGAGAGGGATCCGACGCTGCCTTCTCAGAAGGTAGGAAAGGACCCCTAGTGGCTCTTGAGAGACACTACACCCAGGAGACTTCATTCAGACTGTTACCATTCGGCAGTTGGTTACTGCCCCAATTCTGAGTAGTTATTTTTTAACATAGAGCCTGAACCACCCTCGTTAGTTCAGTCCTGCCCCCTCTCTCCTCTTCCTACTTCCTTCTCCTCCTCCCGTCCTCACGCCATCCTTCCCCTCCTCCGCCAGGCTCGTCCATCTACGGCCGCGTCATGGTGGACCCGGTGCAGAACCTGGGAGACTCGTTCACCTGCAGCATCGAGAAAGTGTTCCTGTGCACGGGGGCGGATGGATACGTGCCCAAGTACAACCCCACCAACAAGGAGTATGGCTGCCTGGCGGACGCTCCCTCGCTGCTCTACAGGTTCAAGATCCTGGTGAGAGCATCGGACACACACCTATACCTCTGTATCTATGTGGTCCATGTGGTACCCTGTGTGTAGGGGTTTTATTGTGTAGGTCTGTGTAAAATATTTTTTGGTGTCACCTGTTTTGGCTCATCTGTACATGTTCGAGGATTGTTTTTCTAATGTGTGTGTTTGTGCGTCTTCTCCAGGACAAGGCCCAGCCGGAGACCCAGGCTTCTGCGTTTGGAGACGTCCTGTTCGAAGCCACCCTGGCCCTGGACAGCCCAGGGGCCCTTCCTCTGGTCAGACAGCCTGGCTCTGATGGCTTCACCCTGTCCTCCTCCCCTCTGTTCCAGGTAGAAACACACACACACAACCCCTCCTCCACACATACACACACACAGTTAACTCTCACAGCTATATCTTACAGACACATGCATAAACAAATGCACAAACAATGCTCACAGAAAACGCATGCACATATTAGCTGACACCTACAACATAACGTTCAGGTGTAGAGGAAGTGTGCATCAAAAGCTCACACCTCTTTTCGTTTTTCAAGGTGGCTGCGGGTCGAGAGTGGTTCATCCACACCATCTATACCGTCCGCTCCAGAGATAACGCCAACCGCAGCATCGGAAAGCGCAGCCTGGACTACCAGCACCACAGCATGTCCTCCGTGGACCCCCAGCCCGAGATCGGCACCTCCTCCCTGGCCCGCAGCCGCCGAGCCGCCCCCTCCGCCCCCGTCCTAGCCCAGGACATCGGCGTGGACGCCAGCCGGGGCACCAACATCCAGCACATCGCCCTGGACCGCTCCGACCGCATGGTAGTCAGCCAGCGCCAGCCCTGGACCCCCAGCCGCGAGCGCCAGCCCCTCCTGGAGCGGCCCCTCCTGGGGAGCTCCGGCAGGGAGCCCCTGGACACCTCCACCCTGCCCATGCTGGTGGGGCTGGCCGGTCTCATCCTCCTCATCTGCCTGGTCGCCATCGTGGTCGTCCTGCTGGTGAGGCGCAAGAGGCGGGACAAGGAGAGCCAGTTCCCCCCCTACGCCACGTCCTCCAGCTCGGCCTACGGCGGGAGCAGCTGCAGCGCCGGGACGACGAGCACGAGGCAGTTCTCGGATAGTTCCGAGGTCTAGAGACACCCACCGCTATCACACACACACGCACGCAGACACACACACACACACACGCAGATACACACACATAACCCAGACCTTCCCTGCAGACCCCCTCTGAAAAGAAAACTGTTACTGTTCCTTTCTCCACCACAGTGCCTTCTAAGTCAAAAACTAACAAACCTCACTCTCCTTAGCACTGAAGACAGCTCATACAGCCGGCACTCTGGACAGTGCACCTATATGGATGAGGGTTACTACAAATGCAATATGTGTGAGTGCATGCGTGATGGGCTTTTTTAAGGAGCTGGCGTTCTGTCAGGCTGCCTGACCCACTATGAAGTGTTTCCTGCCCCTCCTATAAACAGCCCCTCAGTAGAAACACAGGCCTCGTTTAATAACGTCACTCGTTCAATGGTACACCCTGTTCCTCTTGTTTTTAGTTCTTAAATGCTCATTTTGCCCAATTGTAAAGAACCATTTACTGTTTGTGCTTGAGTGGGAAAACGCCTGTGGAATCTTCTGAAATACAGCATGTCTTCAGCACAGGTAGTAGCCTTACGAGTTAACAGCTCTGATTTGTTTTTGTGTCCCGTTTTCCCTGGAGAAAACAACTTTACTAAGGTGTTTTTACCATCATCACTCATTGTCAACCATTGTATTATTTCATGTTTTTTTATGTTGAGAGGAACAGCCATGTGTTAAATGTTATGTGAGCGGAGGCTATCTGTCTAGTGAATGCTGTTGTGATAAATTCTTGTATTTTTGTAATGTGATGTTGACGATGCGCTGCTGTGTGTTTAAAAGCCCTTCATGTCTTGGCCCACTGCAGCACACCATAATGGTGCTATTCAAAGGGATTGTATTATGTCATTTTAGTCAAATGAGAGAACGTAACTATTAATTCAGAATTTTTTTTTATACATCTTTTTACAGGTCTTTGAGAATGCGGTTTAAAAGCATACCTATGTGCATAGCATGACTTGCCTGTGTACATACTTGCATGTATAGAATATTGAAAATCTCCACAGGACAATGCAAAAAAAAAGGTATTAACACACCCTGGTGAAACTTGAAAATAAAAATAACTCAACACTCTGTGCTCTGTAACCTACAAAGCAATAACCAACTTAAAATTATTACCTTTGTTTTATGCAAGTGACAATATATAAGTTAACATGTGCCAATTAGTATAGATGTAGAATTTTCCAGGCCAATTTCAATCAAATTGGTGTTTTATCATTTTGTGATCACTTCAATGCATTGTTTGATGTACGCCAACTATAACTGCCAAATACAAATGTACTTTTCTGAAATCGTTTTAGCGTTTTCCATCAACACATGCAACACAGAGCTGAACTACTCTGGTCATGAATAAGCCTAGTCCTAGACTTGGTCATTAGGGCGTATACATGTACATCCTGAATCCTGTATGACCTTCACCACTTAACTGAGCCCCTGCCTCTGCTGAAAACACATATCAACACATTGTGTCTCATACTTCTCTAGAGGCCTCTGCTTTCTGGAGGTCACTCCTCCTCTCTTCACCCTCCCTGCATGTTCTGTGAATGACAGAGAGCGTCACAGAGGAACAAAAGGAGGAGGGGATATGTAAATAGTCGGCAACACTAGAACAGCAGGCCAGGTATGGATTACTGGGGTCAGTTGAGGTGAGGTTGGTGCATCACAAATAGAGCTGGTGAGCAGACAGGAATGGTTGTCTGGGTGAGAGAGATGTGGGAGAGGTCGTAGTAAGAAACATCAGGGCTTGATGGGGTTTATCAATCTGGAAGATGGAAAACTGGATGTTTTGAGAACCAGGCATGTTTTCTCATGCTTTGTAAGGAGGGTAAGAGAAGTGGGATTGAGGCTGGTACTGTAGACAGGTAGAGGAGGGAAGGAACACTTTGTAGCATCATCATCTGTGAACCCATCTGCATCCCTGTGGACATTATGGACCTGCAGATGGCAATGTGGGGAAAAAAACACTTGTTCTTTAGGTGTAACGACTCATCAATAATTGGACACACCTGTGGCTCAGTACGTCCTGATTGGCCCACAGGTGTGAGCAATTATTGATGATGATGATGTGGAACAATCAGGATTAAATTAGCCTTTGTTTCTGTTTTGTTACTTTGTGTATGTTAATATACAATTAAGTATTTATACTTTTCAGGGGATTCTGATATTAACCTCTCTGGACATGTACAAGCCAGCATTCATTAAATAACTGTTAATTTAACGTTTATAAATCCTGAAAGTTAGTATTTTCACCAAGATAACATTCTGTCATCAGTTTTTAAAAAACAGTGGTAGTTTATTGAGACATATTCCAAAAAGACATTTTCAACCCTTGTAGGTAAAGAAAAACAAATTAGGTTCTTCAAAATAAAAAAGGGACACATTGTTACAGGAAAAGGAATGTGGTACACAACCAAACAGGCATAAATACATTTATTATATCACCTCAAGTACTAGTAAAAAAGGTAGAAAATAAACAAAACCAAATAACCCAGTGCGGCTGCAGTATGGTGTTGAGTCACTAACAAGGCAAGCCTGCGAACAACTAAACCTTACCTAGAACGAGCCGAGCTACAAGCAAAGAAGCTTCTAGTCCTCTGAGGGGATTTTTTTTTGTACAGTACATCGTCACGACCCGTAAAAAAAAACTAAGGAAAAAGAAAATATGCAACAGACGTTACGACTAGGTATCTTGTTGCTCTCTGCTCTCTCTTCTTCCTTCCTCGGGCACCTGACGTTCACTGCATCACAGCTTGAGTTTTTTCCTGCGCCCCACGTCCGTCCGGGGTTCCCTCAGACTTGCGTTTTTGGACCTGAGAAGACAAGATGACAAGAAAAAACAGATGGTGAATTTCTGACATGTCTACAGACTAACAACTGTATGGCCCATTTGTTGACATGATAGTTTTAGGAAGGGGGAGGGGTTAGTGTGTCTTCATGTCCTGCTGGCAGGGCGGTGTGACAGCAGCTTCTTACCGAGCTAGACTTAGGTCCTCTCTTCTTCTTCTCTGCCTTCTCTCGCTCCTCCAGCTCCATGTTCTCTCGCTCAATCAGCGTGATCAGAGTGTTGCATCGCCTCTGGAGCTCCTACACACACACACACACACACATTAACCCCAAAACGACTCAGAAAGCATCGTAACATGACAATATGAAGAGCAACTTCGACATAAACAAAGTATTCACCATGGCGGTTCTGGACTTGAGGAACCAGTCGAAGCGGAACTGGGGCGAGTTGCGGATGCACTGGCGCAGCTCGTCGTAGACGCTCTCCTTGTCGAAGCCCAGCTTGTGCAGCATGCAGATGAGGAAGCGGTCCTCCTCCTCCGTGTAGTTCTTGCCCTTGTTGGTGCCGTAGGAGATACGAAGCTGGTGGAATGGGGCCTTGTATCGCCCAATCTAGGGGGAAGGTTACAGAGGGATTTGGGTTTAAATATATATTTAAGTTTTGTTTGCCATTTGTTTTCCGGTACAAGTACAACTACATTCGAATTCCGCTCCACTGGAAGTTGTATCCAAATCCTAATCTGAATCAATTCCAACACTGCTTGTAATGCTTTTAAAAAGAAGACGGTGTTGGCTTCAGCTACCTTGGAGTCCAGCGCCTTCTTGATGCTGATCCTCCTCTGGATCCTGGCCTCTCCTCTCTCGATCTGGGCCATGATCTTCTCGATGTCCTGCAGCTCGTTGCAGCGCTCCCAGAACACCGCTGGGAGAAGAGAAAACACACAGAGACAAGTTGACGTCATGCTACTCATCCACGTAAACGGACGTGTTCTCTTTGAGGGAGTGAGTTTCCCCCTCAGCGAGGATGAGGGACCAGCGCTCCAGGTTTAGGACTGGGCTTTTCTTCCCCTCTGTGTTGGTCATCAAGGACATTGTAAAGTCCTCAATGGGTAAAAAAATGGGTTGTTTTGGGTGCTGAAATACTTTTTTGTTGCTTTTACCAGAATATTCCATGACTTCTTCTGGAGTTTTGCCCTCGACCTCCCTGGCGATGTTTTCGATGTCGTCTCGTCCCCACTTCTCATTGGCTTTGATGAACTGGTTAAAGTCACGCTTGTTCCAAATTGTGAAGCCCTGGGTGCAAGTTATTGTCGATGAGTGTGTGTATAAACAAAAATGAAACGCGAATGAAACCATGTTGAACAGATGAAAACAGCCTGCTCTGGACACCATGTACCTGGGAGAGGAGGTTCTCCTTCTCCTCAAGCTCCTCCTCTGATAGGGCCTCTGCATCGTCAATCTTGGCCTGCTCCTCTTTCTGTTGCTGGGCAGAGTTGGGGAGCTCTGGGTTGCGAGGAACCTGAATAGAAACACAGTTTTATAAACACTCTGCATGTCACTCTGCTCTCTTTCGAAGCATTATACAGCAAACAGAGAAGTGCTGAGACCAGGGGACACTGGACAGACCTTGTAGCCAATGGTCTTCCTGTAGAAGAGAATCTCTTTCTCCAGCAGCTCAAATAGACGAGGGGGGAAGAACTGGAAGTCTTGAACATTGGGCTGCTTGGGGGGGCGAGGAGCCTACAAGAGAGATGGAGGAATGGGGGGGGGAGAAGGTTACATTTTTCTACACGGCCCAGAGATGTATTTTTGGTGGTGAACATTGGGTAATTGTCTTTCAGGGTGTGCTTACTCCACCTGCCCTGAGGGGGGCGGTAGGGAGAAGTGTCTCACCTTGGGTGCTTTGGGTTCGCTGACGCGAAGGGCCTCTCGGAAGTAGGCATCCACCGCATAGTTGGCCTTCCTTTCTCTCTTGGGCGGTTCGATCCAGTTTGTAATAACCTACGAGAGCAGAAAGCCAACGACTTACACGGGGCCTAGAGGACATGGAAATACATTTGAAGGTCCCTGAGACCGTTAAAGAGACGCTACCTTCTTTTTCTCCCTGTAGTCCTCTCCTTCGAAGGAGTACACTGTGTACGCCGCGGCGTTCTCCGTGTCCATGCTGAAGTTCCTCAAAGAACTCTCGCCCAGGTTCTCCATCTTCTCCTTCAACTCAATGGTCTGGAGGAACCGGACATGAACACAGACATTCAACACATCATCGGACGGGAGCTGGAGAGTTTTCACTGAATCCAATACATGGCTTTTCTGACATGAAAAACTGTTTGATAGCCTTCATCCTGACCTTCTTCTCTCCTCTCTCGAGGATCTCGTCGATGTCTTCGTCCGTGATGTCACTCTCCTTGGAGGCAAAGACGTGGGTGGCGCCGTGGCGGATGATGGACAGCATCTCGTCCTTGCCCAGCTTGCTGTGGTTGGGGTCCACTAGTCGGCCTGCATCCCCAAAACACAATACTCAGTTGCTATAATACTCAAACGACTTAAATACACTGATCTGAAACTGACATGGTCAGATCCAAAATGGCCAACATCTGCTGTTTTGTAGTACTCCTGAGTAGACACAGTCAAATGGGTGGCCATTTTGGAGCAGAAGTGGTGTGGTTACCTTGCTGAATGACGATAGAGTCGAGGTGGAGCTTCATTTCGGCACGTTCCACGATCCTCTCCTCCACTGTGTTCTCTGTGATGAAGCGGAACACGCGCACCTGCTTCTGCTGACCAATCCTGTGGGCTCGGTCCTGAGGGCCGATGCAATCGGATTCAGATGATTCACACACACACTTTAAATATGGTAGTTGTCTTTAGCTGCTCAATCAACTTGGCTGGTTAAATCCTGGATTGTCTTGAATTACAGATACATGACTCGATACAAAAAACTTTGGACAATCAATATGCTTTACTACACGGAAATATATGAGGGCTACTGACCATGGCCTGCAGGTCAACCTGTGGATTCCAGTCAGAGTCATAGAGGATGACCACGTCAGCGGTTGCCAGGTTGATACCCAATCCCCCCGCCCTGGTGCTCAGCATGAAGAGGAACTTGCTGCTGTTGGGCTCGTTGAACGCGTTGATGGAGATCTGGCGAGCGAGAGAGGGGAGCATGCGAGAACGTTTTTACTCTCACCATCCTCAAAGTTAAAGCATGTAGTCGGTGTCTGAAGTCTTTCCAGAACCAAAATGGATTTACAAAAGGGAAAGAGTAAAGTAAAGTGTCTGTCTTACCTGTCGTTCCTCGTGGGGCGTCTGTCCGTCCAGGCGGCAGTAGCCGTAGTTCTTCCACATGCAGTAGTCCTCCAAGATGTCCAGCATCCTGGTCATCTGGCTGAAGATCAGCACACGAGATCCTAGAGGGGGGAGGGGCTTACAGCTGTCAATCATATTCAGCTACCCAACTTGGCCTACTGAGGTGAGCCATGCTGGAGGGCTTCTACAAACCCGTTTCTGTCCTTCAACCCCTTAGGACAGAAATCTGTTGTTCGATTACACCGTCTATGTTCCTTCATAGAGGAGAACGGGCAGGGTCCGTATGTGTGAAACGAGACACCCCACTCACCCTGAGCCTTCATCTTGGGCAGCAGCTTGTCCAGGACGGCCATCTTGCCGCTGTTGACATGCAGATGGATGTCGGTGGTGTAGGGCGGGCCGGGCTCGGCGCCGTCGAACAGGTAGGGGTGGTTACAGCACTTCCTGAGCTGCATCAGCACGTTCAGCAGGCGCATCTTGTCCGTCTTGCCGGCCGCGTTCAGGATGTCGATGTCCTTCATCAGAATCTTTCGTGTACCTGCGAGGACAGGGACCAAAAAGGTTTGGTGTCTGTTGCTTTGGTTGGGCATTCATTTTTTGGGCCATATAGAGAAGGACTTGGACACAATCCTTGTTATTGAAAACATCATAATTACATTAAGACTTCTGCCAAGTCACAGTTGAATTCACTCTTAGATCTTAATATCTACCTGCTAACAGGTAAACAAGCCCTGGGTATGCTAGGGTCACTTACCACTCTCTCTGCATCTTGCTCAGCCCCACGTACATCTTGACCTCCTTCTTGGGAAGCAGCGACTTCTCCACGTCCGCTTTGATACGACGCAGCAGGAATGGACGCAGTACCTACAAACATGCACACTCTCTGTCAGAAACTGTAGCCAAGGGGCCACGAGGAAGAGAGAGTAACCAATCACGCATGTTGTCAATGTGCGAGAGAGCCTTTCTTCAACTCACAGTGTGAAGACGCTCCACCAACTTCTGGTCGCCCAGGCAGTTGTTGGTGTCGAACCAGGCGTCAAAGTCCTTTCAAAACAAAAACTCGGAATGAGTCCACATAAAAAAACGTTTGACAAATACAGAATAAATAGCAGGGATAAGGGTGTATTGTGCTGTGTGCACTGCATGTTGAACCAAACAGAAATTCTTTCTCCTTTCTTTCTGTATGCATATCCCCTCACACACACACCAGTGTGTTTTCCCTGACTTCACCTCTCTTTTCTATCGCTCTGTCCCTCTCTGTCCCTCCCCATCTCTCTCTCACCTCTGAGGAGTTGAAGACGTCGGGCAGCAGGAAGTTGAGCAGCGCCCACAGCTCGTGGAGGTTGTTCTGGAGTGGGGTGCCGGTCAGCAGCAGGCGGTTGGCGGTCTTGAACTCTCTGACGATCTCAGACAGCTGGGGGCGGAGACACAGACCCCGTTAGGCAGGACAAACCCCATGAGCACTGAGAGACCAGTAACCCTGTGATCAGCTGGGACTGCTTGCATGGACGAATCGAGGGAATCGAAAACAACAGTTTGTTTCAGAATACAGTGTTGTTTTGGCTTTTGTCCCGCACCTTTGACTTCTCGTTCTTGATCCTGTGGGCCTCGTCTATGACCAGGTACCTCCAGTTGAACTTCTTGAAGACTGCCTTCTCGATGATCAGCATCTCGTAGGACGTGACGCACACGTCCCATTCTCCCGGGAGCAAGACGTCCCTGATCATGGCATTCTGCGAGGAGGACGGACACACACACACACACACACACAGGGGTAAGTGTGGGCAAAATACCAAAACCTAGGCTAGCTAACATCAGCATTCCTACACTGCTGATCCTACAATACAGCCTTGTGTCTTACTGAAGCTGCATTGCGATAGTTGTATTCCGGTACAGCCACCGTCTTGTTTACACATTTATAAAGAGGTTCAGTCTTACAGTCGTACAACAAACAACATATATTATAAGCATCAGTCAAGTTAAGGATACAGTGCATTGGCACATGTAGTTCATTCACAACTTAGTGCTATCGCATTTTCTATTTTCTAATTCAACTGTAAATACAGCTGTCATTACTTTACTTTCCCGCCCTAAGTCGGTTCTAAGGGAAGCTCACCCTCTCTTCTCGGTCTCCGATGAGGCAGACTGCTCGGATGGTCGGCACCCAGCGCTTGAACTCGATCATCCAGTTGTAGAGGGTGGACTTGGGCACTAGGACCATGTGGGGCCCAGGGATGCTCCTGTAGTGCTTCATGTAGCCCAGTAGAGAGATGGTCTGTAGGGTCTTTCCCAAACCCTGGAGGACGGCACGCAGAAGTGAGCAAAACAAACAACCATCTTTCTCTCAAACACACAGGCATGCATATACTTGTAAGTATGCATGTTTCACACATAAAATCAGCCAGGTGCACACACACACACACAGGTAAAAACCTTGCACAAACTCCCTTGTCCACACACACACACATTATTTCTCAAATAAACAGAAATGTAACCAAGCAAAAATATGTCCTTGCTTACCATTTCATCAGCAAGGATGCCATTGATGCCGTTCTCATACAGGGAAATCAACCAGTTCAGACCACGGACTTGGTAGTCCCTCATTTTACCAGATTTCACAACTAGAAGGGTAGAAAACATACATTTAGCACCCTGTTGAGCATGTTTGATGTATGTTGATGTATTTTTGGAGACTTGTGTACGTTTCCAGTATTGAAAGCGTGTGTGGGGGGGTGGAAGGTTGTGTGAACGTACAGGATGGGGAGTCGTCAAAGCGGGTGCAGACGGCGGTGGCTTTGCTGTTTTCGCTTAACAGCTCCTCGTCCTCCTCCTGCTCTGTTCGACGATGACGGTTACTGTCAGGGATGAGCCCGTTTAGTTCACTTGACAACGGACAAACAGCAGTTTTAAATCACATTTCGCTGGAATTATCATTTTGGAAAAATTGTAAATGTTTATCGCATGTACTTACTCTCCAGCAGAGAGCAGGTTCTGCTTCTCGTCCTTCTTGATGCGAGGGCGCCCGGGCTTCATCTTGAGAGGGGAGGTTGGCGTTTTCTGAGCCGCCGGCTGGATGAAATGGGCAAACACCTCCGTTTGTTTCAGGAGATACTCAAAACGGTTGGTACGGTCAGATTCCTGCGAATACAAGAGCATTTGTTTGGGCGTCTGAGTTCACACACTGGGTTGAGGAGAAAACACAACAGTTTGTGGCCACCGATGCAGTGAACACTTGAGAGGTGAATGGGTGAGCTCACCACTTTCTCTTCATAACCTGGTGCTGACTTCTCAGGTGTGATTTTGGAAGAAGAGGATCCTTCTTCCTCCCCCTGTCCTGCACCAGAAGACTCCGTCTTTACCGCCTTGGGGGCTTCATCCTTCTCCTGGAGATAAGGGGGTTATCGCGATGTGTGATTTGATGCACAGGTAATGCGTTTCTGGAGCTATCTCATGACTCGGAGTAAGCTATCGGACTCTAACCAAGCTCCTCTCCTTTCGTATTTGTTGTCGCACTTTCTGGCTAGCCCCATCATGTGGCTGAACTCCCGTATATACACGAGACGCACTGATATGACCACAACTGGGGCACTTCTTTCGCTACCTCGATGCGCTGTGTCTATCAGTATTACACAAGACTATTCAGTTGAGTAGCTGTGCTTGAAGCTAATCTGCTTCGTTTTTATTAGATCTGCATGTAAGCCAGGCAAAAGGACAATATTCTAAATTGACCAAATCAACCGTTAAGGGTTACTTTCTAAATAGTATCGAACTAGCTAATAGTATCGAAATAGTGTCACTAGTCCCTTCACAATGCATTGGGGTGAATGGTCGGTAGGTCGTAAGGGTAAAACGTCTACAAAAGTAGACGAATTGAGATTAAAACTGGCGAGCTGCTTGCTAGTAGCGTTAGCTACTGCTAGCTAGATCTAGGCTGGAACGTCGTTACACAAGCTGGCCTCCTCCTGCTGTAGCGTGACAACACATTCTCCCGGGAAGATGGACCAGAGCTGTTTGTTATCTATTTAAGCTAGCAAGCTAGCGGTAGGGCTAACATTACAACTCAACCTCGCTGGCCAATTGGAAGTTTGACTTGTTTCATAACAATTTAGCTACGGGCAAGCGAATTTGTAAAATTACACGAAGCACTCGTTTAATCGTGTAACGATACACCAACTCAAAACAATAGCGCCCGCATTGTTGGATATTTTGCTCCATCTCACCTCCACTCCTCCGGTTTCTTCAAGTTCACTCGACTCTTCCCGCTGTTCAGCGCCGTTTCCAGTTTCGGACATTCTTACCGAATTGTTCCCTCGTTCTAACCAGATTGTGAGTTAATCGATGACCAAGACACAACGTTCACTGCCAGAGATTGTTTTAAAAACTTTCTTCGAGCTAAAACGTATGATCCTATTGTTTATAATGAAAGGCACGGGCTAGTCACAGGCGATTCATTCGCTTGCTTTCTCAGCCACCCGCGTTCAGATACCCGGTGTGATCTGTATCGCGAGACTTTGCTAGCATGGGTGAATTTTCTTCTTCTTGATGCATTTCCGGAAATCCTAATTACTTTGAGTGAACAGCTGCCCCCTGCTGTTCAACGTAGCGCATTGTCAAACGTGTATTATAGCATTTCTTCAACTAGACACTAGAGGGCGCAACTTGATCCAAAAACTTGTGTACATTTTTGCCAAGTTGTAGTCATTTTACTCCAGTTACTCCAAGTATAAAAAAACTAAAATAACACGTTTATAAAATATTGATTGATACTGATTACGTACATTTGTATGCGTAAAACAGTATGATCTACATACACTTTTTATTTTTTTCATTTGCATTACAGATGTCTACAATATTTATTTGGAGTTTTCCGTTTTTTAAGCAGTAAAACGCATAATTTTGCCTTGTGCCTACGTTTAGGAAATATTATTATCGCATACATATATACGATACTTTACTTAATATCTGATCCTTCTAACTGTAATGGTCAGTTTTCAAAGCCTGCTCCTTAGGTGGCCAACGTTGTTTCATGCTGTACCACACCACCGTCAGACTGCAAAAGTAGTCTTAAGAGTTAGCATATTGTTACCATGACGTTGAAAACTTAACCATGGGCATCGTGCTCCAGCTCGAGTCCCGCAACTAGGCCAGATGCGCACCGTGGAGAGTCCTCGAGCGTTGTCAAATGATTGAACCAAACCTCCAGTTTTCAGCAGAATCTGAGTTTGAACCATATGTTTATTAGTACAGATAATATAAGTATGGAGTTATTTCATAACAATTTGAAACTGTGTGAAGTGGACCTAAACGTCGGAAGGCTACAAGGAATCCGTTGGAATAAAGGTAAGACCTCTCGTGCAATAACCAGGGGTACAGTAGCACGTGCATTTTACTTAGCCCTCGCTTCTTTTCCGCACCAGCTGGGGAATTAGATACACTGTAGTTTCTATCAATTAGGTATTGCATAGGTGATCGCTAGCATTTTACACATTGAAAACTTTGAAATTACACTAGATTATTGACTAAATTCACAATTGTTTGTACACAATTAATCCTCGCATAATCGCATTAGAAAAAAAGTGTCCTTCTTCATCCCCAAATATCCAGGACGACTAGAACGCATGCTTAATTTATTTTCATCATAGTCCTGTGTTTAATATGCCGCTCTGAATATTAAGAAGAAGTGGGTCAATGACCAAGGGACTTTTGTCTCGATGCGGACAGCTAGGGCTCATAACTTATTCACCATGACGCCTCTGACTGTCTTTCCTAATTGCGAGTCCAGGAGCCCAATTACTTGTGGCGGATTACAGGCTCCACGGTCTCACATGAATAGCCCCTGGGACACACTGAGATCTTGTTTCGTCCGTGACTGGTCGAAATGCGTCTTATTTACATTTGGCTGCAGGGCTCAAGTTCGGCTCAGTAAACACCATGCTCTATGCGTAACGGGGTCGTCCCATTCAAAGCTTTGACACAAGTTTAATGTATCTTTACTCTAGCTTGTCTGTTAAATGTAAGGAATTACTTGGAAAAACCCCAAAACAAAGCCATTTCCGTTTGACCAGATGGTGTTAAGATAAGGAAAGATAAGATGTTTAGAAGCTTGCCTTTGTTTATACTAAGACAGGTAAGGTAAAACACGGTAGGTAGAGGGGAGTGAGCAGGCACTCTAAACTACCCTTTGTCAGGGTCAGACCAACTATAAAGGTCACGCCTGTCTGGAACTCTAACCCTAACCCAGGCCCTAAACCCAACCCTAAAAACAGGGTAGGGAGTCCTTACATATCTAGGATTAGATCCCCATACAATTCCTATCTCTTTGTGTTTTAAAAAATGTAAAACATAGTTTACATCGTTTTTTCAATGCATCAGCACACCCTTTTACATTCCATAAGCACACACTTCAAGAACAATGCAGTTGTACAACACATACACCCACACACATATTTCAGCATAAAAAACATATTTGGGGAGTTTGTATGACTGCTGGTACATTGAATGAAGATACTGTTGTATCTGACTGTATGCAACCAGCACTGACAACTGCTGGGACAATGTTTGTCCAAACGTTTGACCCTGTCAGTTATTTTGAGAATGACACGTACCTCCCCTTTTTCACTTTCAGTGCCAGCCGTCTCTCTGCCTTTGGGCCCATCAGATCATGTTTACCAGCTCGCAACAGCCATTTTTGAGCACCTGCGTGTGGACAAGCCAATCACACAACAGCTGATACACTATGGGAAGAAGGAGGACACGCCCCTTCCTGAGGCATCCAATGAAATGATATCGGAGAGACAGGCCTACGAGCTGGCATTCAACACACTGAAATGTGTGTGTGTGTTTTGTACCACTGTATTGTTCTTGATGTGTGTGTTTATGGAATGTAAAAGGGTGTGCTGATTCACTGCATGAGCAGTAAACATTTACAGTGCGGGTTTATAGAAAATAGTACTCAATAATCTTATGAAAAAAATGAACACCTGGTGTGCTCTTCCAGAACCAGACTCATCTGCCAGCTCATGTTTTATTTCCTTTGACATATGGGTCTGGCCAGCTTTCCATTCAAACAGATTTCCCTCCAATCACAACCCTTTATTTGAAACGGGGGCAGGTTTCATACGATGACTGTCCAAAGAAGCATTGTCAACGCATTTTCGTTTATAACCAATATGACATTTCATTGTTCTGATTGGTTGTAACCATCCAATTCTTTCCAATTGCGTCCATTTTGGTCTGCACCAAAACGCACCCCATGGAAATCCAACATGAACTGAGAGGTTCCAGACCCATTGGGATTTGCGAATTTGTTAATTGGCAAGTAAACCTTTCCCAACACCCATTTGACTACATCCAGCATGCCCTCTGACTTTCAGAGTCAACTTAATTAAGAGATTATTTGGCTTATTCTTGCTTGATCTTTTTCTGACCCTCATCTGACAATGTAGGAGCTGCTTATCTTTCCAGTGAACAGCTGTGAGTGCCACCATCTGCTGGGTACAGTGTTCTCGTATGAATGGAGTATTTACCTGGTGGCTGCAGATAGATGTTTGCTTCCTCGTTCATTTTGAAGCTTATGCCCTGTGTGAGTGAAGATAAAACTGACATTCTCAGCACTACATGTGCACACGCACACAGAGAGAAAAAAATCCCACTCAGAAGAACTAACAGACACAACTTTCCTATTCCAGACCAAGATCTTCTTGAAGATGTCGTGATTGACAGCTGCTTCCACACCTCCCAGCAAATCGTGAGCTCTTAAAACACATCCAACCATAGTCAATATTTCATACCCACCTCTGCATAACCTCCCGCCCACTCACAAGTGACTGTTATTAGAAGCGACAGACTGTCTGCCCTACTTTGGAAGACGAAGTGGCTTACTTCAGAATGTCAGATTAAATAGAATTGTAAAACGTTTTAAAATGTAGATTTGAAAGAAAAATACTTTGGGATCCAATAGAAAAGCTTCTAGCCACATAAACCTAAATGTAATTAGGGGCGTTATATATCAATAACACATCCTTCACATTTACCACAACCATGTCATATCTTGGGGCCCCAGCATCTGTATTTACAATTTTAATAAGCCTGAATATAGTTCTTTCATTGATTTATTGATGGGCGTTCAGTGTATGTTCTTACACAACGGGGAGATCGGAATCGAGGACAAAGTTAAATGCTGTTTGTATGCATGAGTGTGTGCAGTCAGGTTGGTCCTGGTGAACTGAAGTGTGCTGCTCTGGGAATCTAGAGAGACGTGCTCACTCACTGATAGACTGGGAATCACCCCATAAACCACATTTTAATTACTGACAAATTGACACGTGCACACGAGCATGCACATCATTTGAATAAAGCAAACAATCTATCGCAACCACGACGACACACTTGTCACCTGTGTGTATGTGCGTGTGTTGATGACTTGTTTCTTTGTCGATATAAAACGATAAAACCTGGTACGGTGCCGCTTTTTAAAATTCAGTACATCACACTACCTCTCTCAAGCCTTGTGGACCTACCTTGAGAGACGGATGAATAGATGGATGAGGGGAAGGAGGGGAGAGAGGATCGAGAGAATTAAGGGTCCTGAGAAGATGAATAAAAAAAGGTTAGAGCAGAGCAGGAACATGGCTAATTGGACCTAATGAGTCTACAATGACGACGAGGATGATGGCGGTGATGAAGGTGGCTTGTTTTGAAGGCCGAGGACTCGTTGCCGCTGCTGATGGTGATGCTGTACGACTTCCAGGACAGGAAGTTCCTGGCCCGGGAGTGGGTGAAAGGGGAAGGGGAGGAGTCTCTGCTGGAAGTGCAGAGGATGGAGGGCTGTCTGTACAGGTATGTGTGTCGCACTTGTGCCATTTGTTCATTTCTATATATATGGACAAAATGTAGTATATAATAAATACATCCTTATGACGATTGTCTTGTCTCTCTGTGTGTGTGTGTGTGTGTGTGTGTGTGTACTCCACAGGTGTAAGACCAAGCTGGCTGCTTCTCTAGCTCGCTGCAGGGTGAAGCAGGATCTGGCGAGTATCTCCTGCCTGCTCTCAGACCGGGTCAGAACCAAGCAACGAAGAGCCAGAACCCTGCCTCTGTACGCCTGGGTCAACACACTCCAGAGCAGGTAGACACACACACACACACAGGCACACACACACACACGCAGTGTTTTTGACTCTAAATCCCTCTCTCTCTTTTTGTAGTGTGGATGAAGTATGTGAGGTGCTCCATAGCTGGTGTGTGTGTGAGGTGGGGGGGGTGAGTGCCCTGGAGGGGTGCGTGTACTGCCACGACCCCCTGGGGACAGACATGCTGGTCTTCCCTGCTCAGCTCATAACCCTGCTACAGGACTGCCATCTCACCAAACAACACACACTCAACATACAGGTAGGGGAGAATGTGTGTGTGTGTGTGTGTGTGTGTATAGTGTGTGTGTGTCAGTGACTGTAATCCTACTCTTCTCTCCAGGACAGAAGTGTGTGTCTGGCAGTGTGTGCACTGCGCCCCCTGTTATCCAAGGACAGTGACGTTCTGGTGGTGGGGTCCTTCTCAGCCCTCACCCTGGCCCACATAGCTGTCCGAGCTGCCGCCTGCTCAGCCAAGGTGCTGGTGTGTGGAGGAGAGCACAGCCCTACTCAGAGAGAGCAGATGCAGAGGGTCCTGGCCCAGATGGACATAAAGAGTTAGTCACTCATTCTAATTGCTTGTGTGTAATAAAACATCCTAATTCTAAAAGTATATTCCTCATCAGTCTAATCAAACAATGACAGGTCCAAGGCTGGTAAGAAAGACAAAGCCCGTCTGTGTGTGTGTGTGTGCATGTGTGTGTCTACAGATGTTCGTGTTCTGTCAGAGAACTTCCGAGGGCTGGATCAGTGGGACTCCAGGTGTCAGAGGTTAAAGGTCATCCTGATCCTGCCCCAGTGTTCCAGCTCAGCTCTCCATGGCCCAGTGGAGACCCTCCTCTCGGAACACGGAGGTGAGGGAGGGAGGGAGGGAGGGTGGGAGGGAGGGAGGGTAGGTGGGAGGGTAGGTGGGAGGGTAGGGTGGGAGGGAGGGAGGGTGGACAGAGAGAGGAAATAAAGTACACTGGAAAAGAGGTGAAAGAGAGTCAATTCTTTACCGTAATGAGATATGGAAGGATGGATGGCAAAGAGAAAGACACACTGCATTAAGACCTGAAGGAGGAGAGGAAGTTAGCAGTTTGTGAATAAGTATCTGTTCCTTGTTGTCAGATTGCGACCTGCTGCAGGACCTGTCGAAGGGGGAGGGCTCTGTGTCGCAGAACAGAATACACGCTCTGATGACACGCCAGACACAAGACCTTACCCTCGCTCTCAGCTGTGAGTGTACAAACACACACACAAACATACTTAAATAACAACTTATAAAAGGATTCATGAAGATGTCCATCTCCTTCGAAGTTAAACCATAAAATCAGTTCCAAAAGTTCCTTATAAAAACACTTCAGTATTCAGGCTGAATACTCAACATGGAGTGTTTGACAGGTTTACAAGAAACGGTACCACTACCAGAGTTTCACCTTCTCATATCCTTACAAACACGCTCCTTCACTAACACACACATGCACATACACACGATAGTACACACATCCACACACACACGCAGACAGACGCCCACACTAGTCTAGCACACACGCACTGCATTCCTCGCTTATGAAAGTGTGTTGGGACTTGCCTGGTGTCCACAACGCTGTGTTATACTGACCACTGGGCCTGTGGATAGTTACAATGCTACAAAAACAATTCTGTCTCACACATTCCGTTACAACTCAATCCGTTTGTTGCACACAGCGCACATACCCCTGGGTCAATAATATTTTAAAGCCTGCTTACGTCAGTTGCTAGATTATGTTCACTCACGCTCTCACGTCTCTCTCTCTCTCCCCCCGCCCCCCCCCTCTCTCTCTCCTCTCCTCTCTCTCTCCCCTCTCTCCCCCTCTCTCTCTCTCTTCATCTTCTCTTTCCTTCTCTCTCCCTCTCTCTTAGTTTCTAAGGTGCAGGCAGTGGTCTACTGCACACGCTCAGTTTATCCCGAAGAAAACGAGCTTCTGGTGAAGAGGGTGTTGGAGAAGGCCGTCACACACCACAAACTACTGCCTTACAAGTACACACACACACACACACACACACACACACACACACCCCCACACACACACACACACACACACACACACACACCAGTCTAAAGGTCAAATTCTACATTTTTGTAACTTCCTCTTTCACAGTTGTATGAACCATAACATTCACATTCAAAATTGAAATGATCAAACTTATTTCAATATTCGATCAGGTGTTTTACTGCGGGATATTATGAATGATGTCCCTTGTCCGTTGCGCCACAATGATAATGACAAAAGTGCCACACAGTGTCATTGAGCTAATTTACCCCCACCCCACCATCATTAGCAAGTTTGCATCATCATTATGTAGCATAACAGCTAACCGGATCAATATATCAGGAATGTGATTGAACTTGTGCTGGTCTGACCTGTGGGGTCTGGCTGAGGGGTTGATGAGGATGAAGATGAGGAGTTTATTGATGAGAACAGAGTCCATACAGAGTCCATACAGAGTCCTGACACTGACCCCAAACTCAACAGTGAAGGAGGGGAGAACAGTCTCATACAGATACAGCTGGATAGGAGAGAGAAAGACAGGGAATGGAAACGAGTGAGAATGTGTGGAATGTGTGTGTGTGTGTGTGAGAGGAGACAGAAAGATCCACTCAGTCATGGGCTGGTGCTAAACCTGATGGTTGCTGGGGGGACAGGACCTAATCCTTGATATGGGGGGAGTGGGGTGCGAAAGAGAGGAGGAGGAGAGCAGACGAGAGGAAGATTTCAAAAAAGCAGTTTCACGCCTGCTGCGTTGTCATTAAGCCCTGTCTCACTCCGCCAGGCCACACACACCTCCTCCTCCCCCGTCCATCTCTTCTTTCTCTTCCCTCACATCAACCCTCCCCCGGTTCTCTCTATACCTACTCTCTTTCTCGACATAACTTCTCTAATTACTCTACCCGAGGGAATGTAGCCTTTGTTCTGTGTTCCGACACCTGTCATTTGTCGTGTTCCTATCAGTTTGGGTTCTAGGTTCTAAACCGGGCCTGTGCTGTGTTGTTCTCCCAGGTTGAGTGGTCCAGTTCTGTCAGAAGGTTCTGGATCAGAAGTGGGGAGAGACACAACCAGAGAGAAGTTCTTTAAGGTGGAGCCTTCTGAGCACACAAATGGATGCTTCATCGCTCTGCTGGCCAGAGAGGTATGATAGTGAATCACAGTGTTTGTGTGTGTTCATGTGATTGCTCTGGGACAGCACAGTGCAGCTATGCTGAGACTGCAATGTTTTACTACCTGCCTGCAGGGACACTAGACTGTTTGGAGATCCCAAAACACACACACACACACACACCAAACACCTTTCTTTCAAACTATAAACAAAAGTACATCATCCGATTTTGTGTCAATAATAAAACACTAGATAAGCCATTACCCAGAAGACCTACTGGTAGCTGTGACTGCTAAAATATTTAACCAGACTGCCTATCCCTGTCTGTCCCTTTGCTCTGCAAGACATTCCTCCCTCCCCCCTCCCTCCTTGCTCATAACATGAGTGAAATAAGAAGGAAATGAGATGCTGCTTCCCTGTTCACCCTGCAGCTCTGCGAATGGTGCAGGAAGTGTGTGTGTGGAGGGGACCAAGGGAGAGAGAGAATGTGGGACAGCCCAAGATCTATTCAAACACATACTGCACCTGTATCTCCTCCACACTTACACACACACACACACACACACACAGACACACACATTTGGCGGAGTGCAAATTGAATCAGACCCTGTCATCAGATCCACTTGCACCTCTAACAGGTTGGATGAGATGAGTGCTGATCGCCTGATTCAGTTACAGGAATAATGCTGCTAGCTGTTAGCACTCTGCAGTGCCTTACAGAGCTCTCCTCCACGGAGTGAGGGAGTCCACCTGTGGTGGAACACTGGAATCTGCTCTACTTGTCCAACGGAGAGGGATGGAGAGAAGGATGGAGACAATTAAACACATTACCCCTTGGGGAATTACTCAATTATTACTCAATTATTTTTGAATAAAGGATTTCACATACGATCAAGGGGTTGACAGAGAAGGGGATAGAGAGATGGCACGAGGAGAGCTGGAAAAGGAGGGAAGGAGATGACAGAGGGAGTGAAAGCATTTGCACTTCTCACTTCAAATAACAAGACCTACTGTAGAGTTCACTCCCCACCCTGCTGCTTTCTCCCTCTTGTCTCTCCCTTCTCCACCAAATTAATTCAAGTCGATGAAGCTTTATTTGTTACCCTGCTGTTCAACAGAATTCAGCTTCAAGCTCTACACAGAACCGTACAAAAGGTTCTCATGAGATAGGACTGAAACTGAGTCTTTCCCGCTCCCACCCACCAAATTCAATCAGCTCTGTAAAGCTTTGTTGATTTTCCTCAATCCTGCTTCTCTCTCTGTACAATGCTGCAGTGTAAAGAAGTTCCTCATAACTTACAGACTGTAACAGAGTTGTAGGAGACCAGAAAATCTCTCTTTGCTCCACAAACACACAAAGACCACAGAGAGAAATGAGAAGTACGGAAAGAGAAAGACACAGAGGAGATAGCAAGCCAGTAAGCGGATTACTGTTCTGTTGTTTTTTGGCCTCTGTGTAAATGCCACAGCAGATGACGAGACGCGTCGTCACTCTCTCTCCTTCTCTCTTATTTCTATCCCTTCTTTTCCCCTTTCTCTTCCCCCTCTCTTTCCCGCGGCCTATTATGATACGGGTCTGGCACCCAACTGCAGTGTGAGCTGCAGTATTTTGTCCTGAATCAATTTAATGGGAGCTCCGTGTGGAAGTCATGCTGCCTCTCTGAGGAGAGGGGGAGGGAGGAAGGGCGAACGAGAGTATGGAGGGATGGAGCGACTCATCTTTTAGTCGTGGCAGATGTAAGCAACTGTGCACACTGCATCAGTGGGACTGCAAAGCCATCCAACACTCATCTTCTCTCCCTCTTTCTCTCCCTCTCTTTCTAGACCTATTTTAGTTTAAGGACACAGACACCTGTCCCATTGTTTTTCTAGCTATTTCTGATCCGTCAAAGAATCGTACTTTTACCTGAAAAAAATTCACCTGTGAGTCTTGTCCATTCCTCTCTCTCCTCCTCACACTCTCCTGGTTCCTTTCTCTCTCTGCCTCCCTCTCAGGCAGAACCTGTGAAGGTGGAGTCTGTCCAGGATGTGTTAGCGAGGGCAGCGGCCAAGGGCCTACTGGGTGGAATTCTCACCGACCAATCACATGCTCCTAAGAAGGGAAGACACAAGAAGACCATCCTCCAAGTCCCAACTGACCAATCCCTGGGCGCCTCCAGCCAAGAGATACCCAGCCTGCCAGAACCAGGGCCACAGAGTGGAAAAAAACCCAGGAAATAGCAACAAGCCATCCACCCTGTTGGAGGAGGAGGAGGGAGAGCATGAGGGAGAGGAAGAAGGGAGCGAGAAAGAGGAAGGAGACAAAGAGATTGAAGGGGAAGAAACAGAGGTCATGGGGAAAGTGAAGGGGCTAAAAAAGAAGAAACAGTTGAAGAAGCATCACAAAAAACCTCACGGAAACTTCAAGAATCTCAACCGCTCCACAAAGAGACAATCCAACAAAACCCGCGCACCAAACCCGACGTCACAAGGGTCAAACTAAACCCAGAACTAAACCTGCTCCTTCGCTGATGCCCATCCCCGTGGAGCTCTCCTACCCAGGGACACCCCCCACACAAACTCTCACCCCAGACCCCCTCCCACCACAGCCCAACAACCCACAGCTGTACTGGGTCCCCTAATGATGGGCCCCAAACACCCCCCCCACCTCCTCCCCCTACGCCCCAGGGGACAAATAGGCATTCAAAGCTGCTGCCACATGACTCAGAGGGTTTTGCAAGGAAAACATATCAGAATCTTGGGAAACAAGGAAGTCCAAATAAGGAAGCGGATAAACCTGGAAGTCCTAAAAAAGTTGCAGGTAAACCAGCGAGTCCAAGTAAGGAAATATGGAAACGGGAAGTGTTGAAATCTATTGGTGTGGTCCTGCCACCTATCTCCTCCCCCAGTGTCAGCTCCCTGGGAAGTAGAGGTGTCTCCCTCTCCTCCTCATCCTTCCGTTCCACACTCACTCCCTCCCAATTCTCTCCCCCTCCATTAGTATCTGGGACCAGCCACGTTCAAGCTGACCCTTTGATGAAGCGCCCAAGACCAAAGTCCTAAATGGAAAGTACACACGAGACACACACATGCACATCATGGGGTTATGTTTTAATATGATGTTTATTCTCACAATAGGTTACATTGATATGGTGTACAAATCAGTGAGCAGCAAACGGAAGCCGACAAAATTGTCTGAGTGAAGTTAAAACTGTAAAGTGAATTACTGTATGAGCTAGAGAGTTTGGAAGTACTGCCCCATTCTCATCAACCTAATAAGTTAAATGGATTATACTCCCAGCTGTACGATGTGATGCTTGTTTGTAAACCAAACTTGAGCGTGTCATCGCTACTGTGAGAGAACCAGGACTGACTGCCCAATCGAATACAACCAATATGCGCAGTTATAAAATAGAATAAATAAAATAAAAAATATTTCTGTTCAGTACATACAGTCTTCTTCTCGAATGTCTCCAAGGACATGCAAGGCTTTTTGGGTTGACATTTCTATTAGTTTCCAGCCAGGCCAAAAGGATATGCATAGATAATCGATTGGTTGACTTCTATAAACGTATAAACTGATCTTGTTTGACAACCAAAATAAACTCAAAAACGATTCTGTTTGATCCATTCTCATTTTCTGATATTTTCTCTCTGTATTTTTTCTTTATTTTTGTATCTACAACAAACATTGATATTTTACACTTTGGCCCTTTTCATGTGTTCAACAAAGGCGGTTTTTCATGAAGGAAACAATATAAAACTGCACACACTGAAAATGAAAAGATAGCTTATAAGGTGATAAAAATGATATATTATATAGATATACACACTGACTTGTCGTTTTCATTCACATTTCTACATCCTGTGACAAAAGAAGGCTTTGTGGTTGAACTATATTTTCAAAGATGTTAAATTCTTCCTCTTGCCCCTGTGTAGCCTATCAGAGAGCCAATCGCCATATTGTTAAGAACCGACCAATCCACGCTGAACAGGGGGGTCAACTGGGGGTTCAATTGAAACTAGATACAAGGATGCCACCTAAAACACACCAAAGTAGGTAATCAAAGTGGTGTTGGTGGCCATACAGACAAGAGAAGGTGATGGAAGACAAGGTGACCGAACTCAGGAGAATATATAGCAGCATCCGCTAACGTTCTTGGTCAACATGGCATTAGGAAGTGTTGTGTTGAAGATGGCACAGAGGCCATGGTCACTTTGCATTCCCAAATTTCCCATCTTGTCTAGTTGAAAGGTCGATGTTTAGAGTTCAGCTGCATTTTTTTTAAAAAAGCAACAAACCAGCTTGAAAATATAAAAACATTCATCCACTTCTCATGAATCAACTGCCTCTTTTTAAAGTGACCACAAGACATGCTAGTTTGATAGTGGCTGTTCTGAATGTGTATGTATGTGTGTATGTGTGTATGTGTGTGTGTGTGTGTGTGTGTGTGTGAGAGAGATAGAGGTTCTTGGCTGAATGAGCTGTGATCCTGGGTGTAATGGAAGACACAACATTTCTTTCAGTCAATGGTCCTCCTGGGTGTCACTCAGAGCAGCATATCCAGCTGTGTGTCTGTGTCTCTCTCTTGGTGTCTCTGAGAGCAGCATATCCAGCTGTGTGTCTGTGTCTCTCTCTTGGTGTCTCTGAGAGCAGCATATCCAGCTGTGTGTCTGTGTCTCTCTCTTGGTGTCTCTGAGAGCAGCATATCCAGCTGTGTGTCTGTGTCTCTCTCTTGGTGTCTCTGAGAGCAGCATATCCAGCTGTGTGTCTGTGTCTCTCTCTTGGTGTCTTTCATGACTAGGCAGGAGGAGGGGAGAGATTATATTCTGTCCATCCCTCAGGCCTCTCCTTCAGTTATGGCTGTTGTCTGTCATTTTCCTGCCAGGCGAGATGAAGGCAGGAAAGGAAAAGTAAACAGGACGTGACACAATCATGTTCCAGGTGAAAGATCACCTCTCGTTTAGGTCACCCAGACCGGACTAGTCGACTATTTACCAGCAAACTCAGACCTGACCAATCGAGTGTGGTACGGCAGTGGTGAGTCAACCTCCGCAGACAGGAAATGAAAAATGGAAAAGAAACAAAGGCAAAAATATATTGATGATTTCTCGCTTTCTTTCCGTCTCTCTGTTGGAGGCAGCAGCGATGCATTACTTTAGTCAGGAGTTCCACAGTCACATACAATGGGGCCATGCAGGATAGGACATAGTAGGTGAACGAAGGTATAGCCACAGGGTGCGTCTCAATGCTTGCATGAAGTCTCCTCTCCCTGTGATCCGTCCTTCATACAACACTGGTCTGTGTAGATAAAAGCCATACTGCCTTAGAGACACAATGAGCAAATGAGGGAGCGCAGTTTGCAGAGAGGAGAAGAGGCGAGGAGGCCGGGAAATAGTATTGAGACCCATCCGCAGGTGAGTGAGAGGGGTGTGGCCGAGTGTGTGAGTTCATGCTGGAGGGACACAGAGGCAGACACTAGGGGTTATCAGGGCAGGAATAAGAGTTTTGGAAGCCACACTTTCTTTCAACCACTTTGTTGTTTTTGAGTTATACTTTGTTGTTTTTGTTTTGATATATACAGTCACATTGTTATCATCCTAGTTATTTAGGTTTTTATCATTTGGTTTGTTATTTGTCAGATACAATTCTGTTATAATTCAAGGAATTTTCATTTTAGAGTATATTTCATGTTCAGAAGTATGACTAATGTACTGGGTTTGCGTTTGCTTTCTATGCAAAAATGTCCAACTTTCAAATGGAATTTCTACTTCACTTCCAGCACACGATTTGGCACTAAATTGACCGCAACTCCTTAGCGGATTGTGTTTATGGGTTTTAGTTTTCTGTTTGTTTCCATGGTGACCGGGGGTGGAGCAGGGGGAAGGGGTTGGTGGGCACGGGGAGTGGACAGGCGGCGTGTTTCCATGGTTACTGGGGCAGCTCGGTGACGGGTCTCTTCTGCTTGAGGGTGTCGATGAGCGAGAGGACGCCGCGCTTCACGCTGGTGGAGACACGGCGAGACACGGAGTCTCCCGGGGGGGCGGAGCCACAGGCCTTCTGGGAGGGGGGCCGGGCCACCAGACACTTCTGGTACCTCAGCTACAGGGAGGGAGAGAAACATGTAGGTGGAGAGAGGCATATTTCGGAAGGAGTGAGAGAGCAGGACAGATGGAGGGGGGGAAAGAGTGAACGGTTCAAGGGGAGAGAAAAAAGGATGAAGAGGATATTTGGGGGGAAAATATTTCTAAGGGTTTTGAGGAGGAAGAAAGACTGGAGAAGAGAATATGGAGGGGACATAGTAAACAAGTGTAATTGCTGAGTCCAGTAGTGTGTTGAGGCTAAGCTGACAGTAAGTGTGCAGTTTCTCTGCTTCACCAGGAGACAGGACAGGCTTTAAATCCAATATACACAGAGGGAGTGAATCAGCACTTAACACACACAGACTCCCCAGACCTATCCTCATAGACCTGACAGCGTGCGTGTATGTGTGTGTGTGTGTGTGTGTGTATGTGTGTGTGTGTGTGTGTATTCGTTCATGAGGGCAAGGGACTGGTTGGTGATCAATAGCAATGATAGATGTTCTCCTGTCACAATACGTCAGAGTTTGAGAGTGTACGTGTGTGTTCATGTCTGTGTGGGTGGAAGCGTGTTTGTGTGTGTGTGTGTGTGTATCCATATATCCACCGTTCTAAAGTGAATCAATACTACAGGCAGTAGCCCACTAATCCTCTCCTTAGCAGAGTTACACTCAAGCAGCCACTGCAGAGGAACCTGACTAGCTGTAGCCTGAATGTGTGTGTGTGTGTGTGTGGGTGTGTGTGCAGGCATGTGTGTCTGTTCACGCAAAGTAACTGACACCCCTGAAGTAACAGACACCCCGGGTAGACTCAGGCCAACACTAGAGTAATTGAAAGGAGGTTTTCAAATGGTATTTGAGCCCCCAGTGTGCTCACCATGCACGCGGCCTGGACGGCCTCCGACACGCTGCCGGCGTTGGGCTCGCACCAGAACACGTGGCAGTCGTAGTGCTGCCCGCCGGCGTCCATGATGAAGGCGAACGTGTGCACGTCCTGGCCCACGCCCATGAAGGACAGGAAGCGCACGCGGCACTCCACCAGCACTTCCTCTTCCTCCTGATGACACGGGGACAGGAAGTGACATCGTTAGAGTGTGACACCGAAAGAGCCAATCATTGTAGGGAACGTGGAATTAAAAGGAGGAGGAAGTGTGAAAGAAGGACAAAGAGTGTGAAGGAAAGCGAGAGAAAAACAGTGGATAAGCAGCACATGAGGGATATTTCTCCTCCCCTAAGTGGGTTAGGGTTGAGAGGAAGCATAAAGGGAACAGAAAGAGAAGGAGAGACAGAGAGGGAGGAGGAGAGGAAGGTTCTCCTGCCTTCTCCTTGCTGATGGTGACGGTGGCGTCGGCCACGTTGAGGGCCACCTGGGTCCAGTCCTCTCTGCTGGACGAGCCCACCAGGCTGCCTATGGCTCCGTTCAGGATGTCCATTCCTAAGGCAGAAGGGTCAGCACGTGTTGGTCTGTGTATGTCTGGGAACACTGTGGAGCAGCCCACAGCCGTTTAGCACATATTCTTTCACTGTCTGCACAGCCCTTTCAAGTGACAAATATAAACATTTTGAAGTCCTTCCTTGCTGCACTGAAAGCTTACAACCGCCCCAGGAAAAAACACAGACAAAGGGCAGTGTTTACGGCGCAGCTCTCCCCTGGTGAAGCACTGCGGGAACACTCACCTATGGGTCTGGCTACAGGCATGACGCCCAGGTAGAACACCTGAAACCTCTGGACCAGCTCCGTCTTTGGGGTGGGGAACTCTGCTGGGGGGGAACACACGCACACGCGTTACAGACTCCCACACTGCTGAATCCTCGCTCTCCGTCTCTCACGACCTCGTACACTCTCTGCCCTCGTTCTCTTCCTGACGCACACGCTCCTCGGCGCAGGGCAGAGAGCAGCCTACCTTGGAGGGGGAGGTCTAGTCCCGCCTGGATCCTGTCCTGGAGGGAACCCGCCGCCATGGCTTTGGCATTCTTACGCTCTGTCATGATCTGGAGAGAAGAAGAGATGAAGAGTGAGAGCGGGAGAGGGGAAGAGAAAAGTCCGTTTGATTTAGAGAGCACATTTAAAAACGTCCAATGCCCACCAAAGTGCCGTACACAATCATCAAATGGGGCAGAACAACAATAAATAAGAACAACAGACAAACTAGACTGACCCTAAACTGACTCGAAAGCCAAAGAATAAAAATATGTTTTAAGACGATACTTAAATGTCTCGGAGGTGGGGGATGACCTGATAAAAATGGGCAGTTTATTCCACAGAGTAGGGGCTACCGCTAAAAAGGCACGATCACCTTTTGTTTTCATCCGAGTCTGTGGAATGGCTAAAAGGGACTGGTTTGATGATCTAAGGGGCCTGGAAGTGTGCTACAGCCTAAGAGGATCTGAGATATACAATGGAGCCAATCCATGTAAAGCTTTAAAAACTAGTAACAACACCTTCAAATCAACTCTATATTTGACTGGCAACCAGAATTAGTTTGTGAAATTTTTGTGCTGAATCAAACATAACACCCACATTTTTGGCATGGGAGTGCACATTGGTCCATTTCTTTAGATAATTCGTCAATTGATCTGGGTGTACCAAATAGAATGACCTCAGTCTTACTCTCATTAAGTTGGAGAATAAATGGAAAGAAATACGAGAGACGAAATCAAGAGCAAAAAGAGGAGAGGCAGCGATGAAGGGGTGGAAGGTAGGAGAAAGATGGATGATAAGAAATGAGCTAGCAAGAGACCCCGAGACATAATGCCAGTCTCCTCAATTCACCTGGGGACACTCACACATACACACACACACACACGCACGCACGCACAGAAAGCTAACCAGGTCACCCCCCCTTTTCTATAAAGGATGGTAAAAGCTTTTCCTCTCAACAGCAGGGCTGAAGGCAGAGTTGACATGCTGTTCACACACATACACACACACGCACACACACATTCTCTCTCTTACTCTTTCTCTCCCTCTCAGCAGCACACACACACACACACACACCCGGATAAATTATGCATGACCATAATCAAAGACTTAGTCACAGTAACTCTGCATCTCTCTCCGTCTCTGACCCCCTCTCTCCGTCTTCCCTCGCCCACCATCTCTCTGCTTAATAAGACAGCCCTCGCCTGGCCACAGTAACAGACCATACACGACACTAATCATTCTAGCCTCAGTTTTGGACCATTTAGCTGGTCTGCTGGCTTCAGTCAGGGTCTAGACAGTAGAGTTTAGAGTACGGTACAGTTATTGTCCTGGTTTGAACCATGTTCTTGCTTCAGCCTAGGTCTAGGTCCATGCTTAGGTCCAGATCACCTCCAGGTCTCTTACCCGGGAGCAGATCTCGTGCAGGCTGGTGGCGATGGCTTTGGCTGGCGTGTCACAGCGGAACACATGACATTTCAGGATCCGCGTGTCTTTGTCCCTCGCCACGTACGCAAAATCTCTGAGGAGAGAACAAAGAGTTAACCAGGGAAGGATGACAGAGTTTAGGGTGTGAATATGACACTATTGGTGTTCCTGTGAAAGGGCTCGGTACAATGCTTCAAACATAAGAATGTGTGTGTGAGTGTGTGACCTTTACCGACCTAATGAGTAAAAACACACACACACACACAAAGATCGATGGAGAACCACAGAGATCAATGGAGCACTAAGATGCACCGGAGAGTTCCACAGAGAGCAGACACAGCTGCTCCCCTTTCAGGCTTCAACAGATGGGAGGAAGGGACCGAGAAATATTGGAAAGATGGAGGGATGACGGTGAATGAAAAGATAGAAAGAAGCACTCCAGGATGAAGGGGTGTGGGGGGGGAGGTCAATACATGCCTCGGGTACTCAAACAAATACACACCTCCATGTGTGTGTGGATAAGATAAAAAGACCACCTCATGGGCAACGTGCACGAGTCAGAGAGGGCCAGAGTGTGCGCGCTTCAGTGTGTGTGCGCTTCAGTGTGTGCGTGCATGTCTGCTGTCTTTTACAGGTCATAAGACAATAGTTTGGAAATGTGCTTTGAAGACCGAGGGAGACAGAAACCAGGAAATGAAACAATAACTAGAAGCGCCGATGGACAAGGAGTGAGGAATGAGGGATGAGGGGAGGAAAGAACAGGGGTGGAGGAGCATTCTTTTGTTTACCTCTCTCTGAATCCAGGGAAGCGAGGGGAGAGAGAAGGAGAGTTAGTTGGAGAGAGGAGAAAATACAATCACAGCAAAATACCTCCTGCTGGGGTACACCGAGTTTCATCTCTCCCAAAGACATACTCACACACATACGTGCACACGTGCACACTCACGCACACACATTGACACACTCACACACACGGGCATCCACTCACACACACACTTAACCTTGAGTTGCTTGTACTGTTCTTTCCCTCCCTCCTCCGAACTATTCCCCTTAGACATCCCCAACAGCTGTGCATACTAAGGGTTTGGTTGTAGGAGAGACAGAGATTGTGTGTGTGTGTGTGTGTGTGTGAGTCCTAGGACTGCAGAACTGCTTTGACCTGCTTTTAATTAGCATGTTCAACCCTGAGAAAACATTTTGAGAAATATACAAGAAGGACTTAGTAGAAAAAGAGAAAGAGAAAAAGAGTGTGAGAGAGAGAGGGAGAGGGAGAGAGTGTGAGAGAGAGGCATGGGGGATATTCATGCATGCTCCTTGGATTAGGGTAATAATCTGAAATTGGGCACCAATGGCAAGAGTTGAGGACATATAGCTAATTGATGGGAAAATACTTCGGAGAACATCCCCAAAATAAGTAAAGAGAAAGAAAAGGAGAGAAGGACAGATTGAATGACCGACAAAAAAGGAGAGAAAGATGAGAAAATACATTAAAGAGAAATCTGGAAATAAAACAATGTATATTGTGACATCATGGATGAAAGAGAAGAGTTGAGAAGGAGAGAGCGTAACCAGCTCATCACTAGATGATCTACAGTAATCGCCATGCCAACGCCTCTAAAATGTCAAGGTTGCCGTTGGGAATGCATAATCTCCGTGGTAATAAGGAATTCCGTGGCAAACGAGAAGAGGAGGACACAGGGGTAACATTCTGACACCATCAAATCAAAGACAATCAATCAGCAACACACATACACACACACTCTACTACATACACACCGTAACTCTTTTACATTGTTATATGTGCACACACAAAATATGTGTCTGCAGATGTATCTTTCCTAAGCAAAACTACTTAGTACAATGTGTTTGGCATTTGTGAAAAAGAATAATGTCAGCATGAAAACGTGTATCTCTCTCGGTCTCCCTTCTCTCCTCAGATCTCTCCCTTCCACACACTGTATCTCTCTCGGTCTCCCTACTCCTCAGATCTCTCCCTTCCACACACTGTGACCCACAGACTCCCCACTAGACACCTCTTCCCTGAACTTTCAGAGAGACACACAGACGCACGATTTGCTTGCCTATTTGTTCACCATTATAATTTTTTAAAGGGGGGGGGAATATATTACACTTAAAGAAAGAAAAAAAAATATTTACAAAGAAAGAGAGAAGAAGAAAAAGGAAGTACAGTACTCACAGATAAAGATGGCTCTATGTCAGCATGGTGGCAATCCAACGCTATCTAACCACCGCCACACACACACACACACACACAGCCTTCCTTCACACACACACACTCCCGTCTGAGCAGCGAGTGAGCACTAAGCAGCCCTCTCTCTCCCTCCTCATCCCTCGCTCTACTCCTCCTCCTCCTGCTGCAGCTACAGTGGTGTCGCTCCCTGTGGGTCTCTGAGTGTGTGTGTGTGTGTGTGTGTGTGTGTGTGTGTGTGTGTGTGTGTGTGTGTGTGTGTGTGTGTGTGTGTGTGTGTGTGTGTGTGTGGTGTGTGTGTGTGTGTGTGTGTGTGTGTGTGTGTGTGTGTGGCTACATCTGTGTGTGCCTGTTTGAGGCACAACTGGTTAAAAAGCAGAAAGTAGATTCTCCCTGGCAATTGAATAAACGCTTGTCAGATCATTCTCCTTCACGTGTGTGTAATTGGATGTTCGATAACCCCAAATAATACAATAACAATAAAACAAGCTTTCGCATTGCGATACACCCTAAGTAGATGGACCTGCTAACCTATATATCATTTTATGCGGCAGTGTCACAAGAAGGGATTCATTGTCTATGGGAGAGCGCCCCCTACAGGGTTACAACACCACGACACAGGCAGCTATTTATTTACCTTTAATAAGTTGTAAGGGAGGGAGGGAGGGAGGGAGGGAGGGAGGGAGGGAGGGAGGGAGGGAGGGAGGGAGGGAGGGAGGGAGGGAGGGAGGGAGGGGACAGGGATGGAAACGATGACAGACTCCTTCGTACACTCCTCCATATTCAAGAATAAATCTTTCATTAACGCCATCGTCCCTCCATCATCAATCATTCACTCCTCTTCTTAGCTCCAGGGACCCCACTGTCCACTGTCCCAATCATTACTGTGACCTTTCCTCTGTGTGTGTGTGTGTGTGTGTCTGTGTCATGCATCATCGACGCCATTAACACTTGGCTTATAGGGGACACAGGGGAATACAAATGTTATCACCTAGGTAACAAGCAAACACAAACAGTTTGAATTCTATTAAATACCAATATCTCAACTTTATTTATCTAATGTCAGATTAACAAAAATGCATTCTTTGTATGTGCTTTTTATAAGGTAAAAACCTGCTGTGGTTGCCACGGTAAATTACCTGCCGTTGTCACGGCCGACGCCCCATACGCGGATGCTTGCGATTGGCTGGGAGTGGAGAACGCTGCGGTCCATGGGGTCGACCAGGTTCAACATGTTGTTCTCCAATAGCAGGTACATGTCCTTACCCTGGACACACATACACAGTTATGCTGTCATCAGCCCAGTATGTTTCCACTCCTATGGTCTGTGTGTGCGTGTGGGGGTGGGGGGGGTGGGATGGGTGGGCAGTGTGTGGGTGTGGGTTGGGTTGGGTTGGGCAGTGTGTGCGTGTGTGGGGGGTGTGTGTGTCCTCTCCTGTAGATTTGAAGGCCTTTAAATAAATGATCAAATCCAAGAGGGGGTGGCAGGATGAAAGGCTAATGAAAGAGAGAGGAAGCCCTCTACTCCTCCTCTTCCTCTCTCTGCTGTGTTCTGTCATTTCACATTAGACACAACCAGTGGAGAGAGAGTTCAAAAACCTGTTACCCTGCCCCCTCCTCTGCCCCCTCCCTCCCTCCAGGTTGCCTCTCTTTCTGTATCTCTCTCTCTCTATCTCACATACACACACAGTGCCACAGTCACACTCCTACACTCACACACACGCCCCTACCTCGCCCCAGATCCCGACGGTGTCTCTGATGTCATTCTTGCAGTAGGAGAGCTGGCGGATGCAGTTGTTAACGGCAACGCTGCTCTTCCCCGGAGCCAAGTCGTCCTCGGCCATCTCCACCCAGCCCAGGGAGCGCACGGCAAAACACTGACACACACACACACACACACACACACACACACACACACACACACACACACGAACACACACACAAACACACAGGATGAGTACATGTCTCTGCGCACAACACTTTATTCGTAGGACTAATAGTATCTTCACAAATCTCCATGGAGGAAAGCCCACTGAACACCATGTGGAGTTCCTCCTGCTCTAGGCAGCGTCACACTAGACCATGACTTCACCAGCAGACCAGAACTGGAGACAGAAATAGAGTTGGAGAAAGGAGGAAAATACCCTTCCACCAGCGAGCTCCTCTCTTTATAAAGTATTCATCGGGCCTTTCTGCTGGTGGGCCACACTGGCGAGGAGAGAGAGCGAGGAGAGACAATCATCAAACTTTCACACGGTGAGTGACGACGATGGTCAAGCCCTCAGCGGTGTCTGTCTTTATGGTGGGTATAAAACTACTGTTCCAGGCTAAAGGACTAACCAATCACCTCAAGCTAATGAGAGTGTGGGTAGAGAGAGAGATTGACAGAGCGAGTTTGACTTGACTGTGTACAGGCTAACAAGAGTTGCATTTTTCACTTTACATGACTGTCATGTTGGATCTATAGTGGTCTACCAAGGCCTCTGGAGGAGAAATGCCAGACCAGTTACTATACATAGTTGGTCTGTGTGTGTGTGTGTGTCTGTGTGTGTGTGTGTGTTGTGTGTGTGTTTGTGTGTGTGTGTGTGTGTGTCTTGCCAGACCACGTTCATCCAGCCGTGTCTGCTATCTATCACACTGTCACTGTTGCTAGGGGAATTTTGTCAGCTAGGCAACAACAGAATTCCAGAATGCCAACAACCAACCATGCCTTACATCCCATTGTGTTTTAAACAATATTTAAAGAGTTTACCTTATGCCAGCCAAATCCCAAACAAACACCCCAAATAAAATTATCTCTTCAACATATTCTGTTGTTTTGGGAAGCTATCACCGTAACATCCTCCCAAACAGTATCATAGACTGTGCAGGTGTAAATCTTAGTCTGTCCACAAAGGGGCAGTGGTGTCACACAGATATCCACTTCTCTCGTTAAAAAAACAAAACTGTCAAGCCAGGACAACCAGAAGAAGGCCCGTTATAATATTTGGAAAGACAACCACCAATGAGGAAGCTGGGTGGGTGCAAATATATACAAAAGGTTCTATACCTATAGAAAGATGATTGACAGGTGGATCAGAGGAGTGTGTAAATGGTAATAGCCCTCCTGAATATAGAGTGGGTGTTTGAAAGGAGCAGGAGGATCTTACCTTGACCTCTGGGTTGCTGTTGACACGGCTGGACTCGTCCTCTTCTGCTGGGAGAGGGTTTCTGAGAGAGAGAGAGACATAGAGAGACACAGAGAGACAGAGAGACAGAGAGAGAGAGAGAGAGAGAGAGAGAGAGAGAGAGAGAGAGAGAGAGAGAAGATGAGTGAACTAGCCCCCTACCAGAGACAGTTATAGAGACTACAGACACTAATTAAAATCCAGAATGGAGAGGAGACATTAGAGGACTTCCTGAGCACATGGCTCAACTTCCTGTGATGTCAGACCTAAAGAATGCCTTGCAGCTGACGGAGGGGGAGAAGAGGACAATAAAGGAGAGGGGAAGATGATGAGAAAGACAGAGCGGAGGGAAAAGCTTAGTTCCCCGCTGCGTGTAGAGAGAGAGAGACTGCGTGTAGAGAGAGAGAGACAGAGACTGCGTGTAGAGAGAGAGACTGCGTGTAGAGAGAGAGAGACAGAGACTGCGTGTAGAGAGAGAGACAGAGACTGCGTGTAGAGAGAGAGACTGCGTGTAGAGAGAGAGAGACAGAGACTGCGTGTAGAGAGAGAGAGACTGCGTGTAGAGAGAGAGAGACTGCGTGTAGAGAGAGAGAGACTGCGTGTAGAGAGAGAGAGACAGAGACTGCGTGTAGAGAGAGAGACTGCGTGTAGAGAGAGAGACAGACTGCGTGTAGAGAGAGAGAGACAGAGACTGCGTGTAGAGAGAGAGAGACAGAGACTGCGTGTAGAGAGAGAGAGACAGAGACTGCGTGTAGAGAGAGAGACTGCGTGTAGAGAGAGAGACTGCGTGTAGAGAGAGAGAGACTGCGTGTAGAGAGAGAGAGACAGAGACTGCGTGTAGAGAGAGAGAGAGAGACTGCGTGTAGAGAGAGAGAGACAGAGACTGCGTGTAGAGAGAGAGAGACAGAGACTGCGTGTGTGAGTCGACATGCCAGCCAGCCTCTCACCGCAGTTTGAGCGAGGCGTAGCGCAGCGTGGCTCCCTCAAACTCCTTCAGGCTGGGGTCGGAGTTCACCGTTGCCGCCTGCAGGTCCTGGTCGCACACAGATGACATCATCAGACACGGCACCATCAGACCACTCAGAGTGCAAAGACACGACCAGCATGCAGCATTGTCATTGGCCTGTCTGGCCTAGTGGAGGCTGTGTCATAGATAAGTGTCATGTCACATGCTGTAATGAAGGGAAAATGTGTTAACAATACCGAAGCATAGAAAACACGGAACTTTGAAAATGTCTTAATAACACAGGGGTGCATACACACCAAGTGAAAGAGAGAGAGAGGACAGCTATGGAACATAACCAAAATAAATCAAATAACAGAAAATCAAAACATTCTTGCTGCAGGATTCTTGCTGTACATCAGGTCAACTGTCACCACAGGCAGACAGAGGTCCAAGGTTACCTTGAAACTCAATGTCATATCCAGACTGGGCAAAGTGACAGCAACGCATGCTTCTGCTAAGTATAAACAAACAGCTTGATTCCCGTACAGCGAAAACGACACGCGCACACACACACACCACAGACACACGCACACACACACACCACGACACACGCACACACACACACACAGACACACGCACACACACACCACGACACATGCACGCAAGCACACACACCAGATTATTATGCAGGACGAGCAGGCATCAACCAGACTAAAAAGATTGGTGGGGTTTATACTTGCCTTCCAAACCTCACTATCAATCTTTCCGCCAAATTCACTCCACGTCTGCTACAATCCACAATAACACACACACACACACGTTGGAGAGTGGGGCAGAGACAGAGACAGTTCAGAGCTGTTAGAACACTCCACGTCTGCGCTTGAGATGCTACTCAACCAAAAGTCACTTCTAACTGTTGTGGGGTTGGAGTTACGTTGAGTTTCTGTGTTCTCTTGGAACACAATACGGTTCTGAAGTGAGTGCAGACTGGTGCAGCAGTCCATACATGTAGACACACATATACCGTAAATATGTATTCGGTGCTTTGGGTCACATGAGGAGGAAAAGAGGGACGGGAGAGTGAAGGGAAGAGAGGAAAGAAGGCTACCTTGTGTTCTTCTTTGTGGTGTTCAGGGTGACTGTCCTGGTCGGCCGCCCCCTGAGGAGAGGAGGAGCGAGGCTGGAGAGAGAGAGAGAGAGAGTGATAAGAGAGCAAGTTGAAATACTTATTTTCAATAAATGTCTCATCGCCTTCCATCGCTCCTCGCTATCGACCGGGTCTGTCCATCATCGTCAGTCTCTCCTTCTCTCTGGCTAGATCAATGTATAATCTACATCTCCCTCTCTTTCTTCTCCCTCTCTCTCCGTCTTTTGTTCCGCTTGATTGACTGCACTTCAAAAGTGCCTGAGGGCTCTCTGTCTTCAGTTCCTTTTCCTCTCACTCTCTCCTTCTCTCTCTCTCTCTGTTTATATCTCTCCACATGCCACATGTGAAACAGGACAGGGATGTAAAAGGCCAGTGATTGGCCAATACCTACGAGGTAGCAGCTGTTGACGAATCCGCAGGAGGGGATGGTGTCGTGGGCGGATGCCGGCAGAGGCTCCACGGAGCTGTCGGAGGAGGTGGTGCTGCCGGAGCGAGTGGACGCGCCGAAAAACACCTCGGCCTGCGAAGACTGCACACACACACACACACACACACACACACACACACATGAAACACATACAGCAATACACTCCAGCGCAAAGCTATGGCCAAGAGTGTGTGTCAGTGCGTGTGCTCTTCTCACCTCATGGTCAGGTGTGGGCGAGGGGGTGAGGGAGACCAGGGAGTGTTTGCGTGGCGTGGTGCCCAGCGCCAGGCTCTGGTCTGTGGGTGCAGGCTGCAGCGTGGCAGGCCTCTCCCACTGGGTGGTGCCCGTGGGGATGTGCCAGTAGTAGACCCCCGCCATGTCCGTGATCTTCTTCCATCCTGGAGGCAGATCGGGGTCCGTCTGGAACGACTGCTCACTCCAGATATCTGACACGCACACACACACACCACACACACACACACACACACACTTAGGGTGTTAGTGTTTAAGGGTTGTTATGGTAAACGGATTACCATACAATGCGTGCGTGGGCTGCACTTGACTGGACTTCTTGTGATTCTCCATGGTGACTAACAGCTGAGGGTTGAACAACTTGTTTAGCAGCTACAGTTTCATACAGAGAGTCTTTACATAGACCAACAGCTAAGGTCTGAACTGTGCACCTGTTTGGTGCATAGGATTTTTGGGGGAAAAGACACACAGTCAAACACACACACACACTGAATATTATAGCCCAGGTCCCATGAAATCGAAGGCTTGGTAGAACAGGCTGCTGGTGTTTAAAACAGTGGCCACACATCATTTTTCCCAAGACTTAGCTTATCAGTTTGATGTGTGTGTTTGTGTGCACTACGGTTAGGCTAGGGTATGGGTCCAAATCACTTCTCACAGATGTACGTTCACAACACACACACACACAATCAGTGGACAGGTGACAAACAGCCCTAGTCGTAAAGCTGATGCGACTCTGAATTAGGGGGCATGGCAGGTTGTAAAGGTGATATAAGCCTGGTGAGTGTATGAAGAGGTGGTGTGCGTGTGTCCCAAACAGCTAGCCCTAACTGCTGACCAGGCCGATCAAAAACAGGCTGCAGGTCTGTCACGACGACGACGATCCATTTGTCATCATGACGGCTAGACTGGTTTGGCTCATATTCAGATGGAATTTAGATATGAGGGGAGAGGGAGGTAATAACTCCAGATACACACACACACACACACACACCACACCTGGAGATCGTTTATTTGGGAAGAGACACCTCAAAGACTGTGAGCTGACGAGGCACAAACCCACAGACTGACCCAACGTGGGGTTCCATTGTTTGCAGAGGTGCAAAGGATGCTGGGAGAGTGAGTCCTTCCCCACAGGGAAAAATAGGTCACCGTGTTCGAGACTACAACAGGGACTTGAGTGTGTCTCTGGGGCTTTTGTGTAAAGATGGATATTCGCAAGAGGGTGAAAGAAAAGGGGTGAAAGGGGGGGATTGATGAAGACAGATTGTAGGAAAAGGGGAAGGGAGGATGGAAAGGCTGCCGAAAATATATATTTCTCTCAAAGTAGCAACACTGAACCGACACAGGGAGAGGGAGACACACACGCACGCAACTGTCTGATTTAGTGTTTCGTTTGTCTCGGTCTCGTCTCTACGCAGTAAATCCTAGCTGGAAGTTAATAGAGCCAAGCTTGCAACGTCAGTATAAGGCTAGCTCATTCAGGATCCATCTTACCAGGACAGCACTTGATATGCTAAAGGTTAGCATACATGCATACAGCCTCTGGCTCTGTTCCATTGCAGAGCTGAGTAGCTGTTAGCATCAGCTAGCTTCAGTTAGCATGCAGCCCCAGAGCAGAGCAGAGTGGGGGAAGGGGGGTATGACAGAGCACGGGGCTCTGAGCTCGAGCCAGAAAACACACAGGCACTCTGAACTGTAAATCACAGCACTAACAGAGGCTACAGTACACACACCACACACACACACACACGCACATCTATGCTGACACATTCAATACACGCTTGCACTCAGACTGTCTGACAACAGAGCAGAAAAACACACGCACACACACACAACAACACACACACACACAACACACACGAAAACATAAACTTTAATTACTCCCCCTTTATCTCCCCCTCAGGTTTTCCCTTCCCCTCCATCTCACCTCCATTCAACAAGAGCACGCACATGCACAGACACACACACACTCTCCAGTCTGACCGGGCTAACCCGCGGTTGGTACCTACCCTCGTAATTGACAATCACAATGGCCAGCATGTAGTCTTTCCCCAGCATCATCACTAACCCCCGCTCCTGCTGCCTCTGCCAGCACGCAGGAGAGAGACACGAAGGACAGAGAGAGAGAGAGGGGAGAGAGAGGGGAGAGAGAGGAGAGAGAGAGAGAGAGAGAGAGAGAGAGAGAGAGAGAGAGAGAGAGAGAGCGACGCCGGGGTGGGAGGTAAGGGAGAATGAGAGAAAGAGGTAGGGGAAAAGAGACACAAAAAGAGAGAGATAAAGAGACAGAGACAGACAGAGAGAGAGAGAGAGAGAGAGAGAGAGAGAGAGAGATACAGACAGACAGACAGACAGACAGACAGACAGACAGACAGACAGACAGACAGACAGACAGACAGACACAGACAGAGAGAAGAGTTGATAAAAAGAAAAGAGGGAGAGAGTGCGAGAGGTTGTCTATACCCAACACATGTCTTGTTGTTGTTGTTGTTGCTGTCGCTGCCTCCTCTCACATGAACAACCAAGCCCTCCTCACCACATTTCCTGTCCTGCTCAGAGGAGAAGAGGAACGTTCCGCCGTCTCTCCCTCTCTGCCTCCCTCTCTGCCTCCCCCTCAGCCTCCCCCTGGTTGCCATAGCAACCCCCGATCATCTTTCCTGCAGCCTCACCAGCTACTGACTCAAGTCAGCTGGGGTGGGGAGGGGTGGGATACTTGTATTTGTGTGTGTGTGTGTGTGTGTGTGTTTGTGTTAATGTGTGAAAGCAGGGTCACAGTGGGCCTCTAACCCACATGATCCCAAGAGGAATCTGACACACACCTGTGATAACAACACTCTCAGCCCAACGAGAGAGAGAGAAATACAATCTCAAATGTTATTTGTCTCTGTGAGGCCGACTCAGATAGTACAGACACACACACACAAATAAATCGACCCTGGGAGAACAATCCCCCTTTCCACCATTCCCAGCTTTTTATCATCTGCGTTTTCATCAATACACACACATCTCCAAGCACCATCACACACACACACACACGCACCAAGGTCAGGGCCTGTGGGCTCGAGGACAGAAAGAAACTCCTGCTGCAGGTCTACAAATCTGTGGCGTACACAACACTGTGTGTGTCTGTGTGTGTGTGTGTGTGTGTGTGTTGGTCCACCCTGCCTCTGCGTCCTCCTGTGAATGTTTACAGCTTGTTTACGACCCCCTCTGCTGGGGCGGCTGCACTGCAGTATGAGAGGAGAGGAAGGAGGGAGAGTGGAGATGAAAAAAGTGAAGTACAGGTCAAGTGGCTATGTGACAGTCCTACTACACTGCAAATGGAGCGACGGGCATGATGGGAAAAAAAGAGAGATAGACAGAGACAGGACGGCGAGAAAACAGGAGGGGACAGAAAGAGGGTGACATAGACAACCCTGGGCTGAACCTATGGCACATCACATACTGTAATCAGCATCACCAGAAACAAACTGCGGGTCCAGGTCAGTGTTTGGATACAGAGATTACACACACACACACACACAAACACGCACAAACACACACAACAGGAAAGCTTCCCATCCCCACCTGGGGCTACTTCCTGTTTCAGAGGGATGTGGGAGACGGAGAGGCAGATTTACAGTTTGTTATTCTTTTCTAGCCATGACTGAGTACAGCACGTACACACACACACACCCTTTCACACGTTCACGGTCAGAAAGAACCTCTCATCAGGGTGGAGGGGATGGGAAACCACGAGTTGCAGAGAGAAGAGAAAAAACCGAGCTAGTCAGCTGAACCACAAACACACACACACACACACTTAAGAGCTGCCTCTTCCATATTTAATAACAGCTTTACTGCATGCATTAGATACTGTTCTGTAATGATGTACAATAAGTGTGTGTGTGCGTGTGTGTGCATGTGTACCTGTATCCTCAGGTGAGTTGCTCTCCTGAGACAGTGTGGTCCAGCTAGACTCCTCATCGCTGGGGTTGAGGTTCTGGATGCGGTTGAGAGCACAGTCTGTCTTGGCTCCCGTCCGCCTGTCCTTCTTTGTTTCCGGAGAGGAGGAGGACGAGGAGGAAGTGGAGGCCACCGAGAGGAGGGGCGTGTCCTCCGGGCTGGGCCGTCTGGGGGGGGATGGAGGTGGAGGCAGCGGGGGAGAGTCCCTGCCCGATTGGAGGAGCTTGATGCTGGGGAGGAGGTCAGAGATGAGCTCCTGACCTGGAGCTTCTCTCTTGTTCTCGAGGAGACTGTTGTCCTTCATCAGCAGGGGGCTCTTCTCATCGTGCTCCTCTTCCTCATCCTCCACCGTCATCTTCCCCAGGGCTTCCTTCTCAGACAGGATGCTGATGTCATCGCTGTCATCCGTCTCCGCCACGTTCGTGTCGCGGTCGAAACTGACGTTGGCGTTGCTTTTCAGGTTCAGGACCTCCAACGTTTTCGCGTCGAGGTCGAGGCCGGGGTCGGGGCCTTGGTCGGGCGTGGGAGACGACGTCATCCCGGTCGTTGTTGGTCAGGGTCTGCCTGCGGTGATCTGCGTTGGTGATGCGCTCGTCTGTGGACGAGTTGGAGTCTGAGTCCGAGTCGGCGGTGTTCCTGTTGTGGTCCTGACGCTCGGCCGCCTTGCGCTGCTGGTTCACGCCGTTCTTTGCCAGCTTGGGGTTGTTCGGAGTGGATGACACTGGCGGCGGCGATGACAAGGAGGATGGGGGCATCCCTTCGACAAGTCCCCATGGCGCTTTGGATACTGGTCAGGGCGTACTTCTTACGACACTTGGGGGGCGTGTCCGAGCCCTGCTTGATGACATCACCACTCAGCAGCTGGTTGTGGGAGGAGCGAAGGCTGAGGGAGTTGGGCGGGGCAACTGGAGGGCTATTCCTATTGGCCACATCTACTGACATCATCCCGGCAAAGGAGTCCACTAGGATTCGCAAAAAAAGAGAGCTAGTACATAATATGTATGTGTGTGTGTGTGTGTGTGTGTGTGTGTGTGTGTGTGTGTGTGTGTGTGTGTGCGTGTGCCTGTGTGGGCATTTAACCTGATATGATAGCAGTCGTCGACTGGTGTAAGTTGCAGTTTAGGGATCAGCTATTGGTGCTCCACATCTGAAAATGAACCACACACACCACACACATACACACGTCACACAAATTAGGATCAAAAGAATCTGAAGAATTCCAAGCGCTTTCAGGGAACGCTAGATAAAGTAGCCACCCATGTGGAACACAGCTGCAGTTTGTGCTTGTGAGAAAGTGTGTGTGTGTGTATGTGTGTGTAATGAGACAGATGATGATGACTAAACAGATATAACTAAGGAAATCTTTATTACCAGCTAGGGTTTGTGGGTAAACCCATGGTGGTGCACATCCATTTTGGGTGTCTCCCCTAACTGACCAATCAGAAGGCAGGCCGTTCTCTGAGCCAATGAGATGGCTTCACACAGGAAATTGCTTCTTCCTGTAGGAAACAAAACACACTGGGTGAGCAAACATGTGTGAGTGAGAGAGTGAGAGTGAGAGTGAGAGATGGTGGGATGAAAAAGAGGAAGGGAGAGAGAAACAGACTGCAGGAGACTATATACAATGAATAATTCACACCTTCTTATTAAAGATTGAAAAGTGTGTAGGGTCCCACTACCACTTTAGCACATAGCCGCCAAAACACAGACCATCAGGTAAGATCGTAACAACATCTCGTAGGAAACGTATCAACTAATGAACTCCTGAACTACTTCACCTCCATCATTCTCTCTAAATGTGAATACACTAGCACACACACAAAGACAAAACGTATGTGGTAATGTTTGCATTTTTAGCTACCAGACTATAGCAGGAATATTAAGCTGTAACATTAAATAGCAAGAAACAGGGGGGTCCATAATCTGTCAACTTGTGTATTTCATAAAAATGGATCTTGAGATCAGTGTTTGGTTTCCTGGGTGGCTAAAGTGAACATGGATGATAAGCTGACCCTGGGTCAGCAGTTAAGATGAGCCCAGGGGCCAAAGCAGAGGGCGGGACAAAAAATACAAGACCCCTATGAACATTTTATAGTTAAGTTTCAAAATAACACCATTCCTTTATGGAAGAGTTGGCCAATGCCCAGTCAAGAGCCCAGTTAAATCTTTTCTCCCCTTTTTTTATCGGTGTTTGGGGGGGAGGCGGAGAGACAGATGTGCAGTTATCGCTCCCTGGTTCTCACTGGTTCTTAATGAAGATGCAGATTGGACAGTGGGAGGGGAACACACACACGTACACCACGCACACACACACGCACATACACACGCACACAGCGCATGTGGAGAACTCAGCCAAGGACAGAGGCTAGGAAAACGATGCATGAAAGCGCATCATAAAACAACATCATAAAAACATGCAGCATTCTGGGAAATGACAAGGGAACTCGACTCTCGGGCTCTTGCTGCGACAGGTCCACATACCAGCATGGGAGTGCGTGTTTGTGTTGTGTGTGTGTGTGTGTTCGTTTGTGTGGAGCGTAAAAGATAAACACTCAACTGCCACCCAACTAGAAGCAATCTAACCATCTTCCCACATCGATATCTCCACCCATCCTTGACAAAAAGACGTTGCTACAGTATCAAATCTGATGGATTTCTGGAGAACATTATGTGAAAGTAGTGCAAAATACTATCCTGATTATAAAGTACAAACACATCATCTAGAGCCATAGGCTGGTTACAACTGCATGTCTTTGTTTTCTTCAAATTCATTCTATTCTGTTCTTCTTGAGATGATCTTTGATGTGACCCCAATTTGATGCCAAACATAGGGAATCCCTCAGTGGAAGGTATATGACATATTAGAGGATCTCAAATCCACAGGGCCTCTCCATCTCGCTCTCTGGCAAAAAGATTGGAAAACTGTGTTATACTGGGGAGCTGGGCTGGGACTGGGAGACTGTGCTGGAGCAGGGAAGGGTTAGCAAGCATGGGCTGAACTGAACTGGGCTGGGTCCCACCAGCCACTGAAGCCCCTCACAACTCTTAGCTGTGGCCAGAGGGGTGAACCAGAGATTAGAAGGCCCGCACTGGGAGGGAAAACCACACACACACCCACAGTGTCTCCACACACAGGGAACAAAAACATGTTTTGCACAGATACACATCTACAATCTCTCACACATTTCACATACACTTGCCGACACCATTTGATACGCACACAGGTAATAGGAAGCCAAATGTTGTACTACTGGGACAGTGATCTTTGACTTTTGACATGAAGGCCTCAGTTTGTGTGTCCGTGTGTGGGGGTGTGTGTGTCACAGGCCAAAGCATAGCAGGGGACTAGCTCAGGCTAGAATGAGGGGAACAGCTGCAATCCACCCCGTCCATCTAGCCTCTGTCCTCTGACACACACACACACACACACACACACACACACACACACACACACACACACTAGACAGAACCCCCCTCCCACACACACACATACACTAGACAGAGCCCCCCTCCCACACACACACATACACTAGAGAGAACCCCCCTCCCACACACACACAGTAGACAGAACCCCCTTCCTACACACACACACTTTCTCTTCTTTAATCCATCCGCCAAGTGGATGACATGAAACTCCTCCCCCCCCCTTTTCCCTCTCCTTTTAGATTTGGACTCTTTTCTCTCTCTCCTCTTCTCCTCTCCTTTAAATCTTCCTTGTCTTGGACACAAAATAGTATGTGAAACCTCAAAAACACCAGTCTCTTTCCCTACAGCTCGAATTTACACTCCTCTGTCTGAAACCCATCTTTTACAAGTAGGAAAAACAACAAAAAACTGGTAAAACACAAAATCACCAGACCCCAGAAAAGAAAATAGATTGTGTTTCTGTCAAGTCAAAACGCTAATGGAGGAGAGAGGAGGAGAGAAAGAGAGAGAGAGTGTTTTTCTAACTTCAGGATTACAGAGAGTAAATAAGCATTGGAAGACAATACCATGAGATATTCTTAGATCTTTCCTCAATTTATTTTCATCGGCCAGTCTAAGCAGCAAGGCCTTATCGTGCTGGTCCTTTGATAAGCCAGCTGGTCTGGCAGTATCATAGCCTTTAGCTAACCGCAGAGATGAGAACAGGCAGATCAAACTTCATTCTAGACTCTACAGGCCAGTCCAACCCCCACAGTTCACAGCAGAAAAGGGGTACAGATGTACCAAAATGGATACACAATGGCTCCGCATTAACAATTGAAGTACAACTGAGTAGAAGCCAACGATGTATGTGTGTGTGTGTGTGTGTGTGTGTTGTTGTGTTTCCCAGTACTGTCAATTGGGGGAAATAACACAGACTAAAAGGGACAGAAACACTTGGACCAAGGCCTACAGTCAAAACATTCAGACTTATTATACAGTCGCACACACAAGCATGAACGAACACACACACTTGCAGGGTAGAGCATGTGAGCTATGTGGGATTCCCACACTACGTGGAGGTGGGGTGCCCTTGCCGTGGCATGCAGTCAGCGTGTGAAGGGCAGATGAAACAAGATCCCCACTAGAATTCAACGCGTTTATTCGTGGTTTAAAGGGCCCAGTGAGCTTGCAGGGTGTGTTTGTGTGTGAGTGCAAAAAACAGAGAGGGAGAGTGTGTGTCAAAGCTATCATTTTCCTCTGACTGGCGGTTTATGCTGGGAGAGAGAAAGAGAGAGAGAAAGAGACAGAGAGAGAGACAGAGAAAGAGAGAGAGAGAGTGACAGAGAGGGAGACAGAGAGGGGAGAGAGAGAGAGAGAGAGGAGAGTGACAGAGAGGGAGACAGAGAGGGAGATAGAGAGAGAGAGAGAGAGATGAGAGGGAGAGGAGAGAGAGAGAGAGAGAGAGAGAGAGTGACCACAAAAGAAAGAAGAGTGAGAAGACAACAATGGAGGAGAGAGGAAATGTTCAGGGTGTGCCAAACAATCTGAGGAATGTCTCGTCTTGGGGATGGTGTGTGTGTGTGGAGTGGTGGTGGGGGGTTGGAAAGCTCTAATTGGTCACCAAAAGAGAACACACGCGCGCACACATGCACACGTGTTAATGGTTAACAGTTGCCGTATCCCATACAGCCATGCCAGTTAAATGATCTAGTGTTCGAGCCACGCATGCAGAACGGCCAGGCCAGAAGACAAAGCACAAAATAAAAGAATGACAAAATCACAAGATCAAAAGTGAGAAAGACAATAGTGTTCATCTTTGGTATAATGGGTGGCTTACTGGTGTGTGTGTGTGTGTGTGTGTGTATTATCATCACACCTGGGTATCAATAGGCCCTGTCACGTCTATCGGTCAGGACATATGGACACCCATCCAACAGAGAGACAGATGGACAGACGCTGTGGCAACTGGAAAGACCAAGAGGAAAGAGGAGACCTTGTGAAGTGTGCCTATTGAAACACCCAGTTAGAGGAAGAGAGTGGGAGAAGAGGGCAGAGAGGAGGAGAAGAGGGAGATGTAGAGCAGAAGTGAAAAGGAGCCTCACATATCACATATTTCATATACAGCCGGAGAGACCAGAAACCTCTCAAACACACACACACACACACACACACACACACGACAACACAAATAAACACACACACACGACAACACACATAAACACACACACACACACACACACACACACACACACACACGACAACACACACACACACGCGACAACACACATAAACACATACACACGAGACAACAAACGTTGCGAAACATACGCATGCAAAGTTATAAGCTGTGCGAAGCTGGCTTTAACTGCAGATGTTATGAACAAATTGTGTGCGTGGTCACACACACACACGTCTCACTTGTAAGCACACTGACTGAGGCCCTATGAAATGGAAATAACTTTATAACTCAAAGTGTATTAGAGCCAAGAAAAGATCTCATGGATTTGGAGACTTGGGAAAAAGTTGAGGGCTACCCTTCCCCCTCTCCTCTCCAGCTCAATCCCCCTCTCTCCCCCTTCCTGTCTGTTCCCCCCTCCTTCTTCATGTTAGGTAGAGGAAGATGGCTATTCTGACAAAATTCATCACTACCAATACACTGCTAATTTATGAAGGTCTTGCAGTCCATATTTTGTCCTTCACCCTGAGAGTTTGAATAATCCAGGGAGCAGAATGTTTATCTCTCCCACGCACATATGTACACACACACAAACACACACACAAACACACACAGGGGAGAGAGACAAACAGTGGGAGTTTAGCCAGTGGCATCTCTGTAATGAGTCCACAGCTATTTCCTGGACGCGTCACCAACAGCAACAATACAAGAAGAGAGCAGAACCCCATTGGAACACACACATCTACACAATCCCCCCACCACACACACACAAAGGTGCAGTGAATAGCAGGACATCCTATATTTAGCCACTGCTACTATCTAACAGGACATCCGAGATGACAGGGTCTAGACGCCTCAGACTATACAGCCCTTCCTACCGTTAAGTGTCTGTGTGTGTGTGTGTGTGTGTGTGTCAGGGTGCCTTAAACAGCCGGTAGCAACATGTCCCTTGATGATGTCACAGGGTCCTGCGTCATTTTCCACTCCTTTAATTGGCTTGAGCCATCAGCAGAAAGAATATAATGTAATCTATAGAAAAACTCAAAACTCGACAAAGAGAGCGAGAGAGAGAGAGAGAGAGAGAGAGCGAGCAAGAGTGATTCTTCCGAATAGGAATGTCATGTCTCTCTGCCAATCTAACTAATGGGACCAGCATACTCATCTCCAACTCTAGCTCTCTCTTCTACACTCTCACTAACTAACTCTCTCAGCAGAACCTTGCCGTTTCATAACAGCAACGCAGGGCATTCTTGTCTGACAGAACATTGGTTTTGGACCAGGCCCGTATGACTTGGCCTTCACAGATGGGCCACAATGCAAATCGACACAGTGGCGTCCAAGGAGCGCACCGGTCTGTCACTGTTTGAGCAAACTGGCCAGGGCAGTCAATCACCTCAACTGTGAAGCCAATGGCAACTGGCATCAATGGTTGGACTTAAGACTCCAGACCTATTCATGTGTCATTGTAGTCTACTGAATTGAACTGTGTTCTATCCTGTTCTGTTCAAACAGAGAATATGAAAGAGGACATGAAGACTTGTTGTTTAGAACCAGATCACTGAAGGTCAGGACTAGGACTGAGAGAGATGGCGTCATTAAAACAACGTACCAAACTTCAGTCTTCACGGCTCAGCAACCACATCTGGCATTCACCACAGGAAGCTACATCATCTTCGCAAGGCATGTCACTACCGATCCAACCGCAGCGGTCACGCTATGCGTCCCCCTTCCCGCAATTGCAAAATCCAGCTCTCTCAGGACCTGTTCTGTCTTGACCAATCACCAGATTGGAATGTGTTCTCCTGTCCAATCAGAGTGTGATTCAGAGTTTGGTTTTGGTTTGACCAGGAAGCAGTAAGTCATTTATGACATACTAGGGACTACATTGCAGAGCAACATGTCCCCCTTACTGATGAAGACTCAAGGCTGAACACACATTGGGCCACACTTTGGGTGTGTGCACCTGATGAAGGTCAAACTGAACCAAACATAGACAATAAAAGCCCTTATGCAGCTGAACTCAAAGCGGGAAAGGTTGAAGGCTGAGTGATAAGTGCAGTGATGTGGAAAAAGCTATGAACTTTGCACAAAAGGTGATACATCAACAAACACATCAACATGTGTGAGTGCATAAGAGAGAGAGAAACAATTTTTTGAAGTCTTCAGCTTTCAATGTGGATTTGCATGTGATGAATATTCTGCATACAGAGTAACCAATCACAAGTCAGAACTGACAACTACATGAATGTCAGTACCATGCAACTCTCTCTCTCACACACGCACACACACACACGCACACAACTGAACAGAATAGTGTGTGTGTGCTGGAGAGAGCTAAAAAGACAGCGAGTGTGAGAGAGAAACAAAACAAAAAAGAGAATGAAAGATGGGGACAAACATTCACTTTCACACCCTGCAGGGAGAACAGGGCCCCTGTGCTCCTTCACTGTCCAAACACACCTCACGGCTGCCTGCTCCCTGCAACAACAACAACCACTCGCACACACACACACATGCACACACACAGATGCACACACAGGACAATAACCCTATTGTGGGGCTCCAATAAAGGGAAGATAGAGAGATGGAATACAGAATGAGAAAAGATTGACAGTGTGGACTTGATCTCACACGATCAGTTAGGAGTGGTCGGCTTGCACACGAGCACAGGCCAATATGAATCAACGGGACTGCAGTGAAACAGTGAAAGTCTGACACCCATGTCAGTCATCCAACGTTCACAAAGTCAGCCTAAATCACACCGCGCTCGCACACAGTCACACATTTGTTTTGTCAAGGGCGGGACAGCGGTATTGTTTCACAGGGGAAGCAGGGTAGTGATGATAACAGCTCTCTCTCCACCTTATCTGATGGCTCACACACACACACACACACACAAACACATATGCACACTCAAGCTTGATCTCTCAGTCTTTTTATCTTACTCATCAGCTGTCATAATTGAACACACATACCCACACAGGTATTGCAAAGCACGATGCATACAGACACACACACACACACACGTGATACCACACACATTGAAGACCAGAGGAAACGTACACTTCCGATCTGGGGGGTGTTTTGAGGGTATCTGGGTTATGAAGGATATTTTGGGGGCCTGACGATACTAGGGAGTCACAAGGTGACAGCTTACATTACCACACTGCTATATCTGTCCTGACACACTGCCTGTGTGTGTGTGTGTGTGTCTCTGTGTGTGTGTCTGTCTATATCTAAAATACTAGAAGAGAGGCAGCCGAACTTCCACACCAGCCAAAAACTGAGCAACGAATTTGAGCTTTGAAACACTGAGTAGACCAATAAAGGCACACGCACACACCCACACACACACGGGGTATGCGGCATTCGGTCCAAAACTTGGCCCACGAACATCCTAATCACTTTTTCCACAGTCAGCAAGTCTTGGTGTCGGACAGCAGCGAGAGAGAGAAAGCAGAGAAAGAGAGATGGGGACGAATATAAACCAACTTCACAAGACAAGAACCTTCCACAAAAATGACTGCAACCTTTTCAAATGTGTTGATGAGTATGGTCTACGGTCTGTTACTACATGTATTAATAATAAATTAATAATTGAATACTCTCACATGCACTATTTATATGATACATTGGACAAAAAAAATTATATGTCTGCTAAATGAATAAATTGTTAAACTGAAAAATGTAATAATTGTATGCAATCATTAAACCAGGATTTCAACCAAACCTCTCAGGTCTAACAAACTTCTTATGTTCTATTGAGTATATACAACTGGCTTAAACTATACCTCTCATTTTATTAAAAAAATAATTACATCTTTATTCCCTTCCCTTTGAAATATTTGTAATAAACTCCCAGATTACAATCTGAACCCCAAAACAAGTTGTTCAGGAGAATAATTTTCTTGATTTGCAAGGAGCCAAACTCGGGAAAGATAAACAGTTAATTAAGTGGCTCCATGTTTGTGTAAAACAAACAAACCCATTATCCCGTGTCGGCCGAGTTAAACTACCCCATAAGCCTGGAAACGATTACAGCACAGCCAGAACCGAGAAGATACAGTTCATCCCCAGTCCCCTACCCCCACGGCCCCGGGCTTGCAATGGACAGCCTAGCACACGGCACAGAAGTCAGGCTACTCAACACATCTCTCACAATGGAACTCATTAATAACGAAGCTCTAAGGACAAGAAGAGCTCAAACAATGCTGACTGCAAGAAGCCTAGTTGCACCCATGTGACGCAGCAGACTTGTACTTTTCGACAGATAGTCCACAGTGCAGAAGGGTGTGCGGGCAGGGTGGACAGGGAGAGCTATGTCCGCAAGGGACCAACACCTCCCCATGCGACACGTCGCCTCGCCCCAAAGAGCTAACAAAATTATCTCACCTATGTGACCGTTTACTAGACACTGCAGACGTGGTTCCGTTAGGCTAAATATTGACATAATCGGAGCATCATGCTGAATCGGGACGGAGCCCATAGCCTCGCCTGCTTTTCTTAGCATACAAGACTACCGACAACCATTTGTCTTTAAAGCAGAAGAATATTTAACAAACTTTCTATGACAAACAAGCTGACGTTATTTTCAACGTGATTTCCTATATCATTTGTCAGTGACAAAAATATTGATAACCGATCACTAAAGTCAAACCCCAGCCTACCACCCGCAGCAGCGGTCAATGTTTGGCAACAATGTTGCGAGAGGCCGACTCATGTTTGTTTGGCAGTCTTTTTTGTTGAGCTACTAAATCTATATAGACAAGACACACGCATCATGAAATCGAAACAATTAGAGAAAGCAAAGTCACTGCTTTGTCCCCACAGTGGTACTGGAAAAAGCCCATCTGTCGCCGCAGACTCCTCTCCTCATCTCCCCCACCTTCGTCCGACTTTGCAACAGAGCAAGCCCCCAATATACAGTAGACTACCTCGCCCGAAGGAGAAGTTGGAAACCATGCCAAGCCATTCGGGCTATCGTAATTATTTCACGTCTGCAAGACAATAGACAGTTGCGCCCGTATTCAATCGAAATGATTGGCATCACTCACCTCCCCATGTAAGATAGTCGCGTCTTCGCTGCGCTTCTTTTTCCTTCTTCTCGCTGCTCTCTTCTCCTCCCTTCCAGATGCCGCTGCTTTCCAGGAGGAAGGGGCTGCGCAGGTCCGGAAACGAATGGTCCTATGCCATAGTTTAGCCTGTTATATAGCCTACTTTTCTATTGATTACAGTATAGTAAAACTATTAAGTAGGCTATGTATCATGAATGAAGCAATTTTCGGGAATAGGCATACTTAGGGAAACCTAAATGGGGGGGGAAACGTCTTTTTCATCGGCTAGTGTGTCATCCCTAAAAGCATCAATGTGACAAAGCACACCTGCTGAACTGTTTTACAACTGACAGACGTGTTGGGTTCTGATTTAGACTACAAACACTCGAGAGGTAGTTTGGATTTAATGAAATGTCCATGTTGACAGACAAACAAATGATTTTAAAAGTATCACAAAGTAATATGGAAAAGTTACTGGGTCCAAAACAGCATGAATAAACAATAGGCAACTGTAGGATATTCTAGACGCACTTTATGAAAGAGAAACTTGCATAACTTGATGGACTGACTCGTTTGCTTAGTGAGATTTAGAATTTGGGTGCACGTACTTATAGGCTACAACATTGGCCTGGATTGTCGGCATGGCTATTAGCCTATATTATGTATTAATTAATTAATTAAATACAATATTATCTAATTTGTCGTTTCATTTATTGAATTTGTCATGTTCCACGAGTCACAATGGTAATCCTCTAACGCTTATGACATCATAACGGAGTCCGTGAGGAAGAGCATAGGCCTCCACAAAGCTCCACATTCAAAAACACTGCATAAGAAATATACTTCAAGTAGCTGGTTAATAAACTCACTAGATTCCCTCGATGGCATGCAAATCAATGCACTCTCCCACCTCTGGGACACATATGAGTGAGTTTGACAATATTAACGGCTTTAAAAACGTTATTTTAAACATATAGCAACAAAAGTTAAGCATAACTCAATTATAAATGTGGGATATGCACTTACAACATGATACACGTGGGCATGTCACTCAAATATTTCAGTTTAGGCAAGTCAAAACTGTGTATTCATCATAACGGTGATTTAATTAAATACCAATTGTATTTGTAAGTAAGTTGGATGGATTGTCTGCTGTGACTCCCCTAGACACTCATGCCAGCCGCCATCTGGCTGATGAACCAGATGCAAGTGTGGGACCCAGCCACCTGTTTCTAGAGGAGGAGAGGGAAGCCAGGAAAAAGAGGAGGAGCAAGAGAAAGGGCCCGAGCCATGCAGAGAGCAGCAGAGGAGAGGAGAGGAAGGGGAAGAGGAGTCGAGAGTTGGAAGAGGAGGAAGAGAACGGGGAGTCGGGGGAGTCTTTGACGGCGTCCTCGTCTTCCTCCTCCCTCTCTCTGTCCCAGGGCAAGGCAAAGAGACGCAGGGCAGATTCCAGGAGCTCCAAGATGTCCTCTAATAACAGTGCTGCCAGAACACCAATGACCTCGCATCCCACACATAGAAAAGGTTAGACAGACAGACAGAGAGTCAGACAGATATAAAAAGAGATGGATACAAATATACAGCATATACGAATGTGTGTATGGGTGTGGGTGTGTTTACACATTAGAATCATTTGAGGAGAAGTATGTGGAACAGAATTGTCTTGGCCAAGGGGGCTACGGGTCAGTCTACGCTGGATTCCGTAGAGATGACAACTTGCCTGTGAGATACACACACACACTCTCATACACACTCAGCAGTACATCATTTTTATAAATCAATACATTTTTTGATCCCTCCACCCCCACCACCATCTCTTTCAACAGGTGGCAGTCAAGCATGTGCCCATTGCTAAAGTGTTGCGCACACCTGTGGTGAGTGGACCAATTCCCCTTTCACCCCTACTAACCTACTTACAATTCATAGATTCCATTTCACGGTTCTCATTCTGGTCTCAATGTTATTCAAAACCATGGTCACCAGATAACATCTCTATTGCATTCTAATTGGTTGTTGTGTTCTCTGTATGTTAGACTCTGGATGGGAAGCTCTGTCAGTTCCCCCTGGAGGTGGTACTATTGCTGATTGTTAGACAGGGTGGGGAGGTCAGAGGTGAGCAGGTCGAGCGTGAGGCCAGCTTTGGAGGAGGAGGGGGGAGTCAGGCAGCAGTTGCGCTCCTGGACTGGTATGAGCTGGACCAGGAGCTGATCATGGTTCTGGAGAGGCCTGTACCCGCTGTAGACTTGTTTGACTATATCCAGGAGAGAGGAGGATTTCTCACGGAGGATCAAGCCAAGGTGAGTGTATGTGTTAGTGTGTGTTAGTGTTTGTGTGTGTTAGTGTGTGTGTGTTAGTGTGTGTACACAAACGTAAGTCTATCCCAGTCATTCACATCCAGAGAGCTTTTCGTGAAAGTAAATATTTACCACCGTATATATGCCCTCCCTCTCCCAACTCTCCATCTCTCTCTCTCTCTCTCTCTCTCTTTCTGTAGGTCATTCTGAGGCAGCTGGTTGAAGCCTTGATAGTAATTCACTCCAGGGGTGTTGTCCACCGAGACATTAAACCAGAAAACATTCTGGTTGAGACCGGTTGTTCTTTTCCACAAATTAGAATTCTAGACTTCGGCTGTGGCTGCTTTTTGAAAGATGGATCCTACACAGAGTTCTTTGGTACGTTCCATACGCGTACTTTCTGTCAACATCGCCCCAAATCCATATTAAAGACCATTGACCCATCAAACATTTACCATGATTATGAACACAATGCCTTGAGCGGATATATATATTTTTGCAAATGTACACATTCACACATGTACAGGTGGTATAGCTACGGTTGTTTTGTGTGTGTGTGTGTGTGTGTGTCAGGTACCACTCAGTATACCCCTCCGGAATGGTACCTCCATGGTTCCTACAAGGCTGTTCCATCCACCGTCTGGCAGCTGGGGGTCCTGCTGTATGACATGGTGTCTGGGGTATTCCCCTTCAGTACACGCAGGGAGGTCATCAGTGATGAGCCCTACATCAAGAGCCATATGTCCAGGCGTAAGACACGCATACACGCAGATCGGACACACAAACAGACACACTCACACAAAGTAGACACAGAGGAAAACAAATGATTTTTTTCTGTCTCTATAGCTTACCACAATCTCCTCCACTTCTCTCACATTCTTTGCTATCTCTCTTTCTCTCTCTCTCTTTCTCTCTCCAGAATGTAAGGACCTGCTGAGGAGGTGTTTGGCAAAGCGCCCCAAAGGTCGGCCCACTCTGGAGGGAATTCTGCTCCACCCGTGGCTGCAGTAATCCAGCTCCTCTCCTTCACTTCTGGAAGCACACCCATGGCTTGGTGTGCAACTCACTGACACCCCAGTCACACCCCAGACCACTTGCGACAGAACATGCACTTTTTATTTTTAAACCTTCTGAACATTTACAGTATGAACTCCAGGGCCGTAATCATAATAATATATATTGGGGGACACACATCATATTCAAATCTGGTCAAAATGTCCCCCCCCAATATATTGATCAATAAAATATAAATGTGCTACGCTACGACAGGCAACCACGCACGCTGTCCGAAATTATCATAAAAATTCAAATGAATTAATAAAATTTCAAAAAAGGTTTTCAGGGGTTGACCCTCAGACTCCCCTGCAGATTTCTCCCCCTCCCCAATGTTGACTCCATAGAGGCCTTGATGAACTCAATAAAATATTGCTTTCTATACTTTTACTCGTCTGCTTTTATGTACCTTAATCTTGAAATATTTGAAAAACTGATTTCAAGCGAAAAATATATTTCATACTTCTGTCCTTTTTCGCTCAAAAGATCTAGCCATGATTAGACAGCTCAATGACTCAACCTGGTGGTGTGGAAGTAGAACTGCATCTCACAGCCACAACAACGGAGTAGGGTCCAGCTGAGTCCAGCTGCCAATAGAGTCCAGCTGCAGCCCCGGAGACAAACACCCAGGCGTGACGGTAACCGTGGTGTGACGGAAGTTATGTGACGGAAGTTATCAGATAAAATAAACTTATAATGTATCAGAATAAAATGAACGTATTTGAATAAAATGAACGTATTTATCGCTGAAATTAACATAATACAAAAATAACAACATATTTCGACATGTCAGTAACCATTTTTACAGCTTAAAACGTTTTTATTTCGAAATGCCAGGAAATGTCAGTAACCGTAGCCTAATTGTTTTGTTATGTCTACTAGAATCAAATTGTATTTTTTGTATATAAATATACATTGACGCAATGTATTTCTAAGTGTATTATACAGTTTACTCATTAAGTAAATGACCATCGGTTAGGGTTGGGGTTAGGAGAAAGTACCAGGGCTCGGTTCACCTAGGGTTGGGGTTAGGAGAAAGTACCAGGGCTCGGTTCACCTAGGGTTGGGGTTAGGAGAAAGTACCAGGGCTCGGTAGCGATGTGTAAAAAAATCCCTTCCGTCACACCACGGTTACCTGAACAACCACCCTGGCGTGACATAACACCCAGGCGTGACGGAAGTAACCGTGGTGTGACGGAAGGGATTTTTTTACAGATCGCTATCAGAAACCAAAGATCAACCATGGAAGTAAGTGAGAATGTCAATGTGCTTAATGTATTGAGTAATATTCATGTTAAAGCCGTGCCGTGGTTTATTTACTTTTCGCTAAATTCGGATATAGCCTAATAATATTATAATACCGCGCCCTTTTAAAAAAATGTTTTGCCAACAGTATCCAGCTGCACTTCGTTCATGGAAGTAACCCCAACCCTAGGTGAACCGAGCCCTGGTACTTTCTCCTAACCCCAACCCTAGGTGAACCGAGCCCTGGTACTTTCTCCTAACCCCAACCCTAGGTGAACCGAGCCCTGGTACTTTCTCCTAACCCCAACCCTAGGTGAACCGATGGTCATTTACTTAATGAGTAAACTGTATAATACACTTAACAAAAAATACAATTTGATTCTATTAGACATAACAAAACAATTACGGTTACTGACATTTCCTGGCATTTCGAAATAACAACTTTTTAAGCTGTAAAAATGGTTACTGACATGTCGAAATATGTTGTTATTTTTGTATTATGTTAATTTCAGCGATAAATACGTTCATTTTATTCAAATACGTTCATTTTATTCTGATACATTATAAGTTTATTTTATTCTGATAACTTCCGTCACATAACTTCCGTCACACCACGGTTACCGCATGGGTTACCGTCACGCCTGGGTGTTGTTAACACGCCAGGGTGTTTGTCTCCGGGGCTGCAGCTGGACTCTATTGGAGTAACGCGACTATCACTATCAATGGAAGCAAATCAGTGACATCATGTTTTGAAATTTAAAAGACATTGAATTTGTTAGCTTAGAATTTTTTCAATTATTTATTTTTTCAAGGGATTTAAATTGTAAATATGTTTTTCTGGTCTACACTCCAGAACAGAAAGTGGCGCTAATGGCTGTAACTGTATGCCAACGGCAGAGAAAAAAAGAAGAAGTCTTTCTTGACCAATCAGCGACATTTTGATTTGAACGGAAAGCGGGCTCGGGAAACACCCTCCTGGTTTGAATAGCAATCTTTTAAATACATAACGTAAAATAAAGTACATATTGGTATTACAGTCACCTAGTTAATATTATTTCGACTTGCAAATGTATCGGACTGAGAGCCGAGTCAAAATAAGATAGCAATAACTTGGATAGCTAGCAATAGCTAGATCGAGCTAGCACTAGCTCATTTTAAAACATACGTTTCGTGGGGCAAGATGCTATTGTGGTTCCTACTAGACGATTATTGATGTTCCTGTCTCTAGTTTTATTGTAGCTAAAGATGGATCGAGTAGGGAGACCTTTGTTCATGAAGACCTATGAAAAGAAAACGCGGAAAGTCGATGCTTGGCTCGTCCCTAACAACCGAAAAATGACTTTTGACAGCAATTCTTCCTCGACGTCCGACCTTTCTTTATCTGAAACCGCCCGTACTAAATCAACCGTAGTAGCGAAAAGGTAAACAGGAATGCCCTGTCTCAACCTTTGTCCAAATAGGTCTCGACTTATTCAATCACTGCCTCGTACTTCACTCTAATAGCTTTCTGTCTCTTAATTTCTCTTTGTATTTTGTCTAGGGGGAAGAAAACTCGTGTTGCCTGCAGGCAAGGCGTCCGTCCAGCCAAAGCTAAAGCAATGATGCGACTGATTAATAAAAGCAGCGACGAGGAGAACAGCTTCTTCCCCTCCCCAGCACCACCTATTAAGCAACAAAACAAGCCTGCCAGGTTAGCATTATGGTTTAACGTGATTTAGATGACGCATGCGGGCAGATTTGGCATCATGGGGATTCAATTTGTGGTAGTGACATTATAACAAAATCAACCATTGCGAAAAGGTAAACAGGAATACCCTATCTCTTTGTCCAAATATTGTCTTACCCAATCACTGTTTCGGTTTGCACTTCAACTGCTTTCTTTCTCTTCATCTCTCCTCTTCTTTAATCCAGAGGGAAGAAAACTAGTGTTGCCCGCCGTCGAAGTGTCCGTCCAACCAAATCTAAAGCGACGATGCACCTGACTGATGAGGACAATGAGGATCAGAACAATTTACCCCCCTCCCTTGCACCGCCCATTCATCAACAGCAAAAACAAGGCCGCCAGGTTAGCATGAACCCTCTCCCAGTGTATATTTGGGGTTTACTTGATTTAGATGATGCATGCAGGCAGATTTGGCCTGTGTGTGCTAAGTAACATAAGCATGGTCATCAAGTATGTATAAATGCTCCAATATTTCAAAGAGGCTTCATGTTTAGATGTGTTTGTACTGTATTGCACTCAAATATGCGTGTGTGTGTCAAGGCGGGTTGCTGGGCGGAAAACAAAACAGCCGGTGAGCACCACCAGCGAGAGCGAGGGAGACTCTTTAGGCTTGAAGAAGGAGAGAGTCTCTGGGAAACGGCCAAGTGGCACTCTTGGCAGAGGGAAGAGACACTCAGAGTAAGCACCTGTCAATCAAAACCCGAGGCTATGTCAGTCGATACTGCCAACAGTACTTCTGTGTTGTAGTTTGCGAGCTACTGGAGTCTTAACACTGATGTTCCCTCCCTTGTCTCCCCCTCTCCTCTTAGTGCCACTCCCGACGCGCCCCTCTGCCGATTTGTCACCCGCCGCAGAGGAGCAGCAGCGCCCAAACCTAAGATCCCCAGAAGCACACGCATCGTAAGCCACACATCCAACACTCAACCACATATTTGTCACCGTAACTCTTTATTTTTATTCTTTTAACAATCTGTATTTATTTGACCTCTTTAGGCTCTTATGCCCCTTCAAAGCCTCAACTCATCGGATGACTTTGTGCAGAGCGGTGGCAGTGGAGGCATGGCTGCATTCTCCCGCCGGGCCACACGAGCGCAGCCCTGGGAGCTGACCGGTGCAGTGAGCCCTGTGGCAGAGCCAAGTGTGACAAACGACCACCTCAGAGAGATCTCCCTCAACGACTCTGCTGACCCTTGCCTCAAACCCCTCCCCCGGACACCCCTGTTCTGCTCCACCCCCTCGCTTTGTCCCCCGCCCAGGCCACGACACAAGTCCCCCTGCCCCTCCTCCCTTCCGCCAGCCTCTGTCTCTGTCATTGACATTGGGAATCTGAGCATCACTCAGGAGGAAATTGAAGTAGACCCTTCAGAGGACCCCTGCTGTACTTCTCCCTTTGCCCTGGTCTTGGAGCCCAGCCCTGGGGTGAAGCATCTCTCAAACCTCGGAGAACCAGGAAGAACAAGCTGTGAAAAGCCACCTCAACTTAACATGACAAACACAAGGAGGAGTTGTAACACAGGAGAAAAGTGTCACTCCAAAGGCATAGAAATCCCAAATTGCGCCATCGAGCCGCATAGCCTAGAACTGTTCTCACTAGTTACCGGGTGGACTGACCCGCACAGGGCGTGGGAGGAAACTGAGGGCAGTGCTCATTTTGTGTCAGCGTCTGGGGGGTTGGAAGAGGAGCAGAAAAAGATGTCTGTGACCAAGCGCTGTGTGGTTCTGCTTGAGCGAGTGGACACACCGGCCGACAAAACTCGACCAGACGGAGCGACCCCCATACTCGTCCTGTGTCGACCACATGCAATCAGTGAGCGACGAGCTCTCTGCCGACAGTGCAAGCTTGAACAAACTTGTGTTGTCGACCACCTGCGGCTTGTCTTCTGATAGTTCTGATCTTGGCGTTGAAACCGATGACCGTTTGCGGTCAGTGAGTAACATTGAGGGTGTCGACGGTTCGCCTTTAAATGGCAGTAAGGCGATAGTGTGTTCACAGTTGGACAGCATTGATCTGAGTGAACTTTTTCAATCTGCGGATAGTCTTGAGTTGAATAACCACACGTCCAACGGTCTGAAGTCGGTTGACCATTTACGGTCGATCGACAGCGATCACTCTCTCGACCCGACCAGATCGACTGACGTGGAGGCAGGTCTGGATCGTCTGATTGCCTCACTGAAGGAAAGGTGTCTAACCCAGCAGCTTAGAGTCAGCTTGGAGAACGTGGTTCAACCACAAACAGACACGGAGGACACACTGAACATAGACCAACCACTCAGAGTTGCCAAATTCTCCCTTAACTCTCCCAACGACAGTCAGTCTACCGGGTCAGAAATGGAGTCTGTTGACCAGGCGGGGAAACGAAAAAGAGCCGCTGTCCCTCCTGAGGACCAGGGCGAAGCGGTTAAAGCTCTGAACGATGTCCCGCTCGTTCCTGACCTCGTTCCCGACGGCGTCCCCAGGCCCAGGAACGCCTCCCTGGCTCCCCGGGGGAAGAAGCGTCGCAGCACGACCAAGGAGCGCCCGGGGACCACTCGGAAGGCGTGCGTGAGCGGCCTGAGCTTGAGCCGGTGGAGCAAGAGAGACGGGGCGTCGGGGGGCGCCCATGCTAACAACTACCACGAGAGGAGGAGACAGAGAGCAGCGCCCCTCGTCTGGCAGGCCTGGGGACTGCAGCATCACTGAGCTGCTGTCTGCACACAACATGGCACCGGCCAAAGGGGTGAGTACAACACACACACACACACTTCCTAGCTCATAATATGTACATACCTGCCACATTTCTCTTAAAATTGTCCACACTTCTCCTCCCCCCTCTCCCTCTCCCCCAGGCTGGGATGGACAGCTGGCTGCAGCCTCCCGGAGCAGTCCTGTCCACTCCGGTCCGCACCGGACACCTGTCTTCCCTGCTGCTGGACCTCACCCCCAACACACACACCTGGAGCCGCCTCAAAGCCGCCCTCTCCATCCACAAGAAGACCAAGGGTACAAACACACACACACACACACACACTCACACACCTTGTAGAGTTGCCCCGGTGTGAGCCTGGTATGAAATGTTTCGTCAATGCTTTTTCGTCTCTCCCCAGCATTCTTCAGCCCTCACCACAGCAACATCAGGGCGCTCGCACAGGAAGGGGTGGGGCTTGCAGATGTCAGTCAAAGCCTGTTCAGTACACCCTTCCGCACGCCCCTCCCCCGAAGATTCACGTCTCAGCTTCAAATAAGCACTCCTCTGGTATACACGCACACCACATGGATACTGTTCTCTAGACATCTTACTCCTCAGCTTACAAACGCAGCTATCCTCTCAAACAGAATGTCTCGTCAAGCCACAGCGACCCAGGTGTGTGGATGTTAAATGTCTGCGACTCTTCTACCCCCCCCGTGCAGAGTGTGTGTGCGGACGAGCTGTCGGACGCAGAGAAGGTGTACGCGGAGTGCGGCCAGCCAGAGGCCCTGGTCTGGGAGGTGGGCCTGCCCCCCGGACGCATGAAGCTGTGTAAGAAGATCGGAGAGGGCACCTTCGGAGAGGTCTTCACCACCACCAACAGCACCGGGGACACTGTGGCGCTCAAGGTGTGTGTGTGTGTGCGTGGGACACATTGCTTGTGTGGGTGAGAGTCATTCAGTCAGCTAATGTGTGTTCCGTGGAATCCCTCCCCTCTCTCTAGATCATTCCATTGGAGGGCAGTGAGAAGGTGAACGGAGAGAAGCAGAAGAGCTTCGGAGAGATCCTCCATGAGATCATCATCTCCAAGTATGGGCGCCGTGTGTGAATATATGAAAGTCCACCTGTCAAATGCTGCATATTGAATATCTAATGCTGGGGGTGTGTGTGTGTGTGTGTTTCAGAGAACTGAGCAGTCTTAAAGAGAAGCAGAAAAATCAGACTTGTGGCTTCATTGGACTCAATGAGTAAGTCCCATGCCCCAACTCGTATAGGTTATCCATACAGATATTATGCTTGGCGGAAAGTTAAGAGGCTGTGTCCTAAGTGTGTGTGTTCTCCCCAGTCTCCACTGCGTGCGAGGGCCCTACCCACCCACCATGCTGAAAGCCTGGGATGCCTTCGACCGCCTGAGGGGTTCAGAGAACGACAGACCGGGTGAGAGCCAAGACTGTCAGATTGTCTTCATCTGTTCCGCTGTGGGGGATTGGTCTGTTCTAGAGAAGTGGGAGCTAAACACTGTATGTCTCCCTCCCTCTCTCTCCCTCCCTCTCTCTCCCTCCCTCTCCCTCTTTGCAGATTTCTTTGAAGAGGACCAGCTGTTTCTTATCCTGGAGTTTGAGTTTGGGGGCAGCGATCTGGAAAACAGTGACGGACAGGTAAGCTACGTATCAGTGTCGACAGATTGGTTTGCTCCACCTTCACCTTGCTTTAAACATGTGTTAACTATTTCCGGTCCTCTTCTGTCCTGGGTTAACCCCTTCCTGTCCTGTGTAACCACTTCCTGTCCTGGGTTAACCCCTTCCTGTCCCTTTGTGTTCCAGCTGTCGTCTCTTGTCGTGGCCAAGAGCATCCTCCACCAGGTGACTGCCGCCCTGGCCGTGGCTGAACAGGAGCTCTGCTTCGAGCACAGGTACGTGCGCACACACACACACACACACACTAACAGACACATATAGTTCTAACTTGAACTTCTCACACACTGGACACACACACTACCGGACACGGCGAATCTGGCCTGTGGTTTCTGACGTTCCCCGGTGCTCCTCTGCCCAGGGACCTCCACTGGGGGAACGTGCTGGTGAAGCCCACCACGGAGAAGCAGGTGGGGTTCCTGCTGGACGGAACATCCCACTGCCTGAACACCAGGGGGGTGTACGTCCGCCTCATCGACTACTCCCTCTCCAGACTGGAGATCGGTCAGTCCGCTCCCTTATCTTCTCTCTTTAGTCCCTCTTTCTGCACATCCCTCTCAGCCGTCCTCATGTTGTTCAGTCTCTTTTGTCGTCTATGTAGTCTGGGTCACCTCATGACTCACGGAACCGTGTGTGCACCCATGCTCACGTATATGGTCATGTGATACACTTTTGTTGTGCGTGTGCAGACGGCCTGACGGTGTCATGTGATATCTCTGAGGACGAGGAGCTGTTCATGGGCCAGGGAGACTACCAGTTTGATATCTACAGGATCATGAGACAGGAGAACAGGTGTGTGTGTGTGTGTGTCCTGCTTCCAGCTTCAGCGTGTCCACGACGACACACCACATCCCTAACCAGGTTAGCACACAGTCCACATCACAGCCGTAACACGAGCGCCGTCTTGCCGTCCCGCAGCAACGAGTGGAGCTCCTACCAGCCCCACTCCAACGTGCTGTGGCTGCACTACCTGTGCTCCAAGCTGCTGGGGATGAGGTACCGCGGGCAGGGCCGGGGGGCCAAGCAGGCCCGGGAGGACCTCACCGGCTTCCTCAGCTCTGTCCTCCAGTACGGCTCGGCCATGCAGGTCCTGCTAAACTGCCCTCTGTTCCAATAAAACTCACATATACTGCGTGTGTGTGTGCGTGCGTGCGTGTGTGTGTGACCAGGCATCATGAGTTTGAAAGGAATTTGTGTAGTGTCTTCCTGGATGTTTGGATTGTTGTGTGTGTAAGTGGTGTACTTTGTGGTATTGTATTTCTTATAAAAGAGTTGCAGTGCTAGTATTTTTGGTTCTTCTTAATGCTCAAAAATAGTTTGATACAATGTCTGTGTTTATGTAGAGCTTTGAATTAAATAAAGTACCAGAAATTCGGAGAGCAAATGTGTCTGTCATACAGTATGTCATTCAAACATCCCAGTTCTTCAGTTAGGTGTGAATGACGCCATGGGAAGAAGATCATTTACATTTCCTGTGGAATTTAGGCTTTTGTTGAAAGGAGTAAAAATATTAAACTTAAGACAATTACTGGAAGGCTTAGTAATGCTAAGATACAAGATGAATAGAGCTGAAAGTCGACTGCATCTACATGCTTGTATCTTTGCAGAAGAAAAGAGAAGGTTAAATATAAAACAAAATACTTTAATTTTTTAACATATACTTTTGCATTAAACAAATTCACTTTTGGTACTGTCGGTGTGTGTAGGTTCGAGAAAAAAAAGAGTCATGGGTCTTGGTAAAAAATATTTTTTGTACATATGCAAACCGTTCCTTCCTTATATATTGGGACCTGACATGGCTTGGTAATGGCTTGTAAATACACTGGAAGAGAGAGTGCACTGGTAAACTGGTGCTGACTCATTTCGATCAGTCATCACTTCAAGAAGAGGAAGGATGGAAGGATGCGTGTGAGAGTTGTTTAAACAAGACCGAGCGTTTCTGAGCACAGGCCAAGCGTGTGAGAAGCACTTTTTGGTTGAACTTTGAGGCGATGTTGGCGAGATGGCATTGCTGGTGATGTGTGTGTATGTGTGTGTGTGAATGTGTGTGAATGTGTGTGTATGTGTGTTTGTGTAAATGAGGCGATGGAGTATGTGTATGTGGCGCAATGCCGCTATGTTTTAGCTTGTGCTGTATGTATGTGTGTGGTTAGAAGGAGAAGTATTTGGTGAACCACTCCTGCCTCTGTGGATCCCGACTCTCTGCTCCAGAGCCACTTCCTCTCTGCTCCAAATATGGGCCTCTAAAAAACATGAATAATAATATTATAAATAAAGAATAGTCAAATATGAATGAACACTAATGACATTGGCAAACTTTCAAATCTCCTCAATTCATGTCTGACCACTATCCCTGTGTAATTGCCTTCATTAGGGGTGTCACAAATACTGATACCTGGTTGGCTGGCTGTGCTGGTGTGGGCGGGGCTCCTGCGAGGAGGAGCTGACGTAGCGAATTCCGGACTGAGCGGAGGGGCAAACAGGGAGGGGGGCGGTGGGGGCAGGGGTGAGGGGGGTGCAGGTGCGGGTGGCGTGGCTGCGGCCATGCTCCGGACCCGAGGACCGGGTGAAGGTGCGGGGGAGGGAAGGGGAGGAGTGCTGGGGGAGAGAGGCAGAGGCGTGCCTGTGGGGGAGGGAGGAGGAGGCGTAGGGGAGAGGGGAGGAATGGGCGGGAGTGGAGGAGGCAGAGGAGGGGTGGGGCAGCGTGGAGGAGGTATGGCGGGGGAGAGAGGGGGAAGAGGAGGGGGAGGAGCTGATTCGCGTTGGCGACTCTTCCAGACGCTTCCTCTGCAAACCCAACAAACAGCCTTTTATCAATTCTACGCGACATTACGCAATATTGTTTTAACACTACGTCCAGGTTGGCAAGCTTACTCTAGTGGTCGGCGTGACACTCCCAGGGCGGGGCTTGTTGTCGTGGAGCCTGGGGGAACTGTTGTCCCCGGTGACGAGAGGGTGGAGCTGCTGTTGATGTCGTTCCTCCTAGAATGTGTGTGTGTGTGTGGTTGGGGAGGGGGGGGGTAAATGAATATAGCAGGGCTTGAAGTGTGTATGTGAGTGTGTGTGTGTGAGAGTGTGTGAGGTCTCACCATCAGGCGTTTGATGAGCTGGTCCCTCTCTGCCAGTTTGTCCTGTAGTCTCCCCAGCTGCAGATCTTCACAGCGAGGCTCTCTCCTTCTACACCTCTCCTCGCGCTCACGCAGTCTGGGATCACACACACACCATTTTCCATCTCGCACACACCAGTATCCCATACTTTCTGTATAACACATAATATTACACTTCCCACACACGCATACACGTATATCACACGTACAGCAGATACACACATACACACACACACTGCTAATACACACAAGGTAATATTCTCAACTCTTCAACAGATTACCATGAGATGTGCTCAGATTACATTTATCTCAGATTAACCTGGCTAGGATGCTCAGCAACACAGCGGCAGCTGGTAGTGTGTGTTTGTGTGTGTGTGTGTGTGCTGTGTGTGTGTGTGTGTGTGCGTGTGTGTGTGTGCGTGCACCACTCACTCAGTTTCCAGGGCTACTATGCGTGTCTGCAGGTGGGTTTGAGCATCGCTGTACTCAGACACCAAGGTCTGCATCTCCTTCCTGTGTTCCCTCCTCATCTCCTCACACTGTCCCCTCCTCCTCTCCTCCTCCTCCTCCTCCTCCGCTTTCCTCTTCTCCTCCGCCTCGCCCCTGTGCCCCTCCTCCTCCCGCCTGTCCTCTCTCTGCTTGTGGGACTCCTCCAGTTTCTCCATCTCCTCTTTCAGTCGTTCCACCTCCTCTCTCAGCCTCTGGGCCTCGTCTCTGATCCTCACGTCCCTCTTCCTCTGGGCCTCCTCGCTCTCCTCGTCCTTCTCCCCTCCTGCAGCCTCCTCCTGCACTGACCTGGAGGAGGGCAGGAAGCAGGAGAGAGTGAAGGGAGAGGGGAACAAGCCAAGGCGGGAACAGGAGGAGAAGAGAGGAAGGCGGAGTGGAATGAGGAGGAGGGGAAGACTATGGTTTCTCTCCTCCCTCCGGTCTGTACCTGTCCTTCAGCTGTTCCCTCAGCGTGGCGTTCTCCCTCTGCAGCTCCAGAACAGCACTGTGACTCTCATCCAGCTGGCGCTCAAACACCTGACACTGGTTCTGCTGTTTGAGGTCCTGCACGCACACACGCACCCACACCACACACACACACACATGAACAAACACACACCGATATACGACACACCGAGATGGGGAGGCTTCTCTGGGAGTTACCTGCTGCAGGGCCATCATCTGAGTGTGTGTTTGTAGTTCAGCCTGTAGGTCTTCTATCTGCTTCATGTGTCTCTGGGTCATCTGTCTGCTCCATTCTGTGTGTTGCTGGGTCAACTCAGCACGTTGTTTATCTGACAAGCACACACACAGGCACACACACACACAGACACACACACGCACACACAGGAACATACACACAAACGGTTACAGAAAGGAAAATCCAATGCTATGCTGCCCGTTGTTAAAGGTACCATGCTACTACGGCTGTTGCCATGGTGATAGTAACCTAGCTGGATAGAAGTGCTTGTGCCTGTGTGTATCTGTGTCTGTTTGAGTGTTCTCTGTGTGTGTGAGTTTCTGTGAGTGTGTATCTGAATGTGTCTTTTTTGTGTATGTGGTGTACGTGTAAGATTGTGTGTACGTGTGTATGTGTGTGTTTACTGAGTGTGGTGTGTGTGTGTTTACGAGTGTAGTGTGTGTGTGTTACTGAGTGTGTGTGTGTGTGTGTTGAGTGTGTGTGTGTGTGTGTGTGAGTGTGTGTGTGTGTGTGTGTTACCTAGCTGGAGGTGATGCAGTGTCTGCAGTCTGTTCCTCTCCGTCTGTATGTCTTCCTGAGCTTGTCTCTCCAGGGCTTGCAGCGCACGTGCGTGCCGCTCCGCGGCCAGCGAGTGGGTTTGAGGCTCTTCCTGGAAACAAAGCAGCACACACACACACACACAATACACACACACACACTGCATGTGTAGTTGCTCAACACTATGGAATTCACTGAGCTGCTAAATAATTCATTACACAGACGAGCCTTTGAAGGAGTTTTGTTTGTGTGTGTGTGTGTGTGTGTGTTTGTGTGTGTGTGTGTGTGTGTGTACCTGCAGCTGTTCCCTCAGTCTCTTATTCATCTCCATCGTCTCCTGCACCTCCTTCCTCAGCCTGTCAATCTCCGGGTTGCCATGACAATCATCTCTCTTCTTCTCCACCTATGACAGGGAGTCACTTCAGTCAAAGAGGAACTATTATCTGGATGTTGAAATCATGGGATGTGGTCATATACCTGTAGTTTCAGATCAGCTAGTTGGGTCTGAAGATTGGATATTTGGGTCTGCAGCTCCTCCTCTCTGCTCTGACTTTGTTGGTTGCCCTCAGCAACGGCAGCATCCAGCTCTACCTTCAACTCTGCCCTGAGTCGCTCCTCACAATCCACCCTGGAGACACAAACACAAACAAACACTCAAACACTCATAACCATCATTACTGTCTACGCTCGTAACAGAAGGTGATTTGTTCTACCTGATTCTCTCCTCGTTGTTCTGCTGGCTTTGTTCTAAAAGGTTCCTTTCAGTGTTCTGTCGACTCTGTTCCAGAACTTTTTCCTCAAGTCTGTGCTTGTCTTTCCTAAGGGCTGATATCTCCCTCTGGTTTCTCTCTCTCAGCCTTTCCGCCTCGCCCTTGGTCTGAGCCAATCGGCTCTGAGTGTGCTTCAGATCATCCTGTAGGCGGGAACAGTGAGGTCCGCAAAGGGGCGGGGTTTCACCGGCCTTTCCTCCCTGGTTCTCTTGCTGCTTGATAGCGGACTCTAACCGAAATATCTGGATACACACACACACACACACACACACACACACATACACACACAAAGAAGAGCATTTAGATTTAAACAGTTTTGACGGCCCATAGTGAATATCATTGCTTTTGTACCTCTCACCTCATTGGTTGTCTTCTGCAATTGGGTCTGTAGATCCTCCCTCTCCCTTTCCAGTGCCTGACGGACTTCCTCGTTGCTAATCCTCTCTGCCTCCAGACGCTCACACACCTTCAGACAACACAGGAAGAGGGATCAAGTGCATATCAAAACAAGGAAAATCTCCCCTGGGGGAAAGTGGGAAAACTCGTAAGTAGAAGACTGACCTCTTGACCTCTCTTCCTCTCGGCATGCAGCGCTTCCTGCGCGCTGTGCAGCTCGGCCGCGTGCCTCCGCATCACTTCCTCTATCGCCCGCCGCACCTGGTCCTTCAGTCGCTTCTTGTCCTCCTCCGCCTGGTCCCTCAGGCGTTTCTTCTCCTCCTCCACCCTCCGCTGGAGAATGGCCCTCTCCTCGTCCACCCGTTCCTTGTTCCCGTCTAACTGCATCCGGAGACGCACTTTTTCCACCTCCCGCTCTTTCCTCAGGCGCTCCCTCTCCTCATCCCCCTCTCTCCGCAGGCGTTCCTTCGCGTCCTCCATCTCTTTCAGCAGTCTCCCTCTCTCGGCCGTCCTTTCCGCCTGAAGTTTCTCCCTCTCCGTCTTCTCTCTCTGCAGATGTTCCTTCTCCGTCTCCCTGTCTTTCCGCAGGCGCTCCCTCTCCTCTTCCATGTCCGCCTGCAGACGTTCCTTCTCCTCCTCGGCGTGCTTGCGAACGCGCCCCAGTTCCTCTCCCTGGGCCCTCACCATCTCAGAACGCAGGCTGGCCAGGGCCTCGGCATGCTTCACACACACACACACGGATCGGTGGTTCAAGCGCCCTGTGTGCCAGGAGCCCTGTGTGTGTGTGTGTGAACGTGTGTGTGTGTGTGTGTGTGAACTTGTGTGTGTGTGAACTTGTGTGTGTGTGTGTGCTACCTGGCGTATCTGGCGGGCGTGGTCGTTGTTCCTCCCGCTGCCCTGCAGCTCCAGCTCTCTGTTCCGGCTCTGCAGACGGTTCAGGTGTCCTTTCAGTTCTTCTACCTCTGCACACACGCACAGCTCACAGCCACCTCGGCTCAGCAGCTCCTCTGAGACACACACACACACACAGGCACACACACACACACACACACACACACGCACAGGCACGTTTCACCTCTGACTGACGCAACAAAGTTTGATTGTTTGACTGGCTTCGATTGATCGATAGCTGGATGGATGGATTGATGGATTGATGTTTTGATGGATGGATTGATGGATGGATCACCTGCTTTGTGCTGCAGCTCGTCTTCCTGCAGCAACAGCCTCTCTTTGGCCACGGCTAACTCCTCCTCTGCCCGCTTAGCTCCGCCCTCTGCCTCTGACACACGCTTCCGACCCAGCTCCATCTCCTCCTCCAGGTCCTAGAGAGACAGAGGAAGAGAATTACAGTCAGAGAGAGTGGAGACTGAGAGGGGAAGGCTGAAAGAAAGTCGGTTATGGAGAAAGGCAAAAAGAAAGCAATATGTCGGCTATGAAAAGTGACTAATGTGTCAGCTACATGGAGTTCTAATGGCTTCCAGCCAGGGCTTCTGCATCTGGGCTATCCGTGGGTGTATGGAGCCCTAATGAGGGGTATTCATCCAGCCTGAGCTGCTCGTTAGCGGACAGTGATCAGAAAGAGCGCAGCACTTAGAGAAGACAGCCTGTGTTTAGCAGGGCCAGAACAGACCATGTAAGAGAGCTACATCAGGAAATGGGTGGATTTCTGGAGCTTGGAGTAGGGAGGGAGGGAATCAGATGTGTTTGTTGTAATGCATTGATTGTATCGTGGGTGTGTGTCTGTGTATAGCAGGTCTGGACGGGGACTGAAAAACGCAGACCGGCCCACGGCCGTGTATTATTATTATTATTTTAAAAAAATTGCATTATGCCGCCTCCGTTTGACCAGCCGTTCGGGAAATCTCCCGACAGCCAGTCCGACCCTGCTGTACAGTATGTGTGCGTGCACAATTTTTTTGAGTGTGTTGGTGTGTATCGGGGCGTGCGTCCTGTGGTGTGAGTACCTGTATCTTCTCCTGTAGCTTGACAGCCTGTCTCTTGCTTTCCATGAGCCTCTGTAGCTGCGTCTCCACCTCTTCCTCTGCCCTCCTCACCCTCTCCCTCAGCGCCGTGTGCATACCTTTCTTCTCCTCCTCCTCCCTTTCCTCCCACTGCCGTCGCTCCTCCCTTCGCGCCTCTTCCATTTTCTTCCTTATTTGCGCCATCTCCTCCTCCAGCTCCCTCGTCCGTCGCTCCCACCCCTCCCTCTCTTCCCTCACCGCCTTCTTCCTCTCCTCGTCCGCACACTCCTTCTCTTTCCTCAGGGCCTCCACTTCTTGGGATAGGAGCAGCGATTTCTCCATCTCCTTCTCTCCTGTCCTTTTCTCCTCTTCTCCTTTCTTCCGTTCTTCATCGCTTTTCTTCCTCTCCTCCTCTCCTCTGTGCCTCTCCTCGATTCCTTTCCTTCTCTCTTCCTCGAGTGTCCTCCGGAGCTCCTCACACTGAGCCTCCAAGCAGTGTGTCTGCTCCCCGGCCTTCTCCAGTTCTCCCCCCAGTCTCAGGCCCTCCTCTTGGGCAGCACTGACCTTGGACTGGGCCTCCTGCCTCTCAGCCTCCGCATCCTGGAGCTTTTCCTCATACACCCTCCTCAGCTCTGCTTCTGCCCCACGCTCCCTCTCCTCAGCCTGGGCACGGTAGCTGTCAAAGTCAGCCTGCACCTGGAGGCACAGAGACCCATTTAGCACTCTCTGAAATAAAGACTGCTATACAGAACCGTTTGTCCCTGTAAGACCCATATTCAAAAACCTTTTCAGGTCAAACGAGCTTGATGGAACACACACACACACACACAGAAATCACAAATACCTGCGATCCAATCCTCTGATGCTCATCCAGAGATTCCTCAAGTTCGAGGAGGCGTGTTCTTAGGGCAGACTCCTCCCCCTCCTGGCATGTCTCTACAGCAACGCGGTGCAGTGTATCCTGGTGGGCGTGGCTTAGGGACTGTAGGGCCGCCTCCTGCTCCTCATTCTTAGTGTTGAGGGAATAGATCACCTGGGGAGGAAAGAGAAGCTTATTTAAATCTTAATTTAAATGTTCTGTATCTAAAACTGCGAACGCATCCTAAAATACAGTCAACCATTTCATAAGTACACAGTGTGAAACCCATGAAACCCATAAATACATGAATGTATTTTATGATGTGTTGATAATTGGGCTTGGGCTGTACAACCATCCAGTGATAGATAAAGAATTGGGAAGCCTAGAACGGCAGGGACGTGTAGAGAACAGCCTGCATGCCCCTCTTCTCACTCTATCCCCTGTTCCACGCACACAGTGTCATCATCTTCTATTACAGCCCTGACATCTCACTCGTCAGTATGCACATATGTGGTTGTGTGAGTGAGTGTGTGTTTGTGTGTGTGTGTGTGTGTGTGTGTGGAGGACACCGGGAGAGCTCATATTTTACCATGACGCCTCTCTGTCTGTGACACAGCCCTGCTGGACATTCTGTGTGTGTGTTTGTGTGTGTGTTTGTGTGTGTGTTTGTGTGTTGTGTTTGTGTGAGTGCTTCTGTGTCCCAATCCCACTCTCGCTCACTGTGGCTTTAGTGTCAACACCCTCGCCCACGAGGCCTGTACTGTATTACAACACCTAATCCTTGACTCTGGCTAGCGAATGACATTGGCCCAAATACCAGCCTCTGAATCCCGCCCCTGAATCCTGCCCCTGTCCTGTCTCTCTATGTAGCCTGCCGTCATGCCCCATCGGATATCGGATCACGTCACTCCGTCACAAACTTTGACCTATGACTTAAGGGGAGTGACAAAGTATGACGTTTTGGGTCTAAAAATGTCTGTCTGTTTGATAAGTGAGAGACAGGGAGAAGGAGAGAGACACTGATTAACAGGCAGGCAGGCACTAAAAAAGCACATTTATGACCGGGTATCCAGTGTAGAGATTGGATATCCACCTCCTGTCCCTCTCTGTCCGAGCGAAACGGTAACTATGATTGGTTGTTGTATTGGCAGGCCTATCTGGATGCCCAATCCTTCTCTCCCATCTCCTCTCTGGCTATAGTAAATCCCTACCCCAGGCCGTCAGATCGATCCCCAGGGTCGATAATGTTATTCATGTAGCGTTGGAGGCCAGAGGCCCTCCATATTGACGATAACTTAACAGTCAGCAAAGCGTGAAATTAATATTCTGTCTATAGTGGGGAAAAGCTTTGAGACTTTTGCAGTGAGATTTCTTTGTAGCGGAAGGTGATATGTGAATGCATTGTTAGTAGTGTACACACTGTTAGACACACACCTACATCAGACTCACTGGTCATATACAGTTATGTCAGCCGTGTGTGTGTGTTAGTAGTTATTTTTTGTGGATTTGATAGTAAGTTGGATCTGAGGTAATCAATCAGGTCAAAACCAACCTTCTGTTTTCTTCATGTGTGTGTGTGTGTGTGTGTGTGTGTGTGTGTGTGTGTGTGTGTGTGTGTGTGTGTGTGTGGTGTGTGTGTGTGTGTGTGTGTGTGTGTGTGTGTGTGTGTGTGTGTGTGTGTGTGTGTGTGTGTGTGTGTGAGAGAGAGAGAGAGAGAGAGAGTACGAGCTTGGCTAGAACAGATGTCCAACTCCTCCGTTCATCCCTCCCTCTCATCCGTTATGCCACGTAAACACACCCCATCATGATCGTTGGTTATCTTTACTCTACACTTCTGGAAGCGAGCCTCAGATCAGGCACATAGAGTAGAGGGGGACTTCCCAAAGGGACTGCAGTGTAGGATTTGGAGGGGGGGGGTAGAAAAACCAGTACGCTGAGTTAATGAGGGGAGGAATACACCAGTGAGAAGTGGATGAGGGGTAAGTGGTGAGCACAAGGTGCAAGGGTGTGCTGAGGATAAGGGGGTGCAGGAGGGGTGGAGAGGGTGCTCGAGGTGTATAGGGTTACAGCCTATGAGCCAGCTCTCTGTCTCCCCCAAACAGATAAAAGCTTGATGGTTCATAGCAGGCTCACCCTGGGCTGGCCTGAGAAGGAGCTCGCGCACAACATCTCATCGAATGAAAGGGCTCATATTTCAAAAAAGGGTTCGCTTGTCTCATTATGGCCTGGGCCAATCACGTTGCTGTCATGGACTGAAGCAATATGTCTAGGCCCCTGGAGTTGCAATCTCCAGTGAGATGCCCTAATGCGTTGTAATGGGGAGCTGAGAGCTTTGTGAGAGGCTGGCAGGGAGTGCAAGGTGAAGGTTGCCTAGAGTCACCCCTGATGCATATAGACACAAATGCTGACTTCACAATCTGTGTGTGTGTGATGACACCTAGGCACTTGACTCACCTAGGGACCGTTCACACACTTTCGCACACCAAACACAGGGCAGAGGTGAGCCCTGCAGGGGGATGGGATGGGATAACTGCACTGTCATCAGTAATTGTCAGAATCGCCAACCTTCCCCCATATTCAAGCTTTAGGCTTTACGCTCTCACTTGCTTTCTTACACACACATACACATTCACACACACACACACAAGATGTGCAGAACAGTGGATATATGGAGAGACACAATTACACAAAGCTTGCATAGAGGTTTACAGTACAGTAACAGTGCACACATACAGTAAGCAAAAGATCTCTGATCTATACTCTATTCCTTTCTTTTATGAAATCTTATCTCATGGAACTTGGCGTTTGTGATACCATAGAGCACAGATTTAGTACTGAATGTCCATACATAAAGTAGCTTAGATAGAAGCTGTTGTTTGCAAGCATGTACAATTTTCAGATGCTATAGCCTAACCATTATCATGCCTTGAAGCCCAGCTCGTGACTGATCAGCTTCCCATTAATCGATTTGTAGCTATGATGGCATGAGCTGTCAGTCGGATGGCTTAGGTTGGTTTGTCAGTTGGATATCAACCGCAGTGATTGACAAGCGAGCTGGAGAAGTCGTGAGTTCAAGAGCGCGACAGAAAATAAAACCATTTCATTTAAGTTTCTGTCTCGCAGCCTAATGTAGGCCTAGGCTACAACTGTCATGGAATTAGGCGGGGTAGGCTAATATTGGTGTTTGCTTGACAACAAAACTGCCTGCTATCCCACGGGCAGCAAAACCATGCAATGTATTGGACATAATGATGACTGTGACACGATCCGAAATTCAGCTGCGTTACAGCGGCTACATGGCGCGTAAATTCTCCGGTTTTCTGTCTTACCTTGGTGAGCTGTGCTATCTTCTTGCACATCTTGCTATGCATTTGGTAGTCATATAGCTCCTGCTCGATGTTCTGGAACTCTGCCGCAGTCCCGTTAACAGCGCTTGGCCCTGGGGGCTGCGCCGCCTTACCGGCGCCCGAAGCCATAACCCAAGAGGGAACTTCCCGGGGACAGTCTGAATAATCCTACCGAATCGCGGAAAAATCCTCCAAATCAGACCTTGCCTATCAGTCATGTAAATCATTCCTTTGTCTGTAAACGTAAGACTCCCCTGCAGAGAAAAGCAACACGAGCGACATGGTGCGAAACGTCTGTGGGGTTTCTCTCCTCGTGCGCTCGGTGGCCAAGTTTCCCCTCCGCTGTCCGCCCGGTGAACGCGGAGGTCACAGACTAGAATTCCATCGGGTACGAGCTCGCGCCGACAAACCCATCTCTGCTGACAGTCGTTTTTTATTCTAACGGTGAGCACTCGAGGATGAAGGCGTGCGTTACAACCACCTGTCTCGCGGCAGGGGAGGAGGGTGTGTGTATATGGAACATTACCGGAGACAGCTCGCGCGCACTGCTGCAGTGCAGCCCCGCCCTCCCAGTATTGATGTGTATCAACGATATAGCCTACAGTAGAGCCGTTAACAGGGAGTCTCAGTTGCCTATAATTTAATTCAATAATGCAATCAGTTCGTGTAGGCTAATTGGGATGAATGCATTCAAAACCCCAATTATTAGTAGGGTGTATATGCCCATATGTTGCAGGACTGTCCAATTCCTGCAGAACCCGAACGAACCCTGTAGCCTAAAAGAAAATGGGCTGGTTCTGTTGGGAATGGGATGGTTATGGGAATGGGAATGCACACCCGTTCAGTGCTTCTGTGCTGACTCGTCAACGGCTACATTGATCTCAAAACTAACTTTTCATGACCCAAATTTTGGATGTAGGCTATATGCTTTTTTTCTTAATGGAGTGCCCTTCCCACGGGTGCGTTTGTCCTGACCTCGCTACAGCTGCCAGCATGCGAACAGCTGCGGCCTTGACAGCGCACAACAACAGACGGGTTGTAGACGCTGATTTAGATATGGCTATTATTATTTTTAGGGTAGGATATATGCTGATCCCCCATTAATAACCTTCTGACATTCTCGTGAGCTTTTCAAATGATGTTGCTTGAAATATTAAAGGTAAGGCTATGTCACTATGACTCAGCCAAATTCGTTACAATTATTTAAGCTATCAGTTCTTATTTGTCATATTGACTATAATATATACGCCGACGCTATTTAATTTATTTTTCGGTTTTATACCAACCATGAGAGAGATCTCAGAAGTGACTGGATGATGGAGGAGGGCGGACGCTGTGACGTAGGCACGCAAAACCCCACTTGGGTTTCATTTCTCACGAGATTGACTGTTGGATTTGAAATCAGGCGGCAGCGGAAGTGGAGAAACAGCGAGCGACAAAAGCAATAAGGTCAGAAGTTGCCTTTATTCCGTGAATAAATGCCGATTTAATTACACATCTCCTACCCAGTGTTCGTGTAGTTGTTAAACACCATTAGTGTAATAATGTTAAAGTAATACATGTGTAATGCCAACGCTCCTAATCACAACACATTGGTTTCTACTCGTCTTGTCCGGGGAGACTAGCCGGGGCCCCGCGGGTTGAGGTGGGGCTAGTCTGTGGGCTATGTAAACAAGCTACTGTAGCTAACTTAGGTTGCTCGGTGTTATTTTGTCTCCGTCGTTTTAGCTAAGCTAACTATGGTAGCCTAGTAAAAGTGAGGTAGACTAACAGCTTTGTGTGTACCTTGCTCTTTCTAGTAAACTGAACCAGTCTAAAGATGACGGCGGACAGTGAATTGGAGATCAAAGAGGCGTTTCAACGCTCCCAGAAGGGACATAACAACAAGGCTAAACTAGTGGCTAGCTTAAAGAACCGTTACGACAAGGTACGTTTGTAAGAGTTAGCTACTGAAATCTACCTCCCTGCAGATGTTGGTGGTTCATTGTGCCATGTTAAAGCAGTATATATTTTACATACCTTTCTTAATTAATTACACTTTCATTCTCTGTCTTAACTTCAGTTGGAGGATAAGACCTTGTTCCACGACGAGTTTGTCAGCTACCTGAAATATGCCATGATTGTGTACAAGCGCGAGCCGGCCGTGGAGAACGTCATTGAGTTTGTCTCTAAGTTTGCCACGAGCTTCGTGTCTCCCCCCAAGGAAGACGAAGAGGAGGATGAGGATGAGGAGGAAGAAGAGGAGCATCCGTTCTTGAACTACATCTTCAACTTCTTGTTGGAGGTATTGCTTGCTTAAATGAGTTTGAACAACTGAAAACAAATGATCCACATAACCACAGAGGCTTAATCCAGTTAGTTTCCATGCGTCAACCATTCGCTATGTTCTCTTTCTCTGAACAGGCCCACAAAGCCAACAGCCACGCTGTGCGCTTCCGTGTGTGTCAGCTAATCAACAAGCTCCTGGGCAGCATGGCCGAAAACGCCCAGATTGATGACGACCTGTTTGACAGGATCCACCAGGCCATGCTGGTCCGCGTCACAGACAAGTTCCCCAACGTCAGGATCCAGGCTGCGCTGGCCATGGCCCGACTCCAGGAGCCCCAGAACCATGACTGTCCCACTGTCAAAGGTACAACACGCATGACCGTACAACATGCATGACCGTACAAACACACCCGCTACACATGGTCGTAAATACACACCCGGCGTCTGTCCAGACGTATCTTCTGAACTGCCGCTGACCTGTCCGCTGACCTCCTTTCTATAGCATATCTGTTGATCCTGGAGAATGATGCCAACCCGGAGGTGCGTCGAGCTGTCCTCTCCTGCATCGCCCCGTCCTCCCTCACCCTGCCCAAGATCCTCAAGCGCACAAGAGATGTCAAGGAGAGCGTCCGCAAACTTGCATACCAGGTAGACACACACACACATACACACGCATTCTCTGACTCGAGGACGCACTGTGTTACTGGCAGTCAGATCAATTGCAATGGGGTTTAAGGTGTCAGGATTCAGGGATGATGGCGCAGTGTGTCTCCTCTGTCACAGGTCTTGGCAGACAAGGTTCACATCAAGGCACTGAGCATCGCCCAGAGAGTCAGCCTCTTGCAGGAGGGCCTGCATGACTCTTCAGGTATTGTTTGTGTGTGTGTGTGAGGGGTCAGTTTAGATGCAAATATGTAGTCTTGCTGACTCTGTGCCTGACCTTCAGTTATTGTATACGACCCTCTGTGTGTGTTGTGTCCACCCCTCTGTGTGTGTGTGTTACGTCCAACGTCCAACCCTCTGTGTGTGTGTGTGTGTGTGTGTGTTCCAGAGGCAGTGAGGGAGGTGATGCGCTGCCGTCTGCTCCCGGCGTGGCTGCGTCTGCTGCAGGGCGATGTGCTGGAACTGCTCCACAGGCTGGACGTGGAGAACTGTGCCCAGACCGCCCTGGAGATGCTCACCGCCCTCTTCACGGTCACCCCCGCAGACGAGCTGCTGCAGGACCGAGTTCAGCTGGACAACAGGTACACACGGAGGACCACACCCCTCTCTCTGCACGTGATGGTTGTCAGTGTTCACTTGGGTACATCTGGTATGGTGTTAATGTTTGTTTGTGTGTGTGTGTGTGTGTGTGTGTGTGTGTAGGAGGCTCATCCCAGTGGAGGCCCTGAGCTGTGAGAGCATCCTCTACTGGAGGGCCCTGTGTGAGTTTGTGAAGGCCAAGGGGGACGAGGGGGAGGAGATGCTGGAGAAGATCCTCCCAGAGGCAGCCATCTACGCCGACTACCTCTACGGGTAACACAGCCCACCATGGGCAATAACCAGTACAGTTGTCTGTCAGCACTGTCAGTCCTATTGTGGTTAGACCGTAGGCAATGCAACTAATCTGGGGTTGTTTAGTGTTAAAGGAACCAGTAAACCCTCAAGTTTGATCTTCTTAGGAGTAATAAATGAAATGGAACTCTGATACCTGAGTGAAAGTTTACAATGCTGTAGTCTGAGACTGATGTTGTGACCGCAGGTACTTAAAGGGCGTGCCGGTGCTGTCCGAGGAGCAGCGGGCGGACTTTGGTCAGCTGGAGATGGTCATGAGCAAGGAGTTCATCTCCCAGCAGCTCATCCACCTGACAGGCTGCCTGGACACCAACGAGGAGGGGGGGAGGTGAGAGAGGGGGGTAGAGCTTGAGGGGGGGGTGGGGTTGTTGTCTCGTGTTGATTGTTTAGCCTCTATTCCAAGCCGTACACTATGGATCTCCCTGGCGTCCTGAATCTATACTTGGGAAAGTATAAGCTGCTTCAGTGGCACTGTCATAACGGGCTGCTGTGCTTCAGGAAGCGTTTGGTGGCCGTGCTGCAGGAGATGTTGGGGCTGCCCCAGACGCCCCCCCTCCCTGGTCTCTCTGCTCACAGAGAAACTCCTGGGCTTGATCTCCGACGACCACAGGCGCATCCAGATGGTGGGTTTCTCTCACACTCGCGCACACGTCTGAAGGGATGCTGTAAACGGAGTTTGTGGAATACATTGCGATGTCTGTGTTTGAACGTGACAGATGGCGGAGGTCATCTCGGATGTCAGAGAGCCCATCGTGGCGGTGAGTGCGCCGGTGGACGAGAACGAGAACCGCAGGAAGCAGGTCAAGGTGAGAAACCCAAGGAACCTAGAACCCCCCCCAATCCAGAAGTTCTGTCTCTCCATATCTTCTTTCAGTTCTCTACACATTTCCCGTCCTTCTTTCCTGGTTCAGCCATTAAACAATAGACGTCAACAACTTCCATAAGCTCTAAACCCACTGCTTCTCCTGCTCTCTCCCTCCATTGCTAGCTGGCGGAGGTGAAAGTACGGATCATGGAAGCCAAGCAGGCCCTGGAGGAGTGCATCACCGACCAGGAGTTCAGCCGTGCTGCTCAGTTGAAAGACTCCATCATCCAGCTGGAGAACCACAGGAACCAGATGATGCAGGAGGCCACTCCGAGCAGCCAGCCGGACAAGGAGACACGCACAGAGAAGGTGCAGGACACACACACACACACGCACCCACAACCATTGGCCATAGGCTGGTTACTGTTGAGTTTGTGTCCTTACTGTGTGTGTGTTCTGGCTCTGTCAGAGTGACCCAGAGACTCTGCTGAGGTGTCTTACCATGTGTGCGGAGCTCCTCAAGCTGTTGAGCATCAAGACGCGCATGGGACCCACTATGAGCGCCATCATCTCCTCACTGGTAATCAGGCTCAGTTCCATCTAGATATCTAACATCAATGAGGCACATCTTAACATAGAGGCAGTCATCAGTTTTAACCCACCTCAGACTCTCTTCTTTTGACTCCTCCTCCTCTTTCTCTCTTTTAACGTTGTGTCATTTCGGTTTTCTCTTCTTTCCTAGATCCTGCCAAGCATAGCCAATGGCCAGCCAGCTGTTCGCAACATGGCTGTCGTGTGTCTGGGCACCTGCGCTCTCCACAGCAAAGAGCTGGCCAGCACACACATGGTGCTGTTGCTCCAGGTAACAACTAACACACACACACTGACTGACTCAAACACACAGACTCACTCACTAACTCCACTCTCCCTCATCTCTGTGTGTGTAGATCGCCCAGCTGGACGAGACCAAAATCCGCATCAGCGCCCTACGGGCTGTCATTGATCTGCTGCTGCTGTACGGCTTCCAGCTGCTCTCAGCCAGCACCTCCCCCCAACCAGCCCTGCCCTCTTATTCGCCAGACAGCCAGGAGGAGGAGCCAGCCCCGGTGGAGAAGGGGGAAGAGGACAACAGCACAGCCCAGTGCATCCTGAAAATGCTCTCTGACTTCCTAGACAGTGAGGTGTGTGTGTGTGTGTGTGTGTGTGTGTGTGTGTGTGTGTGTGTGTGCACATTGTCTTTGAGGTCATAATGTCTTACCTGTGTGTGTGTTGGTATTTCTAGGTGTCAGAGCTGCGGACGGAGACGTCGGAGGGTCTGGCTAAGCTGATGTACTCTGGGCGCATCTCCAGCGCCAAACTCCTCTCCCGCCTGGTGTTGCTGTGGTACAACCCTCTCACCGAGGACGACACCCGACTACGCCACTGCCTGGGCGTGTTCTTCCAGCTGTACGCCCGAGAGAGCAGGTGCGAAACACAAACACACAAAGCAGAATGAAGCAAACCACACACCCCTGAAGTCTACAGAATGCACAGTGATTATGCCTGTGTCCTCAGGACCCACCAGGAGTGTGTGGAGGAGTGTTTTCTGCCGACAGTGCGGACTCTGCTGAACGCCCCCGCTACGTCTCCCCTGGCCGAGGTGGACGTCACCAACGTGGCCGAGCTCCTGGTGGAGCTGACTCGCCCCAAGCAGCCTCATCAGACCCTCCAATACAGAGGTAACCATGACACTAGCCTCATCAGACCCTCCAATACAGAGGTAACCATGACACCAGCCTCATCAGACCCTCCAATACAGAGGTAACCATGACACTAGCCTCATCAGACCCTCCAACACAGAGGTAACCATGACACTAGCCTCATCAGACCCTCCAACACAGAGGTAACCATGACACCAGCCTCATCAGACCCTCCAATACAGAGGTAACCATGACACTAGCCTCATCAGACCCTACAACACAGATGTAACTATGACACGGCCATAGAACAACCGTTTCTTACATCCTTACCGGAACCCAGTGCCGTCATCGAAGCCTTGGCTTCCATAATGAAATAGCCTTGCACCAGCCTGTCCAGGCCCAAAACCATTTGTCAAAATCCCCAGCTGGTTACACAGTAATGACAACCGAATGACTTCCATCCTTGCTTGCCCTCAGGAGGTGTATGTCCATGACTACCTGGCGCTGCGTGTGTGTGGGGAGATGCTGAAGGACCCCACGGCCCCCGAGGTGCGTCTCTACGCCAAGGTTCTGAGCAGCCTGGAACTCAGCCCCAATGACACCACCCGGAGGGACCTGCTGTCCCTGCTGCAGCAGATCACACAGGTAAACACACACATGGTCTGATGGGACTGACTACATGATACACGGGTCGTGCCCCCAACGTTACCATTATTCATTTTCTCTCTTTTTTACGTTTCTGGTTTTCCTTCCTTTGAACCGGTTCAAAGCCTTGGATTAGAGACTGTTGTGATGAAGCTGTGTGCTGTTGGAGTCTTACCTTGTTATCCCACTTCTTACTCTTTCTCTCCCCTCGCTCTCTCTCCCCTCGCTCTCTCTCCCCTCTCTACCCTCCCCTCGCTCTCTCCCCTCCCCTCGCTTTCTCCCCTCTCGCTCTCTCCCCTCTCGCTCTCTCCCCTCTCGCTCTCTCCCCTCTACTCTCCAGGTGGTAAAGGATCGTATTTGCCTCCGGGCTGTCGAGAAGCTGATTGGCCAGCTGGTAGACTCCAAGGAGCAGACTGAGCTTCTCAATGCCACAGCGCTGCAGCCTCTAGATGTCAATGCTGACGGTACATAAATATATCCTAGCACAGTCTGTTGTCAGCTTAACAGCAATTTGGCTTTCTCTCCGCCCCTTGTGCCTAACAAGATTTCCACACAGCCCGTCACGGCTCTCTGTCGTAAAGCGATTAGCCACTATTATGGGAATATTACCAAGTGGATTAAGAAGTGCCGCCCTGTCAAAATGCAACGTGTACCCTAAACCTCAGTTAATCTTGCAAGGAAACCACAGATAATCGTTTGTTTTCTCCTTCAGAGGCTGCCAGTGAAGACCCGTCCAAATCAGTCAGGAGACCCAAAAGAGGTAACGTCCTGGCATCTGAGGGTTAGGGTTACAGGAGATCAGATCATTATTACATTGATGATAAAAACAATTATATTTGATCAAATGTGTGTGTGTGTGTGCAGGCCATAGAAAAACCACCACTGCCAAAGGATCAAAGAAGCCTAGTAGAACAGCAGAGTCGTCGGAGGAGAGGTGAGTGGGAAATGTTCCGCCACCTTCGCACCTGTATCTGACTCGCCTCCTTTTCGTCCGTGCCTCTCTCTAACGTTTCCCCCCCACGATTCCTCAGCGATGGGGAGAACGTTCCGGATTCCGTCCCGACTGTTCGGCAGTCTCGTAGGGCCAAGACGGCTGCCCTGGAGAAGACCCGGTTAGACCTCAGCGCTCTCATCAACCAGGAGGCCAACACGTCATAGGTCAGATGGACCTCACGCTGGTCAACCAGCCATGATCTCAGTACCACCTCAACTGCATGTTAACAACAGGGTGGATATGTAAGAGGTAATTGTGCTAGGTTGGGCAGGGGTCTGTCTAGTAGTAAGAAAGTAGTTTTTCATTCGTCTCATCTGAAATGGGTGTTTGCCATATATTTTATTCTTAACTGCAATCCCAATGTTCTGTCTTTCTATTCTTAAAGTTTAACTTTTATATCAATAAAACAATCTCTGAACAAATGGTGGCTTTGCATGCAGAATAACTTCAAGGGGTAATGACATGGGGATTCCACTGTCTATAACAAAATGCTACGATGTATATAACAAAAGAATCTTTATTGTTCTAGTGACAGTCTCTGTTACATCTGTAGGGGCAAATATAAAAACACTTAAGAGAAAACATAACAGCAAGTATACATAGCACCAAGTACTTCAACTGAGGGAGTATGGTTGTATAGTTGACTTGACAGAGGCCCTCCTCCCAAGTTGAAATAGCAATCACAGAATGACTTACAACAGGCACACATGCTGTGGGGCCCCATAACCCACCAGACAGATCCTGGGGACAGGTTGGACAGCTGCTTTTCAAACCCAAGACAGTGTATCCGTCAGTTAACAAGGTAAATACAGTCTATCGCTGTCAAAGAATCTGAAGACAGAAGAACTCCATATGAGTATATTTACTCCCTTAGACTCATACACACACCTGCATACAAACATACAAAAAAGTGATACTGCAATGTGACTTAAGATCCATATCAGCCAGTCTTCAGAACGTCAACAAGAAAAAGTAGCATTGTTCTAATATATAGATTTAACGATTTGTGATAAACGTATTGCACCTAATAGGAGGAACTAGATTTACAACAGGGAGGGGGAACTAAGGATGTGCATCAAAGGGGATAGGAGGAGCTACAGGGTTAACAATCTCTGTTTGGGATAGTGCAACAGACAGGCTTGATGACACGTGTATTAATGCTTTGGGTGAAAACAGAATTATCGTCAAAATACTCTCGCTACAAACATTCTATAAGCTAACCACTGCATCACGTCATATAGTACCTAAGTATACTCTGAGGCCTGATGAGAATTAGTTATATAAAAAAGTATTACACTTTAATGCATTTGACAGCTCACCGATTAGGCTTAGTAAATGAACGTTCACACAATACTTGATATTGAGTGAGGTCAGGAGTTTATAAAGATATTTCAGATTTTGTTGCAGGCAAGGCTACTCAACTCTAGCAGGGCATTGTTCCAAAAACCACTGCCCTAGGACTAAAGCTATATGACAACCTCCTAACGAAAGCAGAGTCGAATTATAATGAGGTATATAAAGAGGGGGGGGGGTGGGAGGGGGCATTCCCTCACAAAAAATAACATTAACATTTCTCCTTCATTAAATATGGCCGCTCTGCATGGGCACAATCGAAGTGCTTTTGATTCTATCAAACTACTGTTTACACGGAGGATTTCGCTGTTTCATACAAACTGAAAGGTGTGTGTTGTCTGTAGACATCCACTGACTTAAGAAGCAGGACGGGAAACAGAACATTAAAAATAGTGCAACCTCAAGCTTTTTCGTTAAGTTAGGCTTCTGCTACATAATTGCTGGGTGCGAGACTGGGGGAGAACGGCAGTCTCTGGTTGGCTGAATGTCTGAAGGCACCCGGTTTACCGCAGTCACTAAAGGATGGAGGAGTATAGCTTCACTTGCCTGTAAAGACAAAAGGGTCAAAGTAACAAACACTTGTTAGTGATGCGTTTCAAGTTTGATAAAGAATGCTTACAAAACTGAGGAAGGGATGTAATTACCCACTACAAAGTCACGCCATCTCAGCCCGGTTAGGCCCCTCCCCCGGGACTGTCTTATCAACTTCGCTGGTGAAGGAAGCAGTGATTCACTGGCGACTTTTTCGAAGCTTCTCTGCTTGCCTTTCCTTATGCCTGCCCCCGCACCATCCTGATCCAGCTCATTTAGTGAGGAGCAATCTGACTCCTTTGTCTTTGTCCTCTTTTTTATTCTCTTCTTTCTCTGCATTTTCACAGCTTTATCGTCCTCCTCCCTTTCTCTACCCTCCACTCTCCCTCCGTTAGGGCAGTATGCGGAAGGTGAGCCATCATCTAACATCACAGTACAAGTGTCCCAGTCCTCTTCAGCGGTGGACTCTGTGTCTGGAGAGTTGATCTTCTTTAAGAATACTTTGCATTCTTTCAATGTCTCTGGGCTCCATGCTTTAGAGCTGAGTCGCTGCGCTTTCGGAATATCCGCCATTTCTTCAGTCAAGTGAGCAGGACTAACGGGCCAAATGTTCTCTAAATCATCAAAAGAATGATCGGTTGCAGTTGAAGAGAATGGTTTCTCACTGGACTTTAAAAAGAACTTCACCTGCTCAGGGAATTTGTTTGCAGGGATCCCTCGCTTAACCAGTCTCATGTGATTTGTTTGTCTTTTTGGCCTATTGACTCTTTCTCTCCTGGTCAGAAACTTTGACTTCACTCGAAGCAGATTGGACAGGTAATTTCCCATTCCCCTCCCCTTCCACCACCGTGCTCTCTGGCATAACCTACCAGGGGCAACTGTTGAAGCAAAGAGTTGGTGTTTGACAGTCCGTCTGCTCCTATACCATAGTCTTTCCTGTGCTTGTCGGTGCTGGGTTGGACTCTTAGGAACTGCCGTAGCAAACTTTTTGACATGTTTGCGCAGTCTCTCAGCCTGTGGGCTTGGGGAAACGCTCCCCCTGTTGGTAACACGGGGATAGTGCATAACCTCGTAAGGGTTTCGAGTGCTTGCCTTTTTGACAATGGCCAAGGACTGGGTTTCTGTAGTCTGCATAAACCAGGAACAAAGCTGGCCCATGCTACAGGACCTTGGCTTGGTAGGAGGACAGTCAAACAGCATCCTGACCATGGAAATGGGCTCTGGCCTTTTCGTAGATGTGGAGGAAGCTTTCACAGACACCCTGGTTTTCGAAGATGTCCTTTCCTGGTTACTATGGGTGTCAGAGATCCAGGTTTCAGAGACGAGACGTATCCTCCGTGCCAGCTCTTGGTTCAGGGTCTTTTCGTGGGTTGACACTGCCCACCATTTTAAAGTACCACTTTGGGGGAATATAGAGTCCATGGACACCCCTGCCACATGGCTCAAATCTTGACACACCTGTTTTCTTTCATTCCATTTCCCAGCCTGCACAAATAGATGCGGTTTCTCCCCAGAGGTCTCCCCTCCCCCCTGAGCTTCCTCCTGCTTCCTCTGGCTGCTGGCTTTGTTTAGTAAGAGCTTTCTGGAACGCCGCAATAACGCCGTACTGTGGCTGTATGACCTAGACGTGGCAACAGAGTGCAGCAAATAAACAGAGGGCTTCCTCACTCTTACAGAATGACGAACAGGTACAGGACGCTCTTTCATATTGTCCTTAGAGTCTTCCTTATTTTCAGTTTGGGTGCCGTCGTTGCTTGTTTGAACACTGATTGTCTTAGGATCTTTGGAAGGCTGGAACTGTGGCAGGAGCTTTTTACGGATTCTCTGTGGAGATTCTCGGGCATCCCTGTTTATGTGGATCTTGCGTTGCCTGGGGGAAACTGTGGTTACAGTGACTGATATTCCAGAAATCTTGACTTTAGCAGGTCTCCCTGGTTTTCTCATAGGTACTGCACCTTGAAGCTTTTGACATTTGATGTTGCTGCTGGAGTGAGGGGCCTCCTTTCGATCTTTCACAGGCCTGACACAATTCAAATCTTCCACTATCAGTGGAGCATCCTTTCCAATATTGTCCTGAAACACATTTGTTTTGTCCAAGTGGGCATTTGTGCTTACAACGTCAGGAGACTCAATCATGCTTGTCTGGAGGACACCTGAGTCCTCCAACACTAGCCTCTTGCTTCTTCTTGACCGTCCATAAACCACGGTAATTTTAAGGTTCTTGTTGGGTTTATCTTCCATATCCGGTTCAGGATATTCTCCTTTTGGATTTGGTCCCACAACACTGGTCCCATTAGTTCGAGGGCCGCATGCTTGATCCAGACACTTCTGCTTTGGCGGCCTACCAATTGGCCTCTTCTCCCTTTTCTCCAGTTGAGGACCCAACTTCTTGGGGCGCCCTGGACGTCTCTTCAGCATGGTTTCGTGGAAAGGCAGGGGGCCCTCCTGCCTCTCGCCACCAATACCATTTAGTGAGCCAGTTGATCTGTAAGTGTCAGTGATGACAGCTTGTTTAGGTGGGCTACCCTCTCCAGATTTTGTAGGACTCCTCTTTGGCGGTAAAGCAATATGCTCTACAAGTGGACTCTTGGTCTTTTCAGGTGTTCCAGCCCATGACGACGACTCACATGGGTCAAATGTTTCCTCTCCCTGTCCATTGGAGCCAGAAACTGCTGACCGTAGAGTGTATCTAACCCCATCTTTACCCACTGGAGACACAAACATAAGTTTTATTGGACTGATGTACTGGGTGTCTTGGCTTTTGGCAGAAATAGTGGTGTTGTCAGAGGTCAAGTCTCCTTTTAGCTTTGAATGGTCCTTGGGAGATTTAACGCCTAGTTTGGATTCTGAATTTAGATGTTTTGTTGGTGAGGATTGTAATCGTCCATTAGGCCTCGCTACACTTTTCCTAACATCTGTCCTTTTCTGCAAGGAGTGTTTTGGTGAACTCTTATCAGCAGAGGGTACTGTGACTTGCACACTCTGGCACACTAGCACAATGGGGGGACTTCCTGGACGCTCTCCCAGCAGACACTCACCGGCATTCATACCATTTTCCTGTTTTTCAAGCTGAGGCGTGGAATGCAGAGGTTCTTCTCTGGCTTTATGGACATTATTGCTAGCCGTTTGTGAGTACGGTGCATCTAACCCATTGTCGGTTAGAGGCTTGTCCTTTAATGTTCTCTGGCTGAAGATGCTCTCAGAGAAACAAGCAGCAAAGTACATTTTCCTTGGCTCTGTGACATACGAGGAAAACCGCTGTGGAGGAACTATTTGTCTCCTGGATCTCTGAACCGTGTTTCTCCTTGATTTTCCTTGAATGGACATAGGCGCTTCTTTCCTTTCTGGTCTACCTCTTTTACTATGACCACTGGCTCTAGTAAGTGAATCATTGTTATGGCTTGGAGTAAGAAGCTGTTTATGCGTCTTCGGGATTTCAGGCAAGTAATGGCCACAGGCTTTGTCACCGCTTGGTGTTTCTGATTCATCCTTAACCACAATTTCAGCTATGGTGTTTTGCTGCAGTGTGGTTGATGACGTTTGATTGTCCACGGATGTTCCCTCCTCCATATTGGCCATCTCCTTTCCCTCATCTTCTGTAAGCATCTCCATTTTTACCTCCTCTATTACTCCGCTCTTCTTTCCTTCATCTGATGTGACCCGGTTCTGAGCCTCTTTCCTCAAACTCTCTATACTTTCCTCCTCCGAGACGCCCCTACCCTGTCCTTCCTCTTTCTTCATTTCAACCACCTCACTGATGTTGCTCTTCACCACATCCTGTGTCCCTGTGTCTGTCTCTCCAATTGGGATTTTCTCAACCTCTTCCTCTTCTCTGACTCTGGTATTCTCCCAGTCCTGTGTCATTTTCTCAAATTGGGCAATGTTATTCTTTCTGATTTCCTCCATTTCCTCTTTCACAGGGCTCGTCTCACAGGAGGAGTTAATTGGAGGGGATGCAACATCACTGCCATCTTTCGATTTGCCACTCCTTCCAAGAGACCGCTTTCTCCAGCAATTGTTTGGATCAAGTCTCGCCAGCTCTCGTTTGATTTCTAGGGTGTGTCTTCGGGTAGAAGGCTGGCCAGGCGTCTTCGCCATGGCTGCACGTGCCTCTTGTCGCAGGCGAAAACGTGTCTTAGGTGATTGGTTCGCATTGATGTTTTGACTGTGGAAGAGATCACTGAGGTTGTAATCGCTATTATTGACTGGATACAGACACGTGGTGATGATCTCATTCAGATGGGCTTCTTTTTGCGATTCCAGGCTCTGATTGGATAAGGAGCACAAGTTGAGACCTTTTTCAAGGCTTTGACTGGATAATGAGGTTAGGGGGGGAGGGTCCTTTTCCTGAGGTTTGATTGTCTCCAGTTTCTCGCTGAAGCGATCAACCACATCTTGCAGTAAACTACCACTTTGGTTCTGCTCTGCTTGACTCTGCTCAGATATTTTACACTCTGGATAGTTTAGGATTTCCACATCTACACTCACTCCTTGTTGGCCGTTGCTCTCCAGATAATGGCCTTGGACATCTTCCCCTTCGTCTCTGTGGTGTAGAAGGGAGGGAGGCTTTTCCTCTGCCTTTCCATTGATGTCTGAGGGGATGGGAGACAGCGGGGGCGGGGAGGGACTACGGGGTGTCTCCCTTACTAGGACAACAGGACATTGGGGATCTTTGCCTCCACTTGCTTCTCTACTTCCCTCTGCTGTATCTCTAACCAAACACGTATGTTCCGAGCTGCAGGGGCAAGGCAGAGGGTTGTGAGAGCTACTAGAGCAGACAGTTGAAGCAGGGCACACAGAGGAAGTGGGACATAATTTGGAGGTAGGGCACAAAGAAGGGGATGAAGAGGAGGAGGAGGACGTGAAGGCGCAAACCACTTTGTTGATGCGTCCAACGGCCAGGCTTTGGCAGGGGAGGCACCGGAGGCTCTCGGAGGTGAGAGGAGTGCTACTATGGGCATTACAGTCTAATGACAAATAGGTGGCTAGACTATTGGTTTGACCGTTACAGTCACTGAAGGCATGGGTAGGGGCTCTGCTATGGGAATTGCTATCGTTGAAGGGTGATGGAGGAGGTGATGAAGGAGGTGATGAAGGAGGGGGAGTGCCGTCCTGCAGCTCCCCTTTCCGATGGCAGCAATAAGATTCGGCCTGAGTGAGTTGGCGATGGGTGCAAGCAAAAGCCCAGCGATGCTCCTGGAACGCTACTGTTAAGATTTGCTGCAGCAGTGAGCGGTGGACAGGGCAGAGCATTTGGAGAACCGCCTGCAATGCAGGCTTGCATCCGTTTAAGGTTTCCAGCATCCCGGCATCTTCTGCTTCACACTGTATTTCTTCAGAATTGGTTGGCAACTGCATGCTATAGACAGAAAAAAATGATCATTAAAGTCGAGCGAGTTTAAGATGTTCGACATTAAACATTTTAGACAGCAAAAAGATCCATTTCAAGTTCAGAATGTTGACTCCATGTGCTAGTCAAGATTCCACAAAATAATACACCTTGAGGATAATTCAATGTTATACATCTGCTAAGCTCTTCCCCACTAAGTTAAAAAGACCCCATGATGGCTGAAGAACTGTTTTGATCAGAATAGATTTTATTGATGAGTTGCCGAGGGCAGAAAATGCGATTGTAGCAACGCTTAAAAACATTTTAAAATCAAATCGTTGCACTTACAACTGTCAAATGATTTAGGTTCTACAAGCAATACATCTTTTAAAACTTTTTCCCAAAACAAACTGCTAAAGATTTAATTCCCTATTTCTTATTTGGGCTGCAGTGCAAGAATGGCAGTTAAGGATGTTTCCTCAACGGACTTATGATGACAGGAAATATCCTATTTAATCTATTAAAACATAATTTAAAAACTACGATTGAAGATCAAAACAATTCATCAAATTAGGTTATAAAGTCAGCATTGCAAATTGCTGGGGGACATTGTCATATATTCATGAGGACAAACGTTAGTCCAACGTATTTTTTTTTAGGGGGGGGTACAAGGGAAACAAGTTGTAGATTATATAAATTAAAATCACATTTAAGTAGCGTGTTCATGCAGTTGCAGCAATACACATTTTACATTGCTTCAAAGTGCTTCATTACAAATCAATAACTTCAAAACATTTAACCATTAGACTCACAATACTGAAGCACATTCAATAAGTACATTCACAGCAAACGCTAACACAAAACACTGCCATACACTAATTTGAGAACATCAATAATTTATAATAGTGCAATTGATTAATGCATAAATATGGGATTTCAGTTAGCGATTTGATAGATTTGTAAGACGTTGAGTAATGACAGAACTTGTACAGGTAGGCCTATAGTTAAAAGTTAACCATTTGGTAAAGTGGAATTACTGCAAACTGACTAGTTTTAAACTACAATTATGTAGCTTTTAACTTATTTCAAGCTTATCAATCAATATGTATCTGTGGCCATATTGATAAGAAAAGCACTTCCCAGAGAATTACGTGCTGAGGTTAGCTGTAGATTCAGACAGGCACTAGTGTACTATTATGAGCAAAAAACATTCAGTAGTGGTTCAGTTGCCATGGTTACTAGTTTTTCAACATTAGACCTGAGGTGGATCTCAGTATACGAAGTAAAGCAACAAATGACTTATAACCTACATTTTTTAGAGAACACACAAAACGACTTACAAAATAGTAATAACACTGCAAGGACAAACACATACACAAACAGGCAAAAACGCCACCGTCGCCTGCAATGCCACTTAACCATTATTTCTTTCTCTGATTTTGAGATGATTAAATGATCATAATTTAGTGTCAACAAACATTGTTGTATAGATCAATTTTCCCTCCCATGAATGGCTTGTTTCTGTATGAGCGTTTACACTTAGGTGTTCCTTGAGTGATAAAAGCGTCATGTTGTGTCCATATGTAGGCATGTAGGTAGCTCAGACAGAGTATGAAGATGTGAATCCAAAGAAAAGGCTCCAACCAGACAGTCGGTTAGCTCAGAAAAAAAAGAGAAAAGCAGATAACCAGAAGTTTAGAGGCAGACAGTCCAACAACCCAGAAACTGAGTGAAAGAAACCTTTGTGAAGAGCCGTCAAGTGACCAGAGTAAAATTTTGGTAAAAGCAGAAGGCGACAAATACAGAATGCCGCTCTCAGATTTGGATAACAACAGAGAAGATAAAACTTTTAAAATAATTAAAAAGGTGAGTTACCAGCAGCAGGTATGTCATGTGAGGTTTTAGAGTGGTTTTCTGTGGTATAGAGATGCAAACCTTTTGCACATTTCAGCTAGAGAATACACATTTCACAATAAACTACCATTCCCAAGCTTTACCAAACATGCTTCATGTTTGCATTCCAAATAACCTTGGTGCGTTATTCTGATTAGATTTCATATTGAAAGGAAACAAACACTTAATATTGGGATATATCCACCTTGGTTAAAGAAACGTCTTAAAAACACAGTTGACCTGGTCAACAGCTAAATAGCATACAAGAGCATGCCTCATTCGGTTACAATGGATCTATCTTTGTCGGTTTGCATTTTCTTGTCCGTTGTTAGCTTGGTAAACTATATAGAAAGAGAGGCAACTCCAATCAGGAGCTTTTAAAGTTAAATCAAACCTGAATATTCCCATACTAGCAGAATGTGAAAGCCACACAAGATCACTAGTGTATACCATATGTATACCATATCCCTGCAGGTGTAAGTCAGACAGTAATTGAAAGAGGGAATATAATCACCCCCAATGTACATCAAGTGATGGGGAAATACTTAGTGTACTTCAGAGCAGAACTGTCAGACACTTTGATTTGATATAGTCCTGACAGAGGTCAACATTGAATTGTTTAGGTTTTTGAAAATAAATAGGATGGGATATGGTCCCTAAGACCAACAAAGAGAAGCCGTTATATATCACATTTCAACATACAGTCTGTGAAATACCTGAATCATAATCTCAGTTTCAAAGGCATGGTTTGTGTTCAACAAGTGTTCCCAGTACATAATACATTTAACCTGTGAGAGTTGGAGAATTCAAGTGTTGAGGGTTCAAGGCCAGTCATGGGCCTAGAACCTCTTGACGACAGCAGCAGTTGAGGCAGATGTCCCTGAGTTTGTGGAACCCGCGAGGGTTCCAGGGTCGGTTGGGTGAGAGGTGACAGGTTTCCTTTTCGGTGGAATTTTGAGTGTTCCAGATCGTTCCTTGACCTTGTACTCCAGCGTACTGTGGGGAATCCCATAAACCCCTTGGGCCTTTGACACGCTCATGCGGCCTCCCATCACCATGGTGATGGCCTCCTCCAGCAGGTCATGGTCATATTGGCGGTAGCGTCCGCGCTTCTTCCTTGGCTGCTTGTCCTTGTCCCGACGATCCCCTCCTTCCTCAGAATCATCGACTGAAGAACTGCGTATAGCCAGGCGGCAGGGTGACATGTCTGCTCCGCCAAGACAGACGTCAAGCAGGAGGTGGGGTTTGAGCTTGACAGCTGTGGATCTGGCTGCAGTACCAATGGAGGTCCCCTCAGTTGGGGAAGTGTGGAGGTGCAGGCTCTCAGCCAGGCTATAGGGCTCGAGGTTGCTCGGTCTGGGTGGATTGGATGAACGGACCTGTGGGATGCGAAGAGGAGTGGGGGGGGTCACTGCTGGGAGTGGGGCTTGTTGGAGAGCTGAGGTCATCCCTGAACTGAGGATGGGAGTAACCCAGCACCTTCAGGAGGCTTCTCGGATCAAGACAGGTCGCCGAGGACGAAACGCCACCGATTTCCTGATTCTCCACGATCCCTCCTCCAAGTTCCGCTTGCTCCGCCCACGCCGCAACCCTCTGAAGTAGGAGTCGTGCCTCTCCACCTTGCATTGCAGACACCACATCCTGTGACGTCACTTCATCCCTGCCGGTGCCCTTTCCAGGATTCAGACAACATAGCAGGCTTAGCCCACCCTCAGCTAACGCCTCTAGGCTCCGTCTGAGCGTGCGGGGCGGAATCCCGTAGAGCAAAGCGGCCCTGTGCTCTTCTAGACTGCCAGAACGAACATCCCTCAGAGCTTTAGACAGCAGCCCCTCTGACAGCTCCGAGCTCCTCTCAGGGTACTCCTCCCTCTGCCTGCGCTGCCTCCTAGGGGTGGGAGGACCAAACACCAGGGTCAGGGTGGAGAAGAGTCACAGATGGGGGAAGAGGGGGGTTTTGGCGAGGGGGTCCCACTCCTTTATGCCTTGTGTAGGTAACATCACTGCGTCTCACATCTCATGTTTGGCTCACTCACACAGCCTATGGGCTGTTACTCTGTGCTGTGAGCATTTCTTTCTCAAACACTGCAGTGTGCGTCTCTCACATACACACACACTCACGACCAAGTAGGACAGTCTGTGAATGGCTGTGGTTACTTAGGCACTCACACACACCCAGTAGTTTTGTAACCCAACGGGAGCTTGAAAGTCTTTGTGTGAGGGTCCTATGCTTGAGGATAGTGTTATCAGAATCATACTGGATCAGAGTAAAAATCAGGAGGTAAAACGATGTACAGTCCAGTGTTCCTCTTTGTTAATTCCTGAGCAGCTGACAAACATTATTGTGAAGTAGCTGTGACGTTACCGCTCAACAAGAGATAAGAGAGTCAGACCCTTTAGAATTGCAACACCAAAACACAATTGGGCACAAACAAAAAATGCTTAGAAACCCTTTAACCCTTCCTATAAACTGCAGCACTCGTCGCTAACTGACCTAATGTGAACCATTAAATAAGTGAAAGTAGCCACTTTAACTTAAACCTTTGTAAATTGCCTGGATAGTTTAAGGTAACATTATGCCATGGTGTCGCAATGGACAAGCAAGTTATGGTATAGGACATGCACACTCTTTAGTATGCAGGTGTAGAATATGAGTATGAGGGGTAAGTGTACGAGATGACCAATGAGAGAAGAACTCACCCTGACAAGTTCTGATTGGTAGGCAATGATGATGGGGCCGAGAGAGCAGAGGTTCTCTTTGAGAGGTCCAGTACACCCTCTGTTGAGAAAAGATCAAACATTCAAATGTAACCTATGGCGTGAGATTTGGGTCAAAGAATTTACATTTAACTCAAATGATTTAAACGTTAAATACATTTTCATCTGCAAAAATCCAAAGGGTTGTCAAAGCAGACAGAGTGTGGGGTTTAATGGTGTACCTGGCTGAGGTTCCTTCCCATGGTTCTCCTGGTACTTGCTTACAGTAAGATCCAGGGGAGTGTCTGGGTCAGAGGGGCCAGGTCGAAGCAAGGCAGCAGTGGAGCCATTCTTGGTGGTGTAGAGGGGGCTCTTTGAGGCATACTCCAAGGCAAACTGATGGATCATTTTCTTCATCAGCTCCTGAGCCACCAGAGGGACGTTGGGGTCACAGCTGGATAGAGGTACGTCTAAAATACAAGAGATGGTTCAATAATAAAACTGGTTATTCTACCAATTATATGCAGACACATTTCCCCGGGGGGCTACACATTTTTATAATCTGAATATGAGCTCAAAAACGAATTTGCTAAGGGGCATATGTTATACTTTATCTGAATACCTGAAATAATCCTCGGGTTAAAGTGTCTGATGGAATATTTTTATTGGCCCAAATAAGAATTTGTCCGGGTCATTAAATTGGCGTGCTGTTGTTTGTATTGTCAGTATCTCACCTTTTTTGTGGAACACATTGTAAAGGAACCTGTGTGCTGATTGGTTGCTTTCCAGGAAGGATGGGGCCTGTGAAGGCATCTCATCTGAGGGTGAGGACAGGGGGGAAGTGGCCACAGGGACATGGTCCTATAAAAATAAAAGGTTTTGCAAAACAACATCACGTACACATCAAAGCAAACTTCCTTAACAATACAGACAAACACCCTGGCTCAGCACCACACACAGCTTCACAGAATAGAACTTACACAGAGTTTGTCGAGCTGAAGGGTGCAGAACGAGCAGCTGGCATCCATGGACCAGTTGTCCAACTCCTCTGGTTCACAATCTGGAAAGACACAGTGTTTTCGCTCAGTCTATGTTTCTAAATATGGCTGTAGAATAATAATCCAAATAGCAAAATAACAAACAAAGTGGCCCTTTTTGACTACCGTTGTTAATGTTGACAAACAACAAATACACACATCCTAGCTAACTTACCATCAAATATACTGATGTCTTTCAGAAGTAATGGTCCATAGATTCCCTCCAGAATGCTCTCAAACCCTGCATAACACAGAAGACAACACTATTACAAATCTGAAAGCACATTCAAGGTTGCTGCTATGGGTTATGACATAATACATTACAAACACACTGTGTTCACAGTAACATACAGAACTGTCAGTAAGCAAGTAACTTCAAGACCAAAACCAATTCTAAATTGTTTAGTTAATGGTTAAAATAAGATCAAAGCAAAATAAGAAGCAGTTTCACTACATTAATAATATTTATAATCTGGATAAATGTTATACAGTAACAGACCCTTTCAGACACCAAAAACCATTTGCACACTTCAGCTCATTCATCCTTGTTAGTTGAACCTACACACTTTTGTCCTCACTGAAATTAAAATCTAGTTCAGCACCAATAAGAAAAGGTAATGGGGACAAATATATTTGTTCCTTAAACGGTATGCCTAGATTAAAGGATGTATAGATAAATATTTCTAATTTAGACATTTTAGCCAGAGTTTGAAAGGATTCAAACCAAAATATCCCACCCCCTCCTTTCAACGCCACTCCTCCAAAACACATGAACTGAAGCCTGACTACTGCCAGGAAGTAGGTAGGTACACAGACAAGTAGCCCGTCCAATTATTGCATTTGGTCCGAAAGCAGTCCAATCATTAGTTCTGGTCCGACCTTAACGATTGGTCGTGTTTATTACAGTTCTGCAACACCTACAGATAACGGATTGATTTCATTTTACTGTCAAACCTGTAGATTTATTGATTGCTATCAGGATGTGAAGTTTGTTTCAGCAAATATGACAAAACGTGCTTCTCAACAACATTACCTACCCTGCCTTAAATATGCTTGTGTTTTTAATATCTGCATGTGTTTTTTTAAGGTTCCATCTCTTACAAGACAGTGGTAGAACAGCATCTCATAATGACAGCTGTTTTCTGTGGCCTTGGACTAATACAGTAAATACAAATGGAGCTAATTAAAAATGTTTTACTTGCTAGCCGCCTTTGATTATTTTGAACGCCCTATTGAAATATTAACATATGTAAACACACAATCTGATAAGGCCGTTAATTAGTGGGTAGCTGGCTATATCTGTGTCACTAATGATGCAGCACCAAAATACCAAGTACAGTCACGCAGCTGAAATTGATTATCAACTGTTAACCAGTGAATCATCTACACAAACTGGCAAACAATGTGTGTGCAGCTAAACTGAAAAACAAATAAGTGTGCAGCTAGCTAGCTAGCGACATATCAATTTCCATATCCACTACTGTCAAGGAACTGGTCATGTTAGCTGTATAGCTAGCTAACCAATATTGTAAGATAGCTGGCTCCGCCTGTCAGGTAAACTGTCCGGTGGCTTACTTACCATTCGTCGGTGGAACGAAGACATTTTCAAAAGGTCACGTGGGCAGCTAACGTTACCGGACGGCCGTTAGAATCATTGGCACTCCCCTTATTTTGAGACTACAGAAAGCTAGACTAATGCCTGTACTAGTAGTTGCAGCACCTCGTTTGTTGTTTCCCATAATGATAAGCTGGACAACACTAGCTTCACACTACAGTACTATTACATTTGACGTAACGTCATATACCTGAAATATCACTAGTATTCTACTATTGGTCTAGGGCTGGCAAGCTAATTCAAGCCAACCCCACTGACTGTTCAGGACAAAGACAACTAGTGCTAGCTAACTAGCTAGCCAGTGTAGTGCTAATATTTACAGCAAAATAGTCTAGCTGGCAATTTATAGAGGTTACTGTAGTTTAGCTAGCTACAGCTCATACGAGTTGGATGCATGCTAGCTGGCCACATCAATAGATTTCTTCCATTAATTGATGCAACGCTAACGTTAGCCAGCCAGCTTCTGTTCTATACCGAGGCAGACCTTTCCGTGCGTTGTAATATCTTAGTGTTTTCAGCTAGCGTTGTTGTTAGTCTATCTAGCTACCTAGCTAGCCTCAATCAGGTTAGCAATATATGTACCGTTTCCCATAGGTGCTACCCTTGAAGAACAAGCGTAAATGTTATCTTACCCACGCAGTGTATCAGTTTGTGCCGCCAGGAATCGAGTTTCAGTCTGAAACCTTTCCTTTCTGCCGTGCATTTTGAGTTGGGGCACTGTACATCCGCCATTCTCTCCGTCCTCCTTCCCCCCTGCTCCCTTCACTGCCGAGTAACGTCAATGAGCAAAACACACAGGGCCTGCGCGCGCATTCTCAGTTTCACTCAACCACATTGTCCAGAACTACCATTAGCACTAGCTAATTTATCGCAAGCCTGGATTCACTGAGCCAGACAAATATGCATTTAGTTTCGAAATATAGCTTTACACGTAGTGGTAAGCCGCTTAGCAAAATATGGCTTTACTACGGTTTTAAAGCAGATGATACAGGAAAACCGACTATAAAGGACGAAGCAATTTGTCTAATGTGCCGAAGGATAGTACGTATCAAAGACGGAAACACAACTAATTTAAGAGCTCACTTGAGAATACATCATCCAGAGGAGTTTGTCAAGCTTTCTGGTGGCAATGATGCTGGCATTGCCCCTTCTTGGCAGACATTTACAGGTAACATTTGTGATTAATATATCGATGTCCATCTTATCCACATGTACTCTAAATCAATTGGTAAACATTGTTTGTTTACACAAATCCCTCCATCTATCTCTTCTTCCAGGTGGCAGCGTGGCCCCTGTGGACAGTACGGATTTATTTACTCCCCAAAGTTCCCTGGAAAACCTCATAGCAGACAGTGTGCTACTGGGGGAGCCATCCCACGAAGGTGCATCAAGAGCAGTGGCCACACTCCCTGCATGCCTTAATCTAATAAAGATGTCCTCCCCTGAGAGTTCCTTACAGAACGGGGTGCAGGAGCTAAGGGTGTTTGCTAAGACTCTGCTACACCAAGGCAGTGTATTTGGACCCTTCAAAGGGGAGATGGCCCAAGGACAGTTGACCTGCTTCAGATATGCCTGGGCTGTAAGTGTAAACCTAAATCATTGTATCATCATTTTTGGATTACTGAAGTGAAAAGTTGTTTTGGCTCCATAAAAATACATATTATTTCCCTTGTTCTTAGGTTAAAGAAAGTGATACCTACTGCTATATTGATGCTTCAGATGAAAACAAATCCAACTGGATGAGGTGAAGAGTTGAATAAAGACAGAATTGATGCTATTCATTCAGACCTTGCACCTCAATACTTGAGAAACATTGAAGTCAGCAACTGTGGTGTCTTTCTGTCCATGTGCAGGTTTGTTTCATGTACCACCAGTGAGGAGGAGCACAACCTCATTGTGTTCCAGTGGCAAAGGGGAATCTACTACAGGGTCTCCAAGCCCATCTCCCCAGGGGAGGAAATGAAAGTTTGCATTGGGAAGGAGTATGCTGCTCTTCTGGGATTAGGTCTTGGTGAGTCTGGCTGTGGGAATCCTAAGTGTTCAAATCGATTATGATTCAAAAGCCTTGCTACAGTTTTATCCCGTGAATTTGAATCCAGTTCCATTACAGTGTAACAATAATACACAATCTTAGTAAATGGAAAAATGTATGTTCAATTATTTGCCTTTGTTTCCCCCCCTGTGATACAGATGAGAGCATCAAGTGTAAATATGGGGACAAAGAGAACCTGCTTAGCATTTTTCAGGACATCCAACTTGTTCGTGTGCCGGGAGTTGCTGCTTTCCCTGAACCCCATGACTCTCCCAGCTGGTTAAACGGTAACCAGTCATATATCAACATGTCTGGGACCAGTAGTCTTTCCAGTAGGTCACAGGCTGACAGCAACGATCCCAATCAATGCTCTGCCATGGAAGTGCAGGACTATGACTTTGTCGAGGGGGCGGATAAGCTGCTAAAGCACCCTAATACTGCTCAGGTTAGAGTGTGGTACTTCTTTGGGTTTGAGGCTGACCCCAGTGGTAGCGGTCTGCCCCTGGACAAGACGAGAGTGATGTGTAAGCTGTGTGGGGAGAACGTGCCTTTCGATGGGAGCATGACAGTCATGCTCAGTCATCTAGGACACAGTCACAAAATGCGGCATCGCAATTTAACTAACAACCCAACCCATAAATACAGGTACTCTCAAAGGGAGAGTATCTTACGAGGCATTTCATTGGATAGCCACGGTTCACCTCCATGTCATGAACTGCCCACGACCCATCAGAGTAGCGCACAGCCCAGTAGACCCGCCACGCAGACCACCAACGCCATTGCAGACTTCCTTATTAGGGATCTGCTTCCTCCCAGTATGGTGGAAGGAGAAGGCTTCAGGCAGATGATCCGCACCTTGCTGCCCTCCAACCAGGAGCTGCCTTCTGCATGGCAGTTAGGGGGCCTACTGACTGAGCTCCATGCCCGGGAGAAAAAGATCAGGATAAAAACGTTCACTACCTATGCAGGGAGCGCTGAGGAGAAGGACTCTAAACACACCACCATTCAGTCCAAATCTGGGGCCGTTTCAAGAACAAAAGCGTCCTGTGCTGGCACTTCTCAAGTTCTGGAGCCTAACTATGTGACCCTTAGTGCAGACGTGTGGGGTCGTGACTGGCAGGGTGACAGTGAGACATACGTTACCCTGTGGGCTCATTTCCTAGACTTTGATTTCAGTCCACACACACTGGCTCTCGGCACACAAAGGCTGTGGGAAACCGAGACTGGAAAGGGAGATTGGACATCAGTGGAGGCCAAAGTGAGGGCTATGGCTCAAGAGTGGGGTATCTGCCAGCCTTGTGTAGTCATCATTGGAGGGGACGAGAGTGAAAAGATGAAGTTGATGGAAAAGAAGGAAATTAAAAGAAGAAAACAAGCAAAGAGCGCTCTACATCCTAACTCCACCACCTTTCTAGAGTGTGAGGACTCTGTGTCCGGAGACGAGATCTCTGGGTCAGTGCAGGTGAACCGCTTCAACTTGGACTTCCCACTTATCCCCTGTTTCTTGACTGTTGTCGAGGCATGCATACGGCAAGTGATGTCACATCCTGTCATCTCCAGCACCCTTGGCCTTTTTCAGAGCCTTCTATCAAGTGTCTTCCACAGCCAAAATAAAAACAGAGACCAATCCGAGTATTCCAGGAAACTGTTCACAGCCTTGGGACAGCAAGACCTGGCTGAGCTCAAGTCTTGGACTAACTTCAAGCCTGAGTGGAACCGGCTCTACTGTGTGTTGCAGACTCTCCTTCGCCATCAGGCCCTGATATCGGAGGTGATCAAGGAGATGAGTGAAGAATTCGAAGACAGGAGAGGTGCAACCACTACCAAAGATTCTGTTTCTACAAACAGTGTTTCATCAGACAACTGTAAAATAAGCTCCATCTCTCATATCTCCAACCAAACCATTGTGGACGCTGTGTTTTCCAGAGCCTTCTGATTGGAAGGTTCTGGATGACCTCTGCTCGGTGCTGAAGCCTTTGGATGTGGCGTGCAACACTGTTGCTAAAGACGCCTACCCACGGCTCTCACTGATCAAGCCCATCCTCACCGGGTTGCTCTCACGCCACCTTGCCTTGAGCCCAGGTGTCTCCGCCATTTTACAAGAAGTTAAGAAGATAATAAGTACGACCCTGAAGAGTTTCTATGACAACCCTGAGGTCAACCGGATTATTTGTTTGGCGTGTGCCCTCGACCCACAGTTCCATGGTTTAAGGTTTATGGAACAGAAGGTAACTAATTACCCTGAAATTATAATGAAACTAAATGTCAATTTCTTATAGCCAATGTTGTACCAGAAAGTTATATTGTTGTTTTGGAAGGTAAATTATTATTTCCAATTATGAATGAAGGAATTGCATCCTTAAAATGTGTGACAGAAACATGATATGTTCTTAATCTGTATCGACATTGAAATTGTTTACTTTTATTAATGTCCAGGATCAGGTGGACACTTTTGATTGGCTGAAGAAAGAGGCTGTCAGAGCGGAGGAAGAGAGGAGTATTCGCCAGTTAGAGTCATCCACCAATCACAGGGCCAGAAAGAAGAAGAGGAACTCCTCTTCACTATTACCATGGGAGATGGACGGGTGTCCTCGACGGAGTAAGCGTCTGAAAGAGGGCGCGCCAATCAGCTTCAAAGAAGCAGAGAAGAACGACCAAGACGATGATGATGAAGAGGAGGAAACGGAAGAAGAGTCTGAGGCTAGCTCCCCTGGCTACCAGGGGGAGGAGGAGGAGGAAGTCCAGACTGAAACCATGCAGACCACAGAGTCAAACTCTGCATCTGGTATGGAGTTCCTACTGGGCGATTTGTATGGTCCACAGGCCCAGAGCAAGTTGCTGTCAGTGGAGGAGTGCGTGGAGGCAGAGGTGTCCCTGTACAGAGCGAAGAAAGACTCTGCCTTGATAGAGCAGCCCCCCCTTCAGTGGTGGAGGGCAAAGTGCTCAGTACTGCCTCTGCTGGCCAAGGTGGCACGGGCATATCTGGCAGCGCCGGCCGTGGTGGGCGGAGCCGCGGAGGTGTTCCAACGCCAGGGGGAAGGGGCCATGCACAGGAACAGGAGGAATATCCCTTCTGCTATGCTGGATCAGCTTCTGTTCCTGCATCATAACCATCTTGGCTGCCTGGAGCAGGGCACCTGTATGTAGAACTAGTACATGGCTTAGTGTCACAACATATACACACCTGTTACCTGTGCTGGAGGGTAATGCAGGGACTGGGCGATACCGTTTTTAAGTAGCCTATTTTTATTTTGACATAACTGTACTTTACTTTCCTTGGCAGCCGTTTGAGATACAGGCCCCCAGTGGTGAGACCACTTTTAGATATGATTGAGCAGATAAATAACCCATGAAGTTATTTTCATATGAGAAAAAAAAACTTGCATCAGGTGCTTTATGGAGTGTATACTTTGGTTGTAAAACCAATACACTGCTTCCCCTTGCAGAAAACCTTGTTATGAAGTAGAGTCTGTATTCATGTTCTCTGAGTGACGCTGGACAATATGACAAGTTAAAACTGCTCATGTACATTTTTATTGTCAACTGTAACCAAATTGTAAGACGATACAAAAGAATACTGCAAAAACTTTACTAAAATACTGTTTTCCAAAACATTGTCATGTCACCCCACCCATACACATGATATAAAAAAACACATTTAAATAGCCTTTCCTGTCTTGGAACAGCCCTACAGTTTGGCCTCAGCCACTGTGGTGCCTGTACCGTCCATCCGTCCATCCTCCCTCTGGTTGACCAGCCTCCGGCAGTAGAGACAGACACACAGTGGGTGGATAAAAGCCAGCAAAGTGAGCAAGGTCAGAGCAATGTTCACCTGAAACACAAGGCAGAGGAAGGACAACCAGCAGTTAGTATGGAGTGCGTCAGCCCGGTCTAGTTTCTTAAGTGCTTCACCTCTGCATCCACCTACATAGAAGGGGTCCCCTCCCAGGGTTCCTTTGACTAGGGCGAAGCAAGGGTACTGGAGCAGAGACACCAGCGCTGACAGAGACATCATCAGACCGTACAGCTTCCCAAAGTGACTGGGTGGGAAACTAATTTAGAAAGAGAGACATATTCATGGCTTAGTGAAGTATGTATATCATTTATTTCCATCACCAACTTTTCCTCAGTTTGATAACTGCAATTACTGTTCACACCCCATACGCCTCCAATCTACACGCACACTATCACACCTTACCTGTCATTTCCTCCCCCCCCCCATCTCTCGGTTCCACTTGTACTCACGCTATGCTGATGAAGGCGGCGTTGCCTCCGTAGAGGAACGAGCGGTTGAGGACCTGCAGGATGAAGGTGAGGTACTGGAGCGGGAGGAGAGGCGTGGAGGCACAGACAGAGAAGAGGAGGCACTGCAGGGCGGTGAGGAAGAGGGAGATGACGGAGGAGCGCAGGTCCACCTCCCTCTCTGTCTCTCCTGGAAAGGGTCGACAGACGAAGCGATGAAGAACGTCTAAGTATAAAGGCTATGTTTTGACATTCGTTTTTCTCAAATCGTGTTTGTTGCACCCAAACGTATAACACGACACGCTCACCTGGAGCCAGAGGCCTGCCCTTGTGTCTGTCCATGAGGAGCCCGTTCCAGGGAGCACAGAGCACCCCACACAGCTGGGTGAAGGCAAATGCATTGGTGTACTTACTCACTGAGAGGGAGAGAGAGGAGGAGCAGTGTTTGGAAGTTAGCCACATGGAGAAGAGAGAGAGACTACTAGACTACAACTAGAGTCAAAACCCCATGTGTGCTGAATACATGCTACATGGATGTGTGTAGCATTGACACACATGCAGATGAGAGTACAGTATGTGTGTAGCATTGACACACATGCAGATGATAGTACAGTATGTGTGTAGCATTGACACACATGCAGATGAGAGTACAGTATGTGTGTAGCATTGACACACATGCAGATGAGAGTACAGTATGTGTGTGTGAGCATTGACACACATGCAGATGATAGGACAGTATGTGTGTAGCATTGACACACATGCAGATGATAGGACAGTATGTGTGTAGCATTGACACACATGCAGATGATAGGACAGTATGTGTGTGTTACCCAGGGTTGGATCGTTGTTGGCCAGGCGGTTGAGCATAGGGTTTAATGTTCCAATGAATAGATAGTGACGCAGTTGCATGACGGACAGCCAGATAAGGTGCCACAAGAAGAACCAGGACAGGACACAGCTCCTGAAACTCCTGACCACTGTGTACACATTCACACAAAGCCACACAAAAACATGGATTTTTGTCATATTTGTCTCAACCAGCAGAAAAGTTGTTTCTTTGAGAAGAGGTAAAATAGGTTGGTTAAAGTTGAACAATACCGTCTTCAGAAGGCCTAACATCCTCTGACTGTAAGGGCCTGTCCTCAGTCTCCCCCTTCCCATCTGGTGTTAAGTTGGCTTCTCGGGTTTTCTCAAACTCCTCTATGTCGTAGCTGTTTCCTTTACTAAAGCTTATTCTGTTTAAGACAAGATCAGATATACAGTATGGTCAGTGACATCAGTACGGGGGCACAATCAACTCACATATAAAACGCCTACATGTTGTTTTGTACTTGTCAATATCCAAGAGTCATATAAAGAAGGAACCCCCTACAGATGATCACATGTTGTGTTCATACCCGTAGGTGTAGCATTCCGGTAGGGGGTAGGGGATGTGAGTTCTGGGTAGAAGGAAGAACGTCCGGAGGACATGGACAACACTGCAGACGGAGAGAACCAGAAAGGAGGCGCGTAGAGAGACTCCTCCTTCATACAGCACCTGAGATGGAAGGGGCGGAGGGAGAGAGGGAGGAGGGGAACATGGGATTAAGAACAACTTAATCTGGGATCTAGAGAAGCTTTATGAGATGAGCCATTTGACAGTGTGTGTTCTTGTCTGTCCACTAGGTGGCAGGATGGTTCAGCATTTCGATTTTTACGTGAGGCAGAGGGGACCACTAGGTTGTTTGATACAGGTGGCAGTTTGTCTCCATTTTACCTTAAATAGGAGGAAGACTGCAGAGGAAGAATCAAAGGCTCCATTATAGAGGGTGATAATGGTGGAGCGACGGGACCCGAACAGGTTACCAACCTGTCAGTGGCAAGAATGACAGTACCTGTGTGTTACTCATACCTCATATCTGAAAAATGTCTGTACATCATCTTGTGTATGTATATGCACCTGCATGTTTGTCATGAGAAACAGTATTCCTCCCACAGCAATCAAAGATAGTGCTGGGAACAGCAGCAAAGAATTCACTGTTTGAGAAAAAGAAAGAGGCTTTGTTATTATCTCTATTTGCGTGGTACAACATTTAGTTTAAAGTTTATTTACCTGCACTGGAGAAGGCCACTAGCAAGGTACCGCTGGTATAGAGGAATCTGCAGAAGGACATATAGAATACAGGTTGGTCCCTAGTCATAAGGTCACAAGTAGTTTTGAAGTATTGACATGTTCCACCTAGATCTCCCTCTCTCTCTTTGTCCTTCCTTACCATCTTAGATACCCTCTCTTGTTACATCACCTTATGCTGCACCTGATAACCTCCCTGTCTTCAGATTCAAATCTATATAGACACTTTACAATCACAAGGAATGATAGCACATGCTGATTCCATGTGTCCATGATAGCAAGGAGCCTTACAATGGAGCCAAAGTAGTGTTTTGGTACTCACATTCCCAGCAGCCTCGTCACCATGGTGCCAAAGTAGTCAAATATGACTCCATTGGGAAGACTGAGGAAGTTGTTCAGAAATGAGGCGATGGTGAAGACCAGAGAAAACTGTTCATCCTGCGCTCCACAGTCTGAGAGAAAGAGAGAAAGAGTGATAGAGCAGAACATGGAGATGAGATAAAGCTTATCATGATGAAGAGGTACAGTACAGACACATTGGGGTAGAGGCAGGGAAACACACAACAAAGGTTACGGTATACCATTGACAAAATGACTGTTGAAAGTATAAAGAGCGTGGTCACACGTTCTCTATCCATCATGTGGTGTATATTCTGTTCTTATCTTTCCCACCCAATCCAAACTATCCTCTCAGTCCACAGCAGCGAATGGAGGAACCATTTCAGATGGAGGAACTGTCTCAGACTCACCTGTGTTCACCAGAGTACTGTTGTCTCCAGTCACAGTGACACACAAGTCCTGGAAGTATCCATCCTCCTTCAGCACAAACACCAGAGAGGCGTAGCCAAACACGACTCCAGCGAAACACAGACACTCCACCAATCCTGTGACCAGGGTCAGACGATACCTCTGCCCTGTCCCGCCCTCACATCCCAGCATCCTTCACAGTTGACTGTCTGAATGTCTATAACTCAAAAGAAAAAGCCTGTGTTAAAATTAGGGGGGCTTACTAAATTGAACAGTTATTTGTATATGCAAATCTAAACCTGTTTCACACTTCCTCTTTTTCACAAAAATGTTGTTAGCGACTTTCTTGTCATCTTCCGTTGTATATATGAATTCAACCTGTGTTAGATCCCTTTGCTTAGTAAATAAACTACTGTACAATGTATGTAATTCATTTATTTAACATTCCGGTCTATCATAATACAGTAAATAAAACATTGTGGCAACGTTATTATAACTGTGTTGCATTTTTTATGCAGTGGCGGAACCAGACTTTTATATATGGGGTTGCCAGGTCTACTTCAGGGGGTCCAGAGACCAATAATTAAAATGTTCTTACTTCTGTACTGTACTCACAAACTGGAGAGACTTTGGTGTGGCCTACAAGCACAAGCTAAACTTGGCAGTTGACTGACATGCCTAGTATGCTCTGACCTGGTGCTGGTAGACAGGGTCCTTTTGAAGTCTGACCACATTGACTCTGACAAGCCTCGGGTAGGGAGCCTCTCTGAGGTCTTGGGATGGTGCAAGTCTATTTGCACCTGATCCATTTTGCTCACCTTTTTAAATAAGTATCTCACCCTTTCTTTTCAAGTTTGAAGTGAACCCTATGCACAACAACATTGGTAATGGAATAATTTTCGCTCGCATAGTTTACAGAATTGACCCATTATAAATCTCGAGGAAACCATGTCGGGACTCATCGAACGCATGGCAGATTACAGCTAATCTAGATTACCGTTATACACATGGTGGAAACAGTTTCCTGTTGTTACTGAGCACATTTTCCTACATTACAATGACACTTAAATAAATATACGGTTAGGTGCGGTGGATTAAATATGGTATATGTACATGACCTGATTATTGCTGTGAACATGGACATCATTTCTAATCAACATTTTATATGTATAATCTGATCCTTTAAGGAATACGTTTTCCATTCATCAGTTTTGAGGTTTAAACGATATAATTGAAAATATTTCAAACACAAGTCACTTAATTTACCTTTGTATATTGTGTCATCAGCTCATGCCTTGAAATGTCTTGGTATGCGGCAGCACAATTTGTGGATCGTGTAACTCCCTTTTCTTAACGCGCGCTCTCACTGTCTGTCCACCTGACTGTCTTTATGCGCGTTCACGGCACAGCAATGAGGGGGACCGGGCGATCTACTTTTGGATTCAGTTGCATTTGTCCATAGACATGATGCCAACACGGGCCACGTGGACCTCCATGTGAGTCTTGAAGTGGTGCACGCTTATTCTTCATGGGTTGGTCAAGCAGTTAGACCAGTCAGAGAAACCATGCTATTATTAGGGGTAACCAGACCTAAATATAATTAACTGGAGATGGATTTAGAGGGTTATAACAGTTTTATTGCAAAACCGATCAGGACTATTTCACGTAATAACATACAGAAACACATAGTTTTATCAAGTCCACTCTAACACCCACACTCATCATCACTGTGCCCAAACCTTCATATGTGTTTGTGGGGTGTCCATGTATTACAGATATTTTGAATGAAACTTCCTGTGTCTGGGGCTGGATATTTCTGATGAAGCCCACCCACAAACGCTACTGAGCTGCAGCCTTACCTGTCACACATGGGAGTGTGACACTAGTGCGCTCAGGTAAACCCATATATTTCTATGGGCTACACTTTTTTTCACAATCCTTAAACAGAAACCATCCCTCTTTTGTTTTATAACAGGAAGTCCTATGGTTCCTACTTCCTCTTTGATGTCCAGAGATATCAGAGACATCTACAGCACTGACCGTGGAGCTGGTTTGCTGGTTTGCTGGTTTTCTGGAATGGTGTTCGTGGAGTTGTTCCCAAGGATAGTGGAGTGTCGTTGGGGTTTGGATAAACTCAGGGCCCCTTTGGCGAAGCTCTTGGCTGTAATCTCCTCCCAACTTTGGTCTGAGGTACCGGCATCCTTGGCTCCCTCCTGTCGTTAAACCACACCGGCAAGCTGGTTCACGCTGTGACCTTCTCCTTTAGACTGTGTATGTATGGTCTGGATATGTGTTGAGTTGCAATGACTTGTCTGTGTTCTCCAACAGTCATCGATGGAACGGATGCCATTTCTCCTAAAAGGCTGTCTGGTAGTTGTTGCCAATTGACAGGAGAGATGTCAGGATCATATTCAGAAACTATGAACAAGAAACTAAAAAAGTCAACCATCACACCCTTCATCTTCATCGTGTCAGAGGTATGTCAGTCCGGTTTTTTTCTGATATTTCTCTCTCCCGCTTGTCTTGTCTGTCATTGTGAAGGAGCTTTTTCCCCCTCTCTTGGCCAACCAAGGGGTAGGCTCATTCCTCCTGGTTGGCCACACACAAACACAAAGGTAGCCGAAACTAACACCTTGAGGATTGGAAGAGATAAGAACATGTATTTTAGATGAATTAAGACATTTCTTTTAGGCCTAAATTTAAATCGAAGAAAATTGTTCTAATTCCTTTGTAATGGATGATGCTGTATCGAAATTATATTCTTCCAGCGTGCGCTATCTGTGTTTGGTCGTGTCTGTAATAATTGAAATGAGTAATTTGAGTATCACGCGTAGTGTCTAGACATTGACAGTTCTCTGTTGTCACTTATGTAACCGCTAGGTGGCAGCTAGCTGTTAGGCTACTGTTGATAAAAGCGTGTTGATAAAAAAAAATTAGGACCATTCGATTTTAATGGATTTTTCAAATTCAAGGTAATATCACGCAATGCAGATAACATTGTCGACCTCAGACACCAGTAACCTCAGTTTTTCCATTATAAATATTTGAATGCGTTTATATTGTAACCAAGGCACATCAAAAACAAATTGCATTGCGCTAAACGTAGGCTACTTACGGTAATGAACTCTTCCTTCTCCAGCCGAAAGCTTGGAAAGGCAAGGAAGCACTAAGCAGAGAAGGAAGGAAACAAGAGGAAAGAGGAGTTAACCAGGGGAGTGAGATTACTATCATAGGTAGGTTTCCAATAGTTCAAAATGTGTAGTTTGGTTTTCGCAACAAACTTTGGATTACTCGCGTTAATTTGATTTAAGCAAATGTAGACTATGTTGTGAGATTTCGTTGATCGGTTTACAAACCTACAAATCGGAGTCGGGCATTCATAGACGCCCAGGATCGGAATTGTATGAACACTTGTGCTACTTGCTAACGCGACCGCAGTAGTTTGAACCTCTTTCGTTAGGCCATACAGAGGAGCTGTCTGCTCTCGTCTGGCTGTGTGGACCTTCTTGAAAATACAGTATCTGGATTCCAGAATTGGTAATTTTAGATACACATTTTGAGGATGAATTATAATATGTGAAAACTAAACAACTTTGCTTGACAGGTGTTGTTTGCTTGCCACCAAGCTAGCCCAACCAAATGGAGGCTCAATGTATTTGCTGGAATGAATATAGCCAGCTATGTTGGCTAGTGGCTAGCTAGCTAACATATGAGTACCTTGCTATGTCGTTTTTTATAACCTCATTATGCTAAGGGATCCAGCATCTGTAATTTAATTTCGGTTTGCTGTCTTACATTAAATGTGTAATTAGCTAGTATTGATATTACTTAAAGTTAGCGAGCTAGCTACTTTGTGGACATATTTGGAATTTTGAGGATACATGTCACGTTCCATAATGTTTCAGAACCACAGAGTTGTCTGATGCAGACTGCTAGATATATCGTGTACATCAAATAGTCTGGAATGTGCTGTCTGGTTTGATAAGTGCAGACCAGTAGCTATTCTAGCTAATGTGAAATGGGCAGGAAAAGTTTTACAGTTTACAGAGGTTTGTCATTCGGTCGGTAGGTCATAACAGAAACCCTTCTTGAATGGCAGTCCGCTTTAGTCTGGTAGTTTCAAGTCCAAGGTCCAGTCTTAAAAAATGCTTTTCTTTTTATGAACCTTCATGAGTCATATTTAACCGACCCTTCGATGCGGAAGCAAAGATATAGATCAAGGTAACTGTGGCCTGTTCTTGATGCATTTGGTCGTCTTTGATTAAGTTGGTTTCTTACCTGAAGGCTATTGAATTGCATTTTAACAGCCTAGTTGTTGTCTGGTCAATGACGTTACCGTGCCTTTTAAAATATTGTATTATTTGCAAGGCTATGCCAGTTGAAATTGTGGTAATTAAAGTAATAGCCAGCCATTGAATACCCTGCGGTTTTGTTCTGTGCTTATATGCTCTGCTATCCATAATGATCTTAGTTTTGGTCATTACACACTCTGATTGGCTGTCATTGACTTCCTGTCCAAAGAAAGGTGTTGAGATGAAGCCAGAAACCTGTTCCGTGAGTCTCTTGTGACTGTGGGGTAGGATAACAGGCGTGGTTCATTATTCACGCTTTCAGTGTAGACAAGCTACAGCATTCTCTGTTCTTGATGCTGATTCCTATTTCACTATGTACCGCAGCACTGATTTCTTCAGTCACTGACAGAAGCTCTGTTATCTGATCATCGATCTTGATGATCAGTCGGTGCATATGGGTTAGCTGAGGTTTCAAACTGCCTTGGAATGGCATTAACCTACTGAAATCAGGAAATGAGGGCGAGTTTATACAAGTCCCTCTTGTATAAGTCCCCCTTATCTCCTGACCTTGCAAACTGTATGTGTTTGTCCCCAAAAAAATGCTATATCAAATTAGTCAAATGATGTCCAGGCCTTAGCTCTGTTTTCTGTCACAGTGACTGGGATAGTTGTGCAACACAGCCCTTTTTTCTCATTTCTCTTGCCAGGGGTATCATTTTTGAAGCCTGGTAATGACGGGCTTTCAAAACTCTAGGGTGTGTCCCAGTCCCAGACATAGGCCTACACGGAAGTGGACTGTTGTATCTGCCCCGCCCCTTCTCCCCTAACTACTACGACACCTGCGGTCTGTGTGTGTGTGTGTTTATATTTGAACAGTCTGACTGTTTTTAAATTCCATTCACTTCCTGGCCAATTATCTGACCAAGAGTGAACTAATTGTGTCCCATGTTCTTTTTGTCTCTTTTCTGTACACTCTTCCTCTCGGACTCTTAAAAGATCAATGACGATAGTCTTTCTATGTAAAAGAGTGAATCATTGACTGCTTCAGCTAAGCATTGTGGAGGTTTTTTTTGGATGCTGTCTGAGCATGTTTCCTCCTGTCTCTACCAAGGGATTAGAGGAACCTTCTGTGGCTTGGTACTGGAGCTTGGATGGGCTATGGGTCGTATGGCTCCTACCAAGGCACACGCAGTGACATACCAGTGGTCACCAGTTCTCTGCCTCGTATGTCCGTTACACTCAGGGCGTGTTTCCACAGTCCAAAGTCTGCAGGTGGCTCTGAGCGAAGCGGTTGAACTGAGCCCGGCGTAACACACGCCCACATACGTGTGCACACGCACACATTCTCACTCTCCATTCAAATCGGGCTGAGTCAGCAGAGCAGTGTCCAGGCTACAACAGCAGCTTTGCCAGCCTAGCTTTTGCTTTCAGTAGTGTACGTTCATGAATTTGAGTGAGAGGATTTCTTTTGAACGTACGTGATTACTGTTGTAAGGCTTCAAGCTGTCATACAGATGCATGGATTCTGACACATGAAGTTCCTGAAGTAAATGAAATTGAAAGCACAGGATTAAACTGAATAGGATTTTTCAATGTTATGATAAGGATTTATTTGTTAATCTTCTCAGTCATGGGTTACCATGGGTTACCATGTGGAAGTATGGTTACTTCCTGTCTGTGTTGTTTGTCTTCTGCATGTTGGTGGAACTGAGGTGGAGGAAGCATTACTGACAAGCAACTCAATGACACCTGTGACACTGGCATATGGACCATTTTCAATGCTAGGTCGAGTTCAGGACACACCATAGCACATCTGTACCAGGAGAGTTGGCTTGTGTGTGTGTTCATCATGTTTTTGGAGTGAGCAATAAATCAACGTGACTCTATCAGGAATGCAGCATCATAGTGCTGTTCACACTTGAATACGACTTATTCCCAGTATAATATAGTTGAGATGGATTCCTGCCTGTCCGTCACTCCCAAAATTGGGCAAAGTTGGAAAAGAAGGGATTGAAGGAGGATTTGAGGATTCAAAGAATAAAGGATTCCCTCACCCAAGAGAGCTTCCAACAGCTGAGACAGGATGTGACATGCCAGAGCTCCAACTGGAATGTGTGGCAGAGGTTCTCTCTCTCTGTGTGTGTGTTTGTGTCGGGAAAGCAGAAAGGTGGGAGAGAGGGTCAGTTCACCGAAACTTGCTGCCCTGTTTGAGTTCTCAAGGATAAAATCCACGTCACCCACTCTCTCTACACCTTGTATTTATCCCAGAGACTCTCTCTTACACACACACACATGCACACAGACCTTGTACACATGTCTCATTGTTCCTGCGTATCACGGCAGACAGCTGCAGGGGGGTTATGCTCCTGTGTGTACAGTAGTGTCTGAGAGGTTTGGCTTCCAGCCAAGAGTGTGTGTGTGTGGGACAAATGTAAATGATTTTGGATGTGTTTTGGTGCCTGGCTCTGTCTGAAATCCAATTAGCATATTTCGATTACCGAGGTTTTTTGGGATGGAGCGTTGTCTAAAAGTTTGTTGGATGTAGGAACACTGTTGCCTCCCAAACTTAATGTCAGAAACCCAGGCTCTCTCACCTGGGTTACTCCCTGCACGCTTACACACTTTGGTGCGCCGTCACACGTTTTTCACATGTTCTTCTTTCACTTCAGAGCTGAGAGGTGCTAACAAGCCTCACACGGTGCCGTGTCTGTGAAGGTGTTATTCTCTCCTCCTCACACTCTCTCTATTTATATTCTTTCCCTCTCGCTCGCCTGCCTGCTCTCCCTCCGAGGGAGAGAGTGAGAGGCTCTCTCTCTTTCTGCTCCTCGCGGATCGCCCACTCTTCTATCACTCTCTTTTCTCCCCCTCGCTTCTACCCTCCTCGACGTCTTCCGGCGTGCGCCTCTCTCGTCTTTCCTCTCTCCCTCCCTTCCTCGTCTGTCCAGGTTGTTCAACCGTGTGCTCTCACGATGCCCTTGCTTCTCTCTTGACTAGCTGAAGATGGATGACCGTGTGTGACCCTGTTCTCTCTGTCTTACTCTCTATCTCTCTCTCTCTCTCTCTGTCTGGGTTACCTCTCTCTCTCTCTCTCTCTCTCTTTGTGTTGGGGTGCTGGGTCCTCTCTCTCTCTCTCTCTCTGTGCTGGGTACCTCTCTCTCTCTCCTCTCTGTGTGTGGGGTCTGTCCTCTCTCTCTCTCTCTCTCTGTGTGGTGCTGGGTTAACCTCTCTCTCTCTCTGTCAGTGTGTATGGAGCAGTGTGCGAGCGCGGCCTCCCTGCTGGCCACGGTGCGGGAGCAGGAGAGGCAGTTTGAGATGCTGAGTCGGGCCCTGGAGGAGGAGCGACGGTGCAGCGGGACCGCCTCCGGTACCCTGCCCCGCCCCCTCCCCACCCTACAGGTAACGCCCCCGCCCATCCCCTCATGGGTATGATGCCGGCAACCCTCCATCCCTCCAACCATCCATCCATCCATCCATCCATGCCCGTTCTGTATAACAGCCCTCCATGCTCCATCCTCAAGCTCTGCTGCTGTCAGTCGTTCCGCTCAGTGTCTCCAGCAGTCCTCCCTAACCCCCCATCCTGTCTCTGTGAGCACAGACGTCCTGATGGGACGCCGACGTGGCTTTCTGTCATTATTGCTTGTTGACATTACGCATGGAAAGTTGTCTCTGTCATTTGCCACCACCAGTCCTGTGGCAGCAGTACACAAACGTACGCCCTTTTTGTTGTCGTTTTTTTCCCCCCCCGGATCATTCATACATTTTACACATAGAAAGACTACTACTACGTTAATGACAACTGTTGTTGTCGGCCAGTCTAGGCTGTTGAAGGCTAGGTTACCTGACTCATCCTGAAAGTATACCAGGTGCATACCAAGGTCTTTCAAAGCCACACACACACACTCTCATGTCCACTCAAGCACGTATGGCTCCTGACATTAAGCATGCATGAGGTGGACCGTGCTCCGCCCTCCTCCCAAATCCTCTCCATAAACACAGGCACTTGGGATCTCTGTTCCCCTCTCTCTCTCTCAGTTTCTCTCTCTCTCTCTCTCTCTCTCTCTCTCTCTCTCTCTCTCAGTTTCTCTCTCTCTGTATCTCGCTCTCTGTATCTCGCTCTCTCTGTCTTTCTGGGAAGGACACCCAGATACACGATACAGTCCCTTCCAGGTAATCCCCAGCTCTGATAAGCGTCCGGGGTTGAGGTTGGTACCTGTCAGTTTGGGGCTGTGGGGACCGAGCAGGCAGGTTTGGAATGTGCGGTTATCTCCACGTTGTTTACTCAGCCCTCAGGCCTCTACATGCCAAACTCTCCCAGAGCAGAGAAGGGACTTGCTAAGTTGCTGACAGGTTCTCACATGCCCATTCTGGACCTGCCTCTTGCTCTGCCTATCTCCCTTTCTAAGGGGAAAAAAAGAGTCACATTTCTGCATGTGCTGGGTGTGTCACCCCCCCCCTCCATACACCCCGTCCCTTCTTGCAGAAACTGGAAGAGGTGTAATTGAAATTCTCTCTCTCTGTCTCTCTCTCTCTCTCACATGACTTCATAGCCCACCCCTTTTGTGCATCCTGTCATCTGTTCACCTTTTGCTTGGGCGGTCTGCACTGCTCTGACAGTGTTTTGGTTTTGTGGCAAAGGAACCTAGGGGGTGAATGTTATTGTGCTTTACCAAATCCATCCTCTGTGAGCGAGTCTGTCTGTCTGTGTGTCTCAGGATCTGATGCAATGCCGTGGGAATCATGTGTTTTCAAATGTTTGTAATACCTGAAATACTTGGTCACTGGCCGCTGGGTCGGTACTCTCCGCTAAGCGCTCACACACACACACACACACCCACGGTGCCGTGTGTGTGGGGGTCGTTTAAGGGTCGTTAAGCTTCCTCCCTTCCTCCTTCCAGAACGGGCGTGTGTCTTGTGATGCGGACATAGAGAGGCTCACTCTGAGCGAGGCATACACCAACGGGTCACATGTAAGTAGTATCGGTGTTTACTTTCTGAGTGGGAGAATGTGTGTGTGCTGTTTGTTTACTGTGTGTGTGTGTGTGTGTGTGTGTGTGTGTGTAGTACATGATGGAGGCGGGTCACGTCGTCGAGGAGACGTTCACCGTAGAGGATGAACCCCAAGAGGCTCCACCCATTGTCTCCGTGGAAACCGGCGAGGATGGAACCACACGACGCACAGAGACGACGGTAACACACACACACACACACACACTCAAGCACGCACACTGCAACAGGACGCACAGCCCAACAAATAGCTGCACAACACCACCTCATCCCTTCTTCCTTCTCTCCTCCTCCACCCCTCCATCGCAGGTGAAGAAAACGGTGAAGACCACCACCACCAGGCACGTCATCCCCTCCGTGTCTGACACGCTCTCCCTGGACGGCATGGGGGGCGGCGGGGGGTCGGTGACGGGCATGGGGGGCTACACCACCCCCATGGAGCGCGTCTACCGCCAGGCGGTGCCCATGGACTACCCCACCTCCACAGTGCCCCGTAACTACCACTACGGACCCCCCGTCGGATACGAGGACTACCGGGCAGCCCCCCCCTCGGAGACCTACGCCAGCCTGAACCGGGGCGGGCGCATGGACGATAGATACAGGTACGGGCCTGTCTGAAGGGGAGCTGTTGGGAAGCCCTAATATAATAGTAGGGGAAACACTGCCATGTGAGGGAGTTCTCCCCTCCCAAATGGAGTTGGTTGGGTCCGATCCCTTTCTGTAATCATGATACCCCCCAGAAAAGTTCACTGCACCCCCCAGTCAAAGCAGGCTGCATCCGGCCCTGTTTGGTATACAAAAAAAAGTGGGCGGGTCTTGGGCCTGAAACTCCCGGGCTGAAAAGTGGCCCCACTCCGACCCTGCCTGTGGCTGTGAGTCAAACTGAGAAGCTTCCACATGGCTGGATGTGGTGGTGATGAAGAGTTTGTGTGTGTGTGTGTGTGTCTCCTCCAGGCCAGTCGATGGCTACCACACCCTGGACCCAGGCTACCGGTCCCACAGCCGGAACCACCTGGACCACTATGGTGCTCAGCCACAGGTGGGTGGATGCTCTTACTGTAGATGAGGAATATCATGCATTGGAGTGTGTGTGTGTGTACTTACAATTGGCAGGGTTCATCAGTGTGTGTGTGTGCTAACCCGTCCCTCCCAGGTGCGTATGGGCAGTGCTCTGGAGCTGTCTGGCATGCAGCGCTTCGTCCCGGAGCCCTACGGCCTGGAGGACGACCAGAGGAGCATGGGATACGACGAGCCCGACTACGGCATGGGACCGCCCATCCACTACGGCACCGTGCCGCGCAATGCCCACTTTACCCACGCCCCGCCACGCAGGACAGGGTGAGAGACAGAGAGAGAGAGAGAGAGACATAGTGTGTGTGTGTGTGTGCGCGTGCACCGTTTGAACTCCTCCTCCTCATTCTAGGAGTTATGAGGGCATCCTGGAGGGAGGAGGGGACATGTACTACTGGGGGGGGCGGAGCCCCGCTGGCGCAGGGCGAGAGGGGGAGCATGGCCTCATTGGACAGCACCCTGCGGAAGGGCCCGCCCCCTTCCTGGAGGCAGCCCGAGCTGCCGGAGGTCATCGCCATGCTCAACTACAGGCTGGACCCCGTGAGGAGCAACGCCGCCGCATACCTGCAGCACCTCACCTACAAGAACGACAAGGTACTCCCTCTTTCTCTCTCTCTCTCTCACACACACACACACACACACCAGCATCGGACGTAGGTGAATTCTACACTTGAACTAACTCGATCTGGGTGTGACTGATGAACCATCAACACTCTCGTACTCTCACTCACTCACTCCTATTCTCTCGTAATCACACTTTCTCATACTCTCTCTCTCTCGCTCCCTCTCTCTCTCGCTCTTATCCCCCCCCCCTCTCCTCGTCCAGGTGAAGTCGGACGTCCGGCGTATGAAGGGCATCCCCGCCCTGGTCTCCATGCTGGACATCCCCAAGAAGGAGGTGCACCACGCCGCCTGCGGGGCGCTCAAGAACATCTCGTACGGACGCGACCACGACAACAAGATCGCCATCAAGAACTGCGACGGCGTCCCCGCCCTGGTGCGCCTGCTGAGGAAGACCCGAGACCAGGACCTCACAGACACCATCACGGGTGAGGACGAGGACGACCACCGTCACGGCGGGTTGTTGATAACGATAATGGGGGAGGCGGTTTCAAATGCATGTAGATCCAATGTTGAAGATGATTACTATGGTAACGGTGGTAGACAAGCATGTGGATACCGAGATGAGGATAATGATAATGATGATGATGATGATGATGATGATGACGAAGGCTCCCCCTTCCGACACCAGGCACCCTGTGGAACCTGTCGTCCCACGACTCTGTGAAGATGGAGATCGTGGACCACGCCCTGCACGCCCTCTCCGACGAGGTGATGGTGCCCCACTCCGGCTGGGAGCGGGGCGGGGGCGGCGGAGGGGGCGGCGAGGAGAACTGCAAGCCCCGCCACTTGGAATGGGAGACGGCGCTCACGAACACGGCCGGCTGCCTCCGGTAACCAATAAAAGGCAGGGGAGGAGGGAGGGAGGGGGGTGGGAGGGAGGGGAGTGGGTGGAGGGAGGGAGTGGAGGGGAGGTGGAGGGAGGGGTGGAAAGTAGCGGTGTGTGGCTAGGCAGCTTTTTATATAACCATTCTTCTTTGAGTGAGTGACCGTGAAAGGAAGTGAAGCTTTGTTGTACTCGTCGGAGAGGCGGGCGGTGTAGAGCAGGGCGTGTCTACCGCCGCCAAGACAAGCACAAAGACGGGGGCAGTAACATGATCTACCCTTTCAGCCTCTCTCTCTGTCTCTCTCTCTCTCTTTCCTTCTCTCTTTCCCTCTCCTTCTCATCTCTCTTGCGCACCACAGGATTAACCTAGACTTTGGCATGGTGGTGTTGAGGTTTATTGTCTTGGTTGTGTTCAGGAATCCTTTTGTAGTCCAGAGTTCTTTTGGTCTCCTAATATCCCCCTCGACTCGCACACCTCTCTCTCACTCGTAATCTTTCTCTCTATCTCCCAGAAACGTGAGCTCTGAGCGCAGTGAGGCCAGGAGGAAGCTTAGAGAGTGCACAGGATTGGTCGACTCGCTCATGTACATCGTCCAATCACAGATTGACCTTAAAGATGTTGACAACAAGGTACTGGGGCATTCACACACACACACACACACAATGTTGATTAAATCTTTTGTTTCTTAATCCTGTTATTCCTCATGCCATCTCTATATCCCTTTATTCTCTCCATTCCCTTCTTTTTTTCCCCTCTTAATTCTCTCTCCCTTATCCCTCCCCTCTATCCTTCATCTTCTTCCCGTCCCTCCCTCCATCCCTGGCTCCCTCCAGTTGATAGAGAACAGCGTGTGTCTGCTGAGGAACTTGTCCTATCAGGTGCATCGAGAGGTGCCGGGCTGCGAGCGCTACCAGGAGGCCCCGCCCCTCAACCAGGGCCCTGCCCCCAGCTCCACGCAGAAGGCCGGCTGTTTCAGCTCCCGCAAGGGCAAAGGTGCGAGTGTGTGTGTGTGCGTGTGTGTGTGTGTGTCTAATGTACGTGAACTGTGTTTACTCAGTGGAAGGCAGGAGGAGATGATGTCATTGTTGACTCTGTTGCCCTGATGTTGGTATCTACTGCTGCCTGTGACAATAGGCAAGTAGCTGACCAGGTAGACATGCAGGCAGACTTTTAAAGTGTAGAGGGACAGTTGTCTACCCTATGGAATGTTCAGTATTCATCCATAAATACTGAACTCGAGCAAGTGACTATATGCTCTTGTGTCTCTGTGTTTGTATGTCTGTTGGGTTTCAATCTGTGGATACAAAAGTATTTTTGTATTATATATGATAAATCAAGTTCTTGTGCGTTAGCTAATAAGCTGCTTTGGTGCCACTAAGGTTCTGTTATGGAGAATTGATGTAAGTGCTGTTTGCTGAAAGGACCCCCCTTGGCTGGTGGAACTGTAATGTGGGGGGTGGCTGGGACACTGCTTATCCTTTCACTGAAATCTTTTCTCTCTCGATCCCCGTCATTTCACACCGTCCCCTCTTCTATCTGCTCCTTCGCTCCTCCTCCTGTCTCGCTGCTTTCTCCTGTTTTGCTTTGGGACAGATGAGTGGTTTTCCAAAGGTAAGCCCTACTCCATCACTTGTTCTTTGGGCTGCTTGCCGTAGTGCTAGCTATGCTAACTCTTGTCCTGTGCAACCCAACTAATGCCTTGTTATGCTTGTGTGTGTGTACGTACACGTTTGTGTGTTTAAATAAATGGCACAATCATCATAAACTCACGAAATGTTATGGTAGTAGTTAGTGTATCACTAGTGGTGGATCCAGAACACAACAAAGGGTTTTAGAACAAAGGGGTTCTAGAATATTCCCGGAGTTTTCCTGAAGTTCCGGTGTTCTGTTGTTTGGCAATAGGGAAGAAAGACGAGGATGTGGCTGCGGACATGATTGAAATTCCAAAGAGGACTGCACCTGCCAAAGGTAACGAAACATTTCCAACCGCCGAGGTTATGTTGAGGTCAGATGCCTCTGTAGGGATCTCCTCTACTTTATCTGACTTCTATGATTTGCCAATGAAGGACTCACACTGGCATTTTAACCCTGAATTAATTATTCTCTCTTTCTTGGTCCACCCTTCCTTCCGACCCCACCTCTCCTCCCTCCTTTCCACCCCTTCCTCTCCTCCCTCCCCACCTCTCTTCCTCTCCTCCTCCCCACCTCTCTTTCCTCTCCTCCCTCCCCACCTCTTTTCCTCTCCTCCCTCCCCACCTCTCTTCCTCTCCTCCCTCCCCACCTCTCTTCCTCTCCTCCCTCCCCCCCCTCTCTTCCTCTCCTCCCTCCCCCACCTCTCTTCCTCTCCTCCCTCCCCACCTCTCTTCCTCTCCTCCCTCCCTCCCCACCTCTCTTCCTCTCCTCCCTCCCCACCTCTCTTCCTCTCCTCCCTCCCCCCCCCACCTCTCTTCCTCTCCTCCTCCCTCCCCACCCTCTCTTCCTCTCCTCCCTCCCCACCTCTCTTCCTCTCCTCCCTCCCCCACCTCTCTTCCTCTCCTCCCTCCCCCACCTCTCTTCCTCTCCTCCCTCCCCTCCTCCCCCTCTCTTCCTCTCCTCCCTCCCCCCCTCTCCTCCTCCCTCTCCTCCCTCCCCCACCTCTCCTCCCCTCCTCCAGGCTACGAGCTCCTGTTCCAGCCGGAGGTGGTGCGTGTGTACACCTCCCTGCTGAGGGAGAGTAAGAACCCCACGGTGCTGGAGGCCTCGGCCGGCGCCATGCAGAACCTGTGTGCCGGACGCTGGAGCGTAAGTCCCGCCCCCTCACCGCAGCACCAACCCCCACGACCGCACCATGACTTGGAAGACTCGCATAACACGAAACGTACATGGATCCAGTATTGACATGGACGTTGACACCATGTGCTCACAGTGCTAAACCGTCATGTGTCTCTCCCTCCCACCATCCCTCCATCCGTCCCTCCCTCCCTCCCCCAGTATGGCCGGTACATCCGAGGGCTGGTGCGCCAGGAGAAGGGGATGCCCATGATCACAGAGCTGCTGGCCCACGGGAACGACCGTGTGGTCCGGGCCATGTCTGGAGCCCTCCGGAACCTGGCCATCGACGCCAGGAACAAGGACCTCCTAGGTCAGCCCGTGTGTGTGTGTGTGTGTGTGACCTCGAAGTTTGGTCATAACCATACCTGTTGGTGTTTGAAGTGAGTGTGTGTGTGTGTTACAGCAAGTCTTACCTTGTGTGTTTGTGTGTAACAGGAAAGCACGCAGTGCCCCACCTAGTGGCCAACCTGCCCGGTGGCGGTCAGAGCCAGCCTGTCCGAGCCCTGTCTGAGGAGACGGTGGTGTCCGTACTGAGCACGCTCCACGAGGTGCTAGGCAACAGCGTGGAGGCCGCCAAGACCCTGAGAGCCGCCCAGGGCATCGAGAGACTGGTGCTCATCAACAAGGACGGGTGAGAGAGAGAGAGAGTGTTTGTGTGTGTCAGGGGAGAACTGTCGTGAGACGGAGGCATCTGGGCCCTGGTTTTCATCCTCACGGGTATGTGTTTGTTTTGTACTTGTCTGCGCGAGACTCATCTTAGAATGACACTAGTGAAACGTTACTGTGTGTGTCTCTCGTCTCCATAGCAACCGCTCGGACCGGGAGGTGCGAGGGGCGGGGCTGCTTCTGCAGACGGTGTGGGGCTTCAAGGAGCTGAGGCGCACGCTGGAGAAGGACGGCTGGAAGAAGACGGACTTCCTGGTCAACCTCAACCCCCCCAGCAACATCCGCACCAACGGAGGCTACGAGAGCAGCACCCTGCCTCTGCTGGACAGGGGTGAGGCGCGCACACACACACACACACACACACACACACACACTAGAATGCTTTACTCGAATGTTGCTACTGACTCTCAAGGGTACAGAACCTCGCCTGTTTCACACCGCCAATACACACCTACTGTCCTTAGATCAATGAATTGGAGTTATAAATGACATGTCTTTTGTCGATCTTTGCTGTACACACAAGCTCACACACACACAATCCCTTGGTGGCACGGATGAATTTCCGAAACACGTACTGAGGAAAGGGGAGCGTGTTATTTCAGTGCTGAGTCAGTATGTTTGTGTCTGTCCACAGAAGAAAAGCGTGACAGAGAAAGAGAAATGATTCCACTAAACGACATGGGACCAGGTTAGTTAGAACACATTCTCTCTCGCTCTGTTACTGCCGCACACACATTTACACACACACACAGACCCTCATTCCGCACGACGCTCGAAGACCCCCATCACACACACCTCTGACGAGTGCCCCCGTTTCAGATGCCTACTCTACACTGGACCAGAGGGGGCGGAGCAACACGCTGAACGACACACTCGAACCTGCTGACAAAGACGGAGCACAGGTACATTCTCCCTCACACACACACACACACACACACACAAATACAGTGACATCAATTCCCATCTGGGTTCAGCTCTTACTATGTGAGCACCTCTCTTCTGTAACAAAACTAGAGCATATTAAAGCATGTTGCTGCATGTATACCCTGTGTCTCAGGTTGTGATACTATCAACAGAACTCATCATTGTTAACCTGTTCCTAACCTCCTCTCCCCCTTAACTGACCCTCTGTTCTCCCTCTCTCCTTGTTTGTTCTTTCTCCACCTCTTCTTATCTGATCCTTCTTATCTCTGGTCTTTCACTTTCTCTCTCTGCCCAAACCCTCTGTTTGTCTACATCTGTCTGCCTCGTTCAAACCTCCTCTTGATCTCTCTCCCTCCACCTCTGGTGTTCTCTCTCTTCGTCCTCCTTCTCTCTCTCTATCAGGGAGGGATGTATGGGGAGAGGAGGGGCTCTCGGCCTCTCATTGACTCTTACGACGGTTAGGCCACACCCACTCATCCACTGCATGTTAGCGCATGGTATGTGTGTCCACCGCTCTAGTGACCTCTCACTTACGGCATGGCCTGAGGTGTGTGTGTGTGTGTGTGTGTGTGTCTACACACATGCAGAAAAGGAGCTTGGTAGGCTGGGTGGATCCCAGACCAGTATGTCTGTCGGCTCCCTCTGCTGGTTGCAAAGTGTGTTATTGTGTTATCTCAGTCAGCTTTTATTTTTGCTCAATTATTGTCTTGCCGGCTGTGACATTCTTTTTAAGTGTGGCTTCAGTTGTGGTGTTATATCAATCTGTTGGACGACAGTTTGTTGTAGCAGGTGTCCTATTAGCTCATGTTGACACGTCTCTATCTGTGCCTGTAACACGGATATCGGTTGAACTAACTTGTCTATCGCTTTGTCTATTCTTCACAGAAAAACTGATAGTATGCATCACCAGAAGTGAGCCTCCTCCGACCTCCTGCCGCTGCTGAACCCCTGATGGACACCACACTCACCACTCACACCGGGACCATCGCCACTCCACACGTCTCTCTCTCTCTCTTCCCCCCTTCCCCCCATCCTTCTACATTCCTTTTTTTATTTTATTGTATCTGATGGACAGACGTTCCAATGTAACACTAGAAAGCAGAGATCCATCTCCCTTCCAGTCAGACACTTAATACCCCAGGAGACCACTCCCCTGACCACTAAGCTTTACCCCTAACACTAAGGAAGCCCGCCCACAAACACTAAGGACCCTCTCAGCTGTGCAACCCCACACGCCTCCTCCCACCACACTACTCGCATCAGTCGCGGCCTCAGAGAGACTCCTCCCACGACACATACGGCCAACCTGCGATTGGCCGGGGGTCTTAGAACCTGGAACTTGGAACCACACCATGACAGTGGCGTCTCTAAGCAGAGGGAACTGACGGAATCGGAAACGGGCAGTTTTTCCACAGAGCTGCAGAGTATGTGCACTTCTACAGAAGGGGCCATGAAGATATGCCAGTATAGGTTTCTGCTTTTCCAGTGACAGCTGAACTAATGATTACCACTAAACTTTTTGAACCGATGTTTGTTGATCTAATATCTGTCTGGGCTCTGACGTGTGTTGCTGCATTTGCTACAGTGATGTATGCGTGCCAAATGTGACCCCACTGAAGCTGAACCTTTATACAAAGTGTCTCCTGATAGCTTGCTTTATGCCAACTTATGCAGATGTCATACTGAAGCACTAGGCTTGCTTTTTATTAATACTGCTGTTTTGTTTTTGGGGGGGAAGGAGATGAGAGAGATTGGATGGGATGCGTTTTTTTTTCCAAAAGTGGGCTGTTATTTAGTCCAATAGAGGAAGGGATGTCACACATGCAATGACATGCCGTTGGTTAGTGAGCCAATGTGCTTTATGGGTTCAAAGGCCACTGACTTTCTTTGTCATTGTGCGTACATTTGACTTATAATGCCAATTTTTTTGTACCTGATGGAACGTTTAAACAAATATTCTGTCATACACAGAATCATATCTGCTCTTAAGGAGACGTGCCCATCTTCACAAACTCCTATCCTCTGATTCTTATGAAGTTTTCAGAGAAACCATGATTTTGATTGTTGTTGATGATTCAGTGAGTGCATTTTTTTCTATCTGCAACTTTGTCAATCTTTCTCTACATATATATAAATATGAATGTGTACATATGAGACTGCCTCTAACAAAAAGTCTGTGTTGCTAACTGGAGTGCCTCGCTTGTTGAGTGGTCTAATCGGTGGATGAATGTCAGAGACCAGGGACAATAAATAGAGCCAAACTATCTTTGTTCTTTAAGACTCCTGGGTATAGTTTTCCCAAAGGCCTTGTAGTCCTAAGATTATTTCTAGTCCTGTTGTAGGCCTGTAGAATTCAGGCTTCTGAAGGAACCTGTCAGTGTTCTGTAACCAGTAGCTACAACACAGTACGCCATCTAGGTTTTTTACGTTCCTTTAGTGCTTGTTCCCTATTCTATGTGCTGAGCAAGATGTAGATATTTACTGAGTGGATAATTAAAAAGCACTAGGGGTGATGTTTGTGGCTTTTGTTTTGTTCTCCATTTTATTTAGATTTATTTTTGCCTCATGCCAGACAGACACTATTGATCATCAATGATGTGTTGAAATGTAAAAACAAGTTGCCTTCCGGAAGGGTTCTAGAATGTTCAGAGAATTCCTCTTTCCAGAATCTGTCGCGATGTAGAATGTGTATTTTGGAATTGTTGGGGTAAATGGGATTGAGGCATTGTCTCAATCTATTGGGGGGGGAAATCTGACTACGGGGCAAAAATCTGATTTAGATTCTAGTATTTTAGATTTATAAGTACAGAAATACAAATAAAAAAGCACATTTAACTATATAATGCAAGAGAATATTTGTTAATTTTTATGGTTTTATGTATTCCTTTTTTATATTTTATTTTGGGTTTAATTGTTTGGGGTATTTTGGATGAACGCATATGCAATCAGTTTTATTTTTTGATTGAGAACATTTACAGTTTATATATTTTAATTAAACACAACTAGCAAAAACAAAACTCATGCTGTCATGTTATGTTGGCGATTTGTTATTGGAACACTAATTGAAAAGCTGATTCAGGAGTAAACCCTTATCTACTTGCCTTGGCTCTTAAAATTGCACAAAGTTATCATAAATTATATATGTAACTAGCAATACTGTTTTTAATAAACAAAAAATGATTTTTTTTCCCACTCGCGTGTGTGTGTGTGTTAAAGAAAAACAACGAGCTGGCTGACCCTTTGACCTTTCTTCGAGATCGACGCTGTCAATGGTTTTTGCTTGTTTAGATCCGCATGTTAGGTGAATTACCATTCCGAATCAGGTGCAAGCGAATCAACCAATACACGTCCGTGTGGGAACTGGCCCACGTTGTATGTCATTAAGAAAATATATCAACTTTATCTTACTTTTGAAACTTGTTTGCTACTGCATCAATTTAATGTTTGCAAAGGAAAAATATAACACAAAAACTCGGCTCTGGATAACGAAAGGTAAGCTTGTGTGCAATACCTGTCTGAAAAATCGCTGTCTTAATCAGTAGCTAGCAGTTAGCTAAAGTTAGCTAAAAGCGAGCGTGCTTGCAAGGAAACCAATCCATCGCATGCACTTGAGTGATGCGCTGCTCTATACTTGCCCAAACATACAATAGGGTTACACTTTTAGCAAAAGTACCACATTTATTGTCCTTTAAGTGATTGTTTGACTTAATTTGTAAATAATGAGCCACATGATTAAAATTATTTTACTGACCAATTTGTGTAATTGGCATGTACGTGAGGGCATGCATAACGTTTACATAAACTTCCGCCAAGTATGAGCCATCTTTCTTTGCCCCTTTGTTGTGAAGATGTGGCGTTATCGTCTGCCAGACTACGAGCAGAGACTCATGGGAGAGCTGCAGAGACAGCAGCATCGTGGCCTTTTCTGTGACACCATGTTGCAGACAGACGGTAAAGAGGGGAGGGTGGGGAAGAAGGGTGAGGTTGAACAACAGGTTGCGGGTTGAGAAGGAAAGGGGGGGGGGAGAGAGAGAGAGAGAGAGAAAAGCACACTGACAATTGAATGGTTTTCAATCAGAATAGATGCAGGATGGATAAGAGGGAAGGCAGTTGGAATCAGAATTACAGTTCTATGAAAAGCCCTGCCTGTCCTTTTGTACCAAACCTCTCCTTTTCTCTGTGTTTCTCTCTGTCTCATGCAGGAGTCACAGTCCCAGCCCACGGTTGCATCCTGGCAGCCCTCAGACCCCATCGGTCTCAGCCCCTGTCTGCCTCACCATCCCCACAGGTTGTCCATCTCCCGACAGTCAAGTCCCAGACCCTGCTTAACCTCGTCAGCCTCCTTTACTCAGGACATCTGGAAGGAGAGGTCGGAAATTCTATACAATTTATTGATATATCATACTTTTTGAATGTACTGTTTTCTGTGTCAGAGAGTGCAGATCAATATATCCCATTGTAGATTTTGGTTGTGTTCATATGTCTGCTTATCTGAATAGGGAGAGAGGGAGCTGGAGGAGGTGATGGCTGCGGCACGCCATCTAGGTTTAAGCCGCCTGGAGGGGTGGAAGGAAAGGGGGACAAAAGGAGAGAAGTGGCAAAGGCAGTTCAGAGAAGCAGCCATGCAGACGGAGGTTGGAGAGAGAGGGGTGCGAGAAGTCGAGGTGCAGACGATGGAGAGAGTTCTGGATGGAAAAGCTCTGGTGGAAGAGAGTGGTGTGGACACAGGGACTCAGACTGTCAACTCTGACACTCCAACCCTTGCGGAGCTTCCTATCCCCTCTCATAAGACCCTATCTTTAAACTCGGTCTGTGATGATGGGCCCCCTGTTTTGAGTCCCCAGAACATCTCTCTGCCTCAACACCTGGTCCCTTGTCCTTCCATACCTGCCGACCAATCAACTTTTGGCTTCAAAAGTCCCACGCCTTCAAGAAACCCTGGTCTATACTTCGAACCAGGGTCCTATTCTACCTTCGACATCTCAAAGCCCACCTCCTCGTCAAAGGGCCCAGTTACCCCAAACGATGACTCAGGCCCCTCTGTGGCCCAGGGAGACGGGGCCTACCCAGAATACTTAGCAGCGAAGGAACACATCACAAATGAGTTGTATCCAAGGAGGAAGATGGAGAAAAAGGGAGACCCAGAAAGACTGGACCCCAGCCTTACCACCACAGGAGGAATAGAAGAAAATGCAGTCAGAGAGTCTGAAAGAGAAGGTGAGTTACCCCATCAACACAGAAAGGTCGACATGAAATGGAATGTGATCATGAGTATATCGTATTTATGAAGTAATCGCCAATCTGTGATGATAACGTGCGATGATGACATCGACAGGGGTGGTGTGTGACAATGAGGTTGGTGAGGAAGAAAGGAGGAGGAGTTGGAAGGGGAGGAAGAGCCTGTCCAGAGTGAGGCAGATGGAGGCCACAGAGACCAGGCTCTCCGTTAAGGTGAAGCTTAGGAGGAAGACCAGAGGACAGGTGTGGCAAGTTGTCAGCCTCCAGGAGAAGATGCGGTCCCCTCAAAGACAGGTAGGTGGCAAGATAAATATACAGCTGGCTCACAGTTACATACGTCTGCAGTATAATTAGCCTGTGCAGTTCATGTGATTTGAAAATGGAAAAGGAATATTGTCATAATCTCTTTCACACTCACATCCCTCATGAAGCATCCAGCCCATGTCCCCACACCAGTCCCACCTTACCAGGCCCACGACCCCAACGATGATCCTGCTGACCCCCAGCTCACCATGGCCCCAGTAGAGGAGTCAGACGAGCAGATAGAGAAGTTACTAGAGGACATCATGATGGGGCTGAACATACTGCCCCCTATTGTCACGGAGAGGTACTACGAGCGCCAGTCTCCTCACCAGGACAGAGAGCTGGCATGCGAGCACCCAAACAACAATATGGGAACCCACAGGATGCGAGGATCTGTTGGCGCCACGCCCAGCATATGTTCCCATGGCAACGGAACAGGCGAGACACCAACAGAAATGGGTAATTTGATGAGCTTATTATAATAACACTCCAGATCTTTCCAATTTCCATGTGTCGTAGAATAAATTGTTTTCAACCAATATCAAAATGTAAAAACAGCACTGGAACTCAGCAAAGTTAGAAGCAAAGTGTTTATTAGAATTCAGAGTGACAGAGATTCCAACAAACGTGAGCACGATCCCGGGATCAGACTGGAATTTTTCTCCAGACATTTTTCTTATATATGTTCCCAATTATTTTATGATGTTCTGCAATTTGTACAATATGCTTTTTGCATAGAAAACTCTAAACTTTGGTTCTGGGCATAGGGCCATAAATGAGCCACATGAGAGAACTGGGTTTTCTATGACAGAAGCATATACTCATAATTTGAACAGTGTGATGTTTTTACACAACACACACCTCACCTTTTTTGTCTCCTGTTCAGTGCAATACCTTCCTGATCATCTATTCCCTCACACACATTCTGTGCTGTCATAGGTTGACATCTCATTTTCACTCACAGCTTCTACAACCTTTGTCCTTCTCCTCTCCCTCTTTTCAGCCTTCCACTCAATACCCTCCTCCAGTTTTGTCCCCACCAGCACCAACCCTGCACCCCCTGGATCCCCACCCTCATGTCCAGCCCCAACCCCTCACTGATTTCTGCCATTGCTCCCATCACTCCTCCACCCCCCACCAACACCCAAACACCAACCCTCACCAACCTCACTGCTGTCATGCTAAACCAGCGATCCAGTGTTCTTCTGAGCACTGCAACCAGAACCAGGCCAAATGCAGAAAGATGTCAGTCCAGCCTGCACCCACCAGGCCCAGTTACCACCAGTGCCCAGCTTCCCAGGGCCATGCATCTTGGAGAGACACCAGGGAGGGAGATGCAGGCCGCTGGCAAGGTGGTCCTCTACAGAATGTGCTTTCACAGTCAGCCAGAGAGCATGTTTTTAATCTGTCCATGGTATGTCCAAGCGCTAATGTTGAGGAGGCCACGCCAAGACAAACTAGTACCAACCAGGACTGGGCACACAATCAGGCCAGAGCTGTTTTGCCCCACCCCCCATTGCTGTCCATTCCGAAACTGCCTGTGGTCATCATCTGGCATGCCAGGGGGCCACCCCCCGTAAAGAACTACACTTCCCAGAGTTCATTATACCTATGTCCCAAGGCAGCGCGAACCATTCCTGCCAAACCATTGCCATGCCCACCTGGGACAGTCTACGTTTTCCAAGATGTGTGTCTCCCATTGACTCAGAACCCCCCTCCTCTCCAGTGATCAACCACCAGTCCCCCTCTCACCACCCCACGCCACCTCATGTCCACAAAGCTCCTCAGCCATCACTGAGATGGCCGCCGTGGCTCTCCCAGTTTCCAAGAGAACTACAGTACCCACTTGTATGTATGGTTCACCACTCTGAGATTTGCCCAACCACACTACAAGATCCAGAATACCCCTGCAGGTCGAAGAAATGCTTGTCACGTCTGTCATGTTTGAGCAACTCCAACCATACAAGTACAGGAAACTGGTTTAGCAGCACAACACCAGGTAGCAAGAGGGAGGACAGAAATGCAAGGAAAAAGAAGCTAAGAAATGCAAAAACTTCCAAAGGGGTCCAACTGAAGCCTGAGAAATTGAAAGATGAGACAGGAAAAAGTACAAGAAACAGGTTCCATGATTCTCCAAGTCCAAAGAGGGAACCACAAGAGTTAACAGAGCCTAGATGTAAGAGGAGGAGATTACAAGAGAGTGATGCCACCTTTCTGAGTTGTGACGGGGGGAAAAACCTGAACAAAACACCGAGCCATATAAACATGAGTGTGTGTTCTATCAGTCTGTCCAGCAACAACATGCTAGTAAAAGGAAACAACATGGACACCAGACCTACAAAGACATGTCCTGGATATGCATCAGATACAATGATGAACTCTAGGTCATCAGGTAGGCTAAGAACACTTGTTAAGGACCCAGCAAAAGCACCCCAGGCAAGTGTAACTAGACTCACCAGCCGGAGAACTCCCCGGAGAAAAAGGAGTTCTCCGGCTGGTGTCACGAAGAGTCAAATAAAGGACGATTCAGGCTCTGAAACTAAAGCCTCAATTGTGGCCCCCAAACGAAAGCGTGGAAGACCTCGAAAGATTAGACTGGGAGATCAGGAAGTCCCCCAACCAGCCTGTCCTGCTCCTATTATCAATGGTCACAAACGAGAAGATGTTAAGCATAGAGGAACAAGAGGCCAATCGGTGAAGAGGCGGGTCAGACCGAACAGAAATCGTAATCGTAATGGAAAGAGAAGTGTGGAAGTGGAGGAAGACGATACGAGTTCAGCGGGGGACAGAACAGAAGAGACCCTGTCTTCTCCTGCAGGTTGTGGCCAGATCACAAGCCCGCTGAAAGCCTGCTAGTAAAGCAGTAAATGTGAAGGAGGGTTTCAGAACTGAACCAAGATCAGAATCCCAATCATGTATGGGGCACCTGCAGATCTCCCGTCCAGAACTTGATGGACCTCAAATCGAAAAAAAGAAAGCGGGTAGGAGTCCGGTGGAAGTGAGGGTGACGGCAGAGGACAAGATGGCCACAATCAGACGGCCTCCCACAGTGATTCTGATGAAGTTCCAAGAACTCCTGAAGCACCGGCACCCAAAGACCAGGAAGACGGATGAAGTGAAGAAGAAACAAGCGAGCACACCTGATAACGATGTTGGAACTACAGAAGAAGAATTAGTGAAACTAAGTGTAAAGTGCAACGGGAAGGAATCAACAGAGGAGATCTTCCTGTCTCTTGATGGCTCACAGCTGCAAATATACATACAACTGATGAAAATCATAATGAGATCATCCGACCAGAGAAATCAAGCCAGCAATCAGAAGACAAGACATCGGCAACATCAGAGAAAGAAAATAGGTTGCGTGAAAAAAGAGAGGCTGTGACTGGCGTGCTGGAGAACCTTAAAGGAATGATGGCGTTGCCACTGGAGATGAACACGACAACAGTAGAAATGACAATCATGGAGGATCCCAAGCTAGTTCGAAAGAAACAAAACAAGGAATATGGTGAGAACACTAACCCCAAAAGTAAAAGAAGACAGTTGCCAACCTTAAGTGAGATTACCAAAATGACAAAGAGAGGAGAGCCAGAGAAGGGTTTCAGAAGAGAGAGAGAAAACAACTCAAAGAAAAAAAGAAGACTCTTAGGTGAAGACAGACGTGTAATTAAAAAAGAAATGAAAGGCAATATGGATGTGGACATTTCCAGTGAAGAGTTGGATGTGGTGGGCGGCATTCAACAGAGGCATATCTATAACGCTATCGAAGAGGTGAGCGGAGAAGAAGAGCTGGATGTGGGCGTAGATGAGGTCAGTTTGGAGAAGGAGCAGCTGTCAGCTCAGCCTAATGCAGCAGGTAAACTGGCATTCATGCTTTTCATGTTTCAACATTTGGATGTAGACCATTTATCAAATACATAGCATATTACATTTCAAGAATGCATCACGTTTTGGACTGGAAATATGTTTGTCATGCACTCCTTTATTCTTTTATAGCTTGTGCAGCTTCAGAGGGCACCAGACAAGAGGATACTGAAGGCTTTAAGGCCACTATGGGATGTCTCACCCCCAACTCTGCAGGAACTCTGCCCGACCGGCAGACCCAAAGTAACGAGAACCCATCTTCCAAGAACTCTTGCAGGGTCACCCCAGGGATCAACAGGAAGCTCTGATCAGGAGGAGGAAGTTGACATTCTGGTTTGCTCTCCATGCGCACAGCCAATAGTGTGGGAGGAGGGTCTTACAGTTCGGGAATTTTCCACTGAGGAGGAGATTGAAGAGGAGGAAAACGAGATTGACGTGATGGGGTATTAGTCAGACTAACTTTCTCCTAAAACATTTTCCTTTGTTTACTTTACAAAAACAAATGGTATCCCTAGTTTGACCAGTCTCATACAACTGGTGGTTGAAATTTCGATTTTAGCCTTTGCCATTCAAATCCTGCACAAATCTACACTAGCGCTATGAAGGTGTAAAAATATAACTTTTGTGAGGCCTCGCTAGCTTTTAGAAGTATTGACCCATGAAGTGGTGAGTTTTGCTTTAAGCTTTGTAAAATATAAAGTGAAATAATTTAGTTAATTATGCTCTTTTGGTTTGTATGTGCATCATTCAAAATGTCTTTGTGAATGACCTGTTACCAACCACCTTTCTGTTACATTTTCGGTCATTACATGGTTGATCCAACACTGGGTTCACTAATGTTTTCACCGATACTATCCATAGCTGTTTTGGTTTTACGTTCTACAAGTTCTTTATAATGTACTACTTCTAAAGGTGTTGTGTATGGTTTAATGGTAAGCTTGCCTGTGCAGCCTAAAATATAAATATTATTTTGTTTCATTAAAGTAAATATTAAACTCAGTTTTCCTCGAATTACTTTTATTCACGTTAATATATTGACGTTTATTATTTAATCTTTTTAGGGAACACGATCGTCAAAAGAAAATAAACACATAATTTGCATTATCAAAGTACCACTTTAAATTACCACTTTAACCTAAATTAATTGATTTACGATGTAGTTTTGTAACATATCGATACATCATCAAGAGGTTCATTCATTCAAAATATGTAACTTTATTGACACCGGAAGTGAGTGCTGTCTATTGCTGACCGGAGGGAACACGTGTATTTTCCTCCTATTCTGAAGGTTACCGAAGAGCCACTGAAGAAGTGCCGGTTAGCCGCTGTTTGTGGTCATTTGGACGGTTTAGCTTTGGTGAACGTCGGGTCCGGAGCAGTCTTGAATCAGACATGGACCCTATGAAGGCACAGCAACTGGCGGCGGAGCTAGAAGTAGAAATGATGGCCGATATGTATAATAGGTAAGGCTGGCTATCAAGTTAACAGTAGCTAGCTTTCGACCTAGCTTGCTTTTGCTACGTGTTATTTAATTATGTTTGACTCAGCCTCCCTCGTGTTGTAGATCATTAGGAAGCTAGCGTTAAATAAGTGTGAAATCTGATCCCTCTTACTGGTATGGTAAAATATTGAACACGCTTCTGTTCCTGAACGCTTATGGTACATGGGTAGTAACCAGCAAAACGTTGTGATTGTGTTTCTATTTGTCCATAACTATTTACAGTGTTGAGTGCATTTTCACCCCAAAGACACCCTCAATGTATTTAACGCTACATTATCATATTATTGTGTTTTCCCTTGCTAGCATTCATGAACATTGGTAGATCACGACTGTTGTGATCTTACCAGAATTTGTGCATATTGATGACCCTATACCTTACCCACTCCTCCCTCCATCCCTTCTGCCTCCTTTTCTTCCCCCTCTCCCAGGATGACCAATGCTTGCCACAGGAAGTGCGTGCCCCCCCACTACAAGGAGGCAGAGCTGGCGAAGGGCGAGGCGGTGTGCCTAGACCGCTGCGTGGCCAAGTACCTGGACCTCCACGAGAGGCTGGGCCGCAAACTCACCGAGCTCTCCGTGCAGGACGAGGAGATGATGAGGAAGTCTGCTGTCGGGAGCGGATAGAGGGATGGAGAAGCAGACGGAGGAGAATGGGATTAGAAAGCGAGGGAAGGTAGAAGGGGTAAGGCGTTTGAAGAAGGAGGCGGCAAGAGGGGTTGGGGTAGAAGTCGACCTGCTTGAAGAGGAGACGAGGAGAGCTGGGGCGGGGATTGTCCTGTTAGAAGTGGGGTTTCACTGAGAGTTGGGATGAGGGTAAGGGGGTGTGGGGTCATAGGGGCCGTCCATGAAAGTGAGGGAGTAGGGTCCAAAGTGTTCTGGAGGAGAGAAATGGAGATGCGTTGGGGAGGGGGGTACTTGGAGTTAATTTATGTCTGTTATAAAAACTGGTTGCACTTCTGGTGTGAGTCAAGTAATTTCTATTTATACTGAAGAGACACTATGCATAGTTAGCTCTTTAAAGGCTGATGATCATGCTCTTTTGGCACTGACCATTACAAGGTTTAAAAAAAAAGTAAATAAAGTTTTCTTTATTACCACCATGAAACCCATCAGGTCTGGGTTCTCAAAGATTTGGACTGAAAAGTTCAGAAGTCAAATCAAGTTTTGTGGAACAGAGATGATTTAAGTGCTTTTAATGATTTTGGAAAGAATTCATCCCTTTATCATAGTCAATTTTCTATTGAGGACTGTTGCTATGTCAATGTGGAGTACAGTATGGTTTTGTTAGTTTTTTTTGGCTGTTAATAAGCATTTTGTTAAAACGGTATGCTTTTCTACAACGTTTTCTGTCTTCTATTGATGTTTTTGTTAACATTTCTGTCCTCGTCATTCAATAAATCTTTGTTCTGGCCTCATGAGTCAGTCTTGCACTTTCACTTTATAATTTCTACTTTCTTTAGATTTGATTAAGACTACAGGGCAGCCCTGGACTATTAGTTTAAAGACGTATAATCAGGGGTGCACATAAGTGGTAGGCTACATAGGTACGCATGCGCGACAAAAATCAGGAATGCGTAATGCCACTTGTATTACTACGCTTCTTTGATATCTAACCTTGTGACATGTTGGTTGTCAACTACTGTGAGATATGTCCAAAAAGCAACAGATATTAAGCAGCTTACTTGGCGTTTCGCCATCTACAAAGAAACGCCAACTGGAGCCAGAGAAAATACTTTTTTCGGAAAAGTGGCTCCAAGATGTGAAGTGGCCTGAAGCTAACGATGAGCGCAATGAAATATGATTTGCCGCTCAAATGTCCATTTAATAAAGGCTCAAAGAATTGTAACCATCCTTTATTTGACAAACATGAAAATAGCAAGGAGCACACGAATGTGGCGTAAGCCATTGCTAATAAACAAGTTAGCCGAGAAGAAATGTCCAGTCGCCCACTTGCCAGGTGGCGAGACAAGCTCTGTTTAATATGTTTATCCTCTCCTTCAATAAAGCTAAACACGCACGTCCCATGTCTTCCTATTCTGAATATATTATTAAAGGCTACTGAAGCGTCTAGGAGTAAATGTCGGAGGTGCATATCATTTACGTAAAGGGGGCATACGGATCAGACAGCATCGCTCACACAATCAGCGGGGAGTTACGAGCTAAGTTGCAGTCTGCTGAATTTTGGGGGCTGCGTACCAAACACCATTTCCTAGTACTCACCTGAGTAACTCACTGAAACAATAATGTGGACCCCTGCGTATAATCGTGCTAATAATAATACTGTTCTGTATCTTTAAGAGGCATGGATGAGAACGTGGAAGTGAGAAGAGAATTGGTTTCATTTCCTTGGTGAAAGTCTATATTTGTTGTTCAGCTTCACACTAAAAAGGAGAAGTGCAGAGTAGTGTACATGTTGCTTTTGAGACACATTACATTCTGCAAATATTCGAGAGACGGCATTCTGTGTTGTATGCGAACTCGCACATTCTTCAAACCACCGTAGGCCTACTACATGTCGGAATTATGGTAGGTGTTTTCGCTCATCAATTGAAATTTACGTGTTGATATATTTGATACCATGGACTTGAAGTTAGTATTTGAGATTTTACAATGTTGCCAATAAGACAGTAAATATATCCATTTGATTGTGTCGACCTGCTTTATAGCCTTTCGGGGTTCTACCGCTAAATGTGTCAATATTAGGATATTATTTATAGAAATACATGTGTATCAGAGAAGTTGAACTAGATCTTCTTACTGTAACACCATCATGTCCGCTAGATGGCAGCAGCCGACACAGAAGATAATCTGAACGGTGAGGCCGAACAGCTTGGCGTTGTGAACCATCTGCTGGAAATAGGTCAAGAAGGGAACATACAAGGAAATGTAAATATACTACTTTGTGTCCCTCTACATTGTGCACGACTTACCTTTGAGTTGTCCCTGCCTCTCTTTTCCTCAAAATGGTCCCATTAATATAACTTCATAAACATCCTCTCTCGCTACGCTCTCTATCTCGCGTCTCTCTCGCTCTCTCTCTCTCTCTCTATCTATCTCTCTCTCTCTCTCTCTCTCTCGATCTCTCTCTCTCTCTCTCTCTCTCTCTCTCTCTCTCTCTCTCTCTCTCTCTCTCCATCTCTCTCTCTCTCTCTCTCTCAGGAAGAGTTTCTGGGCCCCCAGGCAGAGTACGATGAGGAAGAGGAGGAGAGGAAGTACTACAGGAGGAAGAGGCTGGGTGTGGGCAAGAATGTTCTAGGGGCCAGTGTGGGGTGCATGATCATCTACAGTGTTTACATGGGTAGGTGACAAAACGGTGGTTTGTGTGTACGAGTGCATGTGTGTGTACATGTGTACATCTCTTGTGTCCATCTCACTGTTTTATCTGTGTGTGTGTGTGTGTGTGTGTGTGTGCGCGCGCGCAGGCCTACTACAGATGCAGTTAATCCTTCACTATGATGAGACCTACAGAGACGTGAAGTATGGGAATCTGGGTCTGGAGGACATTGACCACAAGATGCTGATTGGGATCAACGTTACACCTGTTATTGGCCTACTCTACACCCCTGTACTCATCAGGTAGAAACACACGAACACACACACACATACACATACTGACCCACTGATGTGTTGGTAATTACAGTTGCATGCCCTCAAACCCTCTCTCTCTCTCTCTCTCTCTTTCTTTGCAGGTTCCTTGGCACCAAGTGGATGATGTTCCTGGCCTCTGGGATCTACGCCCTTTTTGTCTCGACCAACTACTGGGAGCGATACTACACCCTGGTACCATCGGCCGTGGCGATTGGTGTAGCCATCGTCCCTCTGTGGGCCTCTCTGGGGAACTACATCACAAGGTGAGAAGGAGGAGGACACCGTGAAGTCTTTTTCTCGTTCTTTTCACGCTGACCACACACAAATACTCATTGAAATACACTAATTGTACATTTATAACATGCACACACAAATACACAATTTTAGGATGGCCCAGCAGTATTATGAGTATGTTAACTACAAGGAGGACCATGTCCAGGAGCAGAAGAAACTGCCCAAAGGAGCTTCTCACCAGTATGTGATCGTGTTCCAGGCTGTCTTTTACAGCATCTTCCATGTAAGTTGTTATTGGAGTGTGTGTGTGTGTGTGCATGTATGTGTATGACTGTGTGTGAGAGAGAGAGAGACCAACTTCCAATGAGCCTCCCAGATAATGATGCGCCTGTATCTGTCTAAGTTGTGTGTGTGTGTGTCTTCCTCTCTGCCCCCTCAGCTGAGTTTTGTGTTTGCGGAGTTCCCCATGCGGTTCTTCATCCATGGCCTCCTACAGAAATACAACCACACTCTGTTCCATGTCCAGGACTGTGGTAAATCTCCAATCTTCTATGCACTGTGTACATTATCCAATGTCTATCAGTTATATATTTCAAATACTTAACTTTATAAAGAATGTCATTATTATTGTAACAAGGTCATTGTAATGTCAGGAGATATCATATTTATATGATATGGAATCAATGATGTTATTTTTATTCATGTATTACCCCAACCAGGTGCAAATTCCACTGGCATCCTCATAGGATTCAACAACACAGTGCTGAAGAGCCTCCCACGCTCCCTGCTGCTCATCCAGGTGGAGAGTATTCTCATGGGGGCCGCCTTCCTCGCCATGATCATAGTAAGACCACCCCCCCCCCACCCCACCTCCTCGACTCCCCTGGTGGGCCAGATATATCTGTTGGATATGTAAATGTATAACACTTTTGCATATATATTGTTTTGGTGTTTGCGCATTTGATTTAAGAATTTGTAATCTTTTGGGACTGCTTCACACACAGACACACAGTTTACCTGTAACTGTAACTGTTTGTAAAGCTCTCTCCTGGAAGTCCCTTTGGATAAAAGCGTCTGCCAAGTGAACTAATATAAATGTAACTGTAACTGCCGCCTGCCCACAGTTCCTGGTTGTGTGCGGTGCAGCGTACCGTCCCACTGAGGAGATCGACCTGCGCAGCATTGGCTGGGGCAACATCTTCCAGCTGCCCTTCAAACACCTCAGAGACTACCGGCTGCGGCTGCTCTGCCCCTTCTTCATCTACAGCGGCCTGGAGACCCTCTTTGCCATCTCTGGGCTCACCCTGGTAACCAGCCAGCGCTGCAACATTATAGGAACTAGAACAGGAAGTACATTTAAAACTGTCTGGCCTTGGTACACGAGACTCATGCTGTCCCTCCTCTTTCACTCCTCTCACATTCTCCCCCTTCACTCCCCAGTCGTACGGGGTATGCACGGTGGGTCTGGAGTGGCTCTGGCTGCTGGTGGGGGTGTATGGCCTCTCCTGCTCCCTCTTTTCCCTCCTCTCCCTCTCCCTCCTCCGCCTGCCACGCTGGGCCACCCTGGTAGCGGGCGCTGCCGTCCACGGTCTTCTGCTGCTGGTGCTGCTCTGGTGGAGCCCCAGACCCAGAACCCCGAACCTCCTCGCCCCCCTCCTTGTCCTCACTGCCCTTTGGGGTCTGGGCTCCGCCCTCAACAAGACTGGCCTCAGCAGTGAGTATAACACAGTACTGCTGTCCTAAGCGACCGGTACATGAACATATTACAACACCAACCCCTCCCTGTCCTCACTCTCTCCCTCTCTGTTTCTCTCTCTTTTTCTCTCTTTCTCTCTTTCTCTCTCTCTCGCTGCTCTCTCGTCTCTCTCGCTCTCTCTCTCTCTCTCTCTCTCTCTCTCTCTCTCTCTCTCAGGCCTGCTGGGGATGCTCTATGAGGACAAGGAAAGGCTGGACTTTGTGTACACCATCTACCACTGGTGGCAAGCTATCGCCATCTTCATTGTTTACCTTTGGTCCGGTCTCCCAATGAGGGTGTGTATGTTTTTAATATTTACTTTCCTTCTAGCTGTTGTTGTCATACTAATTCCCTCTTGGTTTTTTCTCCAGGCTAAACTTTCCATCCTATTGGTCACTCTGATACTGTCCTGTGTCTGCTATTGGCTGATGGAGCAACGTCAGGCCAAGAAGATACCACCCAGAATCCCCCGTATCCCCCGCCCTCGACACAAGGTAACCAGTCCCTTCCTATTGAACTTGGTTGTTTCTCCTGTGTGTGTGTGTGAGAATGCATGTGGGTGAGGGTGTACCGAGGTTTGTGTCTATGAGAGTGCGTGTGTGCTTCCTTCAGTGTGTGTGCTTCGCTCTTTCAGAGTAAAAATAGCCTGAGTTAATCTCCGCCTACATGTGAACAGTTTACATCCTATCGTTCTTTCACTTCCTCAGGTCAAAGGTTACCGTTACCTGGAGGAGGACAACTCAGACGAGTCAGACTCAGAAAAGAGTGACGAGGAAGAGGAGGAGGAGCATGAAGGTGAGGAAGAAGGGGAGAACAGAGAGGATGTGGGCGGAGACGCAGGCTCACAGGGATCTGATTCGCCGAGGGCCAGGAGGGGAGGTGCCAGGGATCGACGGAGAAGGCAAAACGACGAGGGGGTAGGCCACGAGGAGTAGAGCTGTTACAGAGAGAGAGGAGGAGGAGAGAGGGAGAAGGAGGGGGAGTTTAGGAGGGCACAGGAAGATGAGGTGGAGAAATGCAAAACAGAGAGGAAGTAATCAAAAACGAACCATCCTACCACCACTGAGCTCATTTCTCTTGAGTGTTGATTGCAATTCAATAACAAATGAAGTCATCATACTGCATTTCTGACACATACTTCTACCTGTTTGACTGATTGTGTCTGTATCTCAGAAGTGTATCTTAATTCACACACTCGTTGGAAGGCACACTAGCAAGTTTAATGCTGTACTTTTGCCTTGAAAGAGAAATGGGGTTTTTGTCTCTAACTCGAGAAAGGGAGGAGGAATTGAGTTATAAAGGTTCTTGTGACTAATCTGAAAAGAGGAAGCACTTTCTTTTAGCACAGTACTCACTTCCTCTCAGGTGTCTACAGAGAAATGTGTTTATATTGGACTCAGGTACTTAAAGTGTCTTTGAGCACATGGAAAACAGATCTGTGTTATAATGTTTTTTTTTGTATCTTCTTAACGTGCCATGTTTCATCGTTACATATAAATAGAAAAGCTCAGTAGAAGTGTTAATTAGTCAAAATCATTTTGTTTGTGTAGGCTGCTGTGTCACAGTGTGTTTTTTGTTGAAGACGTTTTTAATTAAGCTTTTCGCAAGGATTCCAATGAAAAACGAACGTCCATGATTGGATGATCACCAAAATGTCAAACAAAACACCCCTTATTGTGAGAGGACATTTCTGTTTCTGACTATTGAAGGGGTCACTAGAAAGCCCAAGTCGTTGTGTTCACTTACTTTGTACTGATGCATACAAGACTATGTCAAGATTTAATGATCTCTAAACATACTCTGTACTTATTTGATTCTGAAATAGTATGCTGTTATTGTGTTTTTAATGATTAAATAAGTTCAGTGACTGGGATCATTAAGATGTGATGTCACAGAATGTTTGTCTCTGAGTGGGTGTTCTCTTATGAAAGACAATTACGTATCACCATGGAAACTTGCGCACTAAGTCTTAATGAAAAAATGGTTATGTTATAGCATACGCCTCAATGAAGGTAACTTTCACTTTCCTACACACAACTTTCTTATATATACGCATACAGCATGCACACACATTTACTGTCTAACAAATATGATATACATAATTTTGAATAATGTTCACGGTATCTATGACCAGTTTCTCTTTCTTTGTCTTTCTCTTTGTGTTTCTCTCTCACAAACACACATGAACACACACACAGGAGTTACAACTCAGGACACAGGTTTAAGGTCAGCATGACTTTATTGTTCAGAGGTACTTTCTATCTCTTTCTTTCTCCTCTCCCCTCCATCCCTCCTTTCCCACTACCTCTGGTTATTGCTGTCAGTGTACCTAGTGACCCAATGTCCCTGATTTAGATCTGATACACACCTTTCTAAAGGACTGCTACACTAACAACCCTTTACACACGCACTTTCTCTCGCACACGCACACATAGTGTGTTACTGAAATGAGCTGTATCATGCTGCCGATGGTATTAAGCTGACTCAAGTTCTGACCTTCCTAGAAACACCCTAAGTGCTGAGTGTTAACAGAGGATCAACTGAGTGTTCGAATGTTGTAAAGTCCATGTGTGCCTGAACGGGACTGAGGTGGGTGGGTAACTGAGTAACTGCTGACTGACTGGGGTGGATGTGGTTTCAGACGCAAGCCCAGGCCTGGGTTAGGCCCGGCTCCGTATCTGGTCCGGTCCCGGTCTTAGTGGTGAATACGGCGGATGGACTGGACCTGGGGGGTCTGGCAGTGAGAGCCCCAGTTCTTCCAGTGCTGGTAGTCTCCGCTGTGCCTCTCACACTCCATGATGTACTGCTGGCCCCTGTATCCAGGGTACTGGTAGCACACAAAGCTGCGGAAGAGGAAAGAAAATCCTTTTCAACACACTCACACTGGCTATAACAATGACACACTAAGTGTATCCGTACGGCGAGATGTCGATGTATTTGCATGGATTTGTATTGTTTATCTGTTTGTCAATGTATCTGTGTGTCCATCTGTTGTTCAGCTACATTTATCTGTCACGTGTGTGTGTGCGCATTAGTCTGTTTATCTCTGTGTCAATAAATATGTTTGTGTGTTTGCGAGTGTGTGTCGCCTCGGCGTCCGGTCTAGTTTGTGGACTCACGCGCCACACTGCACGTGCATGGAGCCCACTTCGGGCATGCACCAGCCCATGGCCTGCAGGGAAGGGTAGTCATCGCACAGCTCCACGCTGCGGCCCATGAAGTTCTCCCTCTCGAAGATCATCATGCGGCTGCTCTGGTGAGACTGCAGGACAAGCAGAGAGAGGGCTCACATGCAATGTGAATTGTGAATGGCACAAACGTCACAGACAACCGCGCGTATATTTTTCAATATACAGTACATCCCATAATGAGCACGTGCGACCCTCTGTCTCTTACACCGACACACACACACTCATCCCTAGGTGTACTCACGGCGCAGTAGATGGGGCGCAGGGACATGAGGCGCTCCACGTGGTAGGACAGGGAGCCGCTGTAGGCGTCCCAGTGGGGGTACTCTCCCCTCTCCAGGATGAACTGCTGGCCCTGGAAGTCGTGGTGCTCGAAGCCCACCCAGCTGCGCATAGAGAGAGGGGAGGAGGGATGAAAGCAGGTGAGCTACGACCTTGGAGAGCAGGACGTTAAAAAGGCCAGCTGTACGGGCGCAGCGTTGTTTCGAGTTTGATGTCACCCCCTAGTGGTCGAATGTTAGCGATGGACGCTATAGCACTCACACATTAGTTGGTTCAACAAACACTTACTGTTGTAGTGGCACATAGACACACACATACACACGGACACACAGACATACAGGGTGTGTGACTCACGCTCCACTCTCCACTCTGATGGAGCGGATGTAGTCCATGCCACAGTCATGGATGTTGCAGCACTCGGAGGTGAACTCCTGGCACTTGCCCTGGAAGTGCTCCTGCTCGAACACGGTGACCTGTAATGACACGTACAGGTTAGTGTGTGGTATATTTGGTTAAAAAAAAATCCCCTCCTTTTTATGTGCGTGTATGTGTCTGTAAAGTCACCTTGAAGAAGGGGGCCATACCCATGCCAGGGAAGAACATGGGAGAGGTCATGTGGGTTTTAGTAGCTCTGTTCATAACTTCAGAGAGAAAAGGAGAGGGAGAGAAAGATACAAAATAATCAATATCTTGTCATTAGAGACATATTCAAATTTAGATTGTCCAAAACGCCCATGCTCAATAAAGCTGAAAACATTAATGACATCTTCAATCAATCCAAACTCGGAGAACATTTTTATAAATACTTTGATATGAAGCTTGTCATCCCCTAATAAAAATCTTGAATCCGTTTTGCTGCTCGAATAATGTTTTTAAACATTGAAACTGCCCCATAAGTAAATGTAAAGGGTACGTTTCTGAGGCTCACTAATCATAATTCAAATACAAATGTTAAACGATCACAAATCAAATCTTAATTGTAGTTTCCAATCATTCGCAGTGAAATATCAATGTAGCCCAACATATATATTATCCAAAAGTTTTCCTTTTGTGCAAAAATATGAAACTGTAAATCCACCGTTTTTTGTTGCCCCGGGACCTTACCTGGTTCTTCTCTATCTTTGCGCTGGAAAGTGACACGCGCCAATGCTCTTTACATAGACTTTTGTGAGAATCTGGCGCAACCGTTTTATATCGGCGTCCACAGTTGCCTGCGCGTAACCATTGGCGACATTGTTCGTGCGTGTGCGTGTTCCTCTATAGGCTATACTTGAGCGTCAGTGTATTGGTGTGAGAAAACGTGGACGCGCGCTCACTACTCTCAAGCGTGCTTTCGTTCGTTTGTCTGTGCGTAAAAGTCAGTGTGAGCGCGCGCCTGTCCGACAACTCACTTCTCTTTGTTCCCCATGTAAAAGTGGGCACCATGTCGACTCAGCACATAATGTAGCATAGTCCCCGCTGAATGCACGGTGGATAGAGCCAGTGCGCGAGCTCGTTTGGAGTGAATGGGGGGCCCGTGGTTGGGTTAGCGCTGTTATATTCGTATAGGTCAGCAGTGCTATCGTATAGCGCAACAATGGACCAGACTAAAGGTAGAGAATGAGGAGGATTTGGCCCTTCTGTGACAATCAATTAGGAAACCTCTTTGCAGTAAGAGTTCATAGTTGGGAAAACGATGGGGAAAACAGTAAGCTAATGGTCTTAAGTATAAATAAATACATGAATATGAAACATAGGCCTATTACCGACAGCAGACAGGAGTTCTATTAACATCACAATCTATTTGATCAGGTAATTTGTTATTGTGGTTATTTCAAAGCCTCATTGTGGTGTCACTGCTCTGACTATAGGCTACATTGTCATTGTGAAGCCATTATGAGAGAACAGTGAAGGGGATGGCACATGATGCAGCCAATGGAGGAATAACCACCTGTTTACTGAAAGCCCTGGCAGAAAGATGACTTTTCTGTTGCCAAGGTGACCATCCTGCACCCCACAGCTCCACCCCACCTTTAGATCTGCTTACCTCATTTGACCCTTAAACTGTACCTAGCACCTTTGGAACTTACGTTCCACATACATACCACAAGTCATTTGCAGTATGTCTGTGATGTCAGTGATGATTTGCTTTATGCAAGTGAAAAGTTTTATAGAAATGGTATCACAATATAATAGCAGTTCTTCTGAGTTGTATTAATTTTATTATTGTCAACTTGACTATGAAAATGAATGACTCATAAGATTTCAAAATAAGAATAAACATTGTTGGTCCCATTCTATTGTTATGGTTTTGTTTTACAGTTTCTGTGGGGAAAGAAATTGATTGTGTGAGACTGTGTCAACTGTGGTAACCCCCAAGGTATGTGGCCATGTCACCAGGAGCCAACCAATAGCCTAGCATGCAAGGGTCAAAGGTCGCACAGACCGTTTCCCTGCAACTGGTCACAAGGATGATCCCACAGATCCAAAATGGCTGCCGTACAGTACTGTACTGACTCTGAATTAAAAGTCTTTAAACTGCATCATTTGAAACTCTCTAATGTCGAGGAGTCTTTTGCAACTGTTTATCTAATTACAATGTATAACTTTATAATTGCACGTCATCTAATTGTGCCAGCCCGTCTTTCAAAGTATTTTGGGTTTAGAAAAAGAAAGATAAGTACATACTGTTGTGAATATCTATATTATTACCCCTCCTCTTTCTCTTTCTATTCTCTATATAACTTACTTTCCTTAGCTCTCCCTATCTCCCTCCTTGCTGTGTCTATCTTGGCTCTTTCCCATTCTCCCTTGCTCTCTCTCTTCTCTCATTCTTCTTTGCTCTCTCTCCTCTCGTTCTCCTTTGCTCTCTCTTCTCTCTCATTCTCCATTGCTCTCTCTCTCTCTTCTCTCTCTCATTCTCCATTGCTCTCTCTCTCTTCTCTCTGTCATTCTCCATTACTCTCTCTCTCTTCTCTCTCATTCTCCCTTGCTCTCTCTCTCTCTCTCTCTTCTCTCTGTCATTCTCCCTTGCTCTCTCTCTCTCTCTCTCTCTCTTTGATGATGGGGGATTTCTATTCTTCCTCAGCTGTGAGCTCAGCGGGTTTGCTTCTGTCATCTAATCCCTCCTCTTCGGGCGCCAGCATATAAAAGCTGAGAGAGGCCCACCACACTCACACACCCAGAGAACACCACAGAGCCCGAATCTGCCCAACGTACGCACACACTGCCACAGGTAAGAAACATACACACACACACACACATACATACTCACACACACTGACAGACAGTGTGTGTGAGTATCAGCGGCCAAGACAAAGGGGGGATGGCATTTAGAGTTAAATTAGTTATGTTAGTTTCATATGAAGTTTAAAAAATGCATGTCAATTAAAAATCAAGAGCTAGGGTCACTATAAAAAGTATCATGTTAAATTTGAATGAGTTTTTGCAAAACTCGTATTTTCTGAATGGCCAACAATTGGACCTTTAACTGTAAATTGATTGAAACGGTTTATGTTTAGATCTTGTGTTCCTTGACCAATAGAGCTGGGCAAAACTCTGAGCTAAACTCTAGCATTACGTTTTTGGGGGATATATGGAACCTACTCCTACCACAGGCTACTAATACCTAGTTTTTCATGTGTTTAAACTGATTATTTAACACTATTATTATTGTAAAGGTATAAAACTAACACATTCTGGACTAGGAGGAATGTTAGGAATACAATATGATCATTTCATCTGCTGGGCGTTAAACTTCCTCTCATGCCTTTTCTTCCTCTCCTTCTCACCATGTTTCTGTGGTTCCCCTTGTCTCCTCTCTCCATCGGTGGTTTGTTCAGTCATCATGTCCGCAGGAGGAGAGAAGGCTAAGACCGCTTCCCAGACCGACGGGAAGGCCGCTCAGGGCAAGAGGTCTGAGATGGGAACCATGAACTACAAGGTACACTCATGCAACCGCACACACACGCATGCTCACACACACACACACAAGCATGCTCACACACACACACACAAGCATGCTCACACACACACACACAAGCATGCTCACACACACACACACACACACACACAAGCATGCTCACACACACACACACACACACACCATGCTTTCACACGCACACTGAGAGGCATCAGACTCTATTGCCTTCTTGCTAGTGGTCCTGAGTTTCCTGTTGCCATAGATATGCAAGTGGGTGGTAAAGACTGTAGAGCCAATGTCTATGTTAAAGTTGATGTTGATATTTAAGCCATAGATATCAAACCTTGGTTTTAATCACGCTCTCTAATTAATAAACATGCAAGAAGCAGATGCATCCATGCATCTTCTAAACTCACGGATAGCTAAATGAGTGATGCAACTGGAAATACATGCTTGAAACTGATTTCTTGACAAATAATGTTCAAACCAGTAGTCACGATACAATTCTAAAATAATTAATCAAGAACAGCAATTTAAAATGTTTTATGCTTTAAGAATATATATTTCGCCCCAATTCCTCAAATGATTCACATGAATTCATCACATTCATTTTAATAAATCAAAAACAACTCTCAAAATCTAAAACTCTCAATCCCTCAAAATATCAATATAACCCGTGTTCTCTCCCCCCTTTCTCTCTGGTTTCAGATGTGCGTGTTCGACCAGGAGAACTTCCAGGGTCGCTGCATTGAGATCACCAACGAGTGCATGAACGTGTGCGAGATGGGCATGGACAGGGTGCGCTCCCTGCGTGTCGACTGCGGACCGTGAGTGCCTCGCCGCCGCTAGACAATCTGAAATGCAACAGCAAAGATTAGACAGCTGATACACTGGGAACAAATCATGTCTAAGCCTCCCTTCCTTCCTTCCTTCCTTCCCTCCTTCACACTCCCTCCCCTTATCACACTCCCTGTCTGCCTGGTTTACACTCTCTCCTCTCCCTCCCTCCCTCCCTCCCTTCCACATCCCCACCCCCCTTCTCACTCCTTTCCAACCTCAGCTTCGTGGGCTTCGAGCAGATGAACTTCTGTGGAGAGATGTTCGTCCTGGAGAAGGGAGAGTACCCTCGCTGGGACTCCTGGAGCAACTGCCAGAAGAACGACTACCTGCTGTCCTTCAGGCCCGTCCGCATGGTAAACACCCACATCTGTTCATCTGTCCACTCTACTAATATCCTTTATTCATAATAAGAATAATTCTCAACAATATTTATTAAGAGACCATGTCAAAAACCCGTCTAATTGCTCTGTCACACCATCCTTTTGGAATGAACTTTTTTTGCATTCATCCATCCGTTCATTCATCCATCCATCCATCGGTTCAATATTTCACCCTTCCGTTCTCCTTCCTTTACAGGACCCCGAGAAGCACAAGATCTGCCTGTACGAGGTCGGCCAGTTCAAGGGTCGCAAGATGGAGATCATGGACGATGACGTTCCCAGCCTGTTCTCTTACGGCTTCACTGATAGGGTCGGCAGCATCATGGTCAGCTGTGGAACGTGAGTAGTCCTCAGACAGCAACATCCACCTGCCACATCCCATCACATTCATCCACTCCATAGCCTCGAACCGGAGGAACAAAAACACATATTCTACAATTAAATATCATTTAGAATGATGACTTTAATGTAAAGAATAGCCCACGAAAGACGTGTATCAAAATCAGTTTTGACAAAAGTATCCTAGACCATCCTAGCAGGTCGTTTTATTTATAGCCTCCTGCTCCTACGTCACCCTCCTCTGGGATGGGCATGTGATGTCAGTGAGCCCCTGCTGAACATGAAGTTCTCTAATGGATCTATCTCCTTCCCCGCCAGCTGTAAATCAGCCGCGCTCCAATCGTAGCACACACTCAAACATTCAGGCAGACATCCCCCTGTGGGTTGTCCACACAAACATGGAGCAAAACAAATCAAATTTGTTATTTTTCTTTCTCAACCCCTGCCTCTCTCTGTATCTCAGTACCTCTCTCCCTCTCTCGTTGTCTCGCTGTCATACCCCATTGCATATCTCTGCTTCCTTCCCTCCCTCTTTCCTTCCGTCTCTCTGCACATTCTTTTGACTTGCTTTTACGCTTCCGTCTCTTATTCTTTTATACACTTATCATTTTTGTATCATCTTTTAATATTGCCTTCTCCACCTCCTTTCTTCCTTCGTTTGCCCTCCCTCTTCTCTACACAGCTTTGTGGGCTACCAGTTCCCTGGCTACCGTGGCAGCCAGTACCTGCTGGAGAAGGGAGAGTACAAGCACTTCAACGAGTACGGCGCCCGCTGCCCTCAGATGCAGTCTGTCAGACGCATCCGCGACATGCAGTGGCACCCCCATGGCTGCTACACCATGGCCAGCAAGTAAAAAGCAAGGAGGGTGAAGAGGAGAGTGAGCGGGGCGGAGGGAGGGCAGGGGTAGAGAGGTGTAGGGGGGACGGGGGATGGAGAAAGGAAAGCAAAGACGGGAGGAGAGGAAACTGTAGGAAGATTGCTCCGCCTAAACCTTTCCACTCTGAAGTCTTGCGGTGGATAGATCTTGTAGGATGACGAGTAAGGAAGAGAGGGTTGGGGATGCAATGAAAAGAAAAAAATGTTTTCGGAATAACGCCACCTAGTGGGAAAAAAGAGTGCTCTGTTCTTTTTTGGGGATAGATAAGCCAGCAATGAAAATACATTAACTAAGATTAACAAATAAACTTAACAGATCAAGTTCTGGTCTGTAAATAGATCTATATTTTCTCTCTCCCTGTTTGAAAGCCTATTTTGCCATCCATTCCTATTGATCCTCTTTTTGACCCTCACACCTTAATTGTCATCCCACCTATCTTCCACCTGAATTCATCATAAAATCACACGGCTTAATTGACACTAATAGGGACGCGTGTGTCTGTTTGCTTGTGTGGGTGGGGAGGGTGGAATTTAGTTTCCACCCATACCTTTTTTGGCAGCCATTCCAAATGATGTACTCAGACACCAAACTCTGCTCCTTCTTCAATCTGAACCCAAATAAAGAGACTCTAAAACATTCCACATTGTCAATGTGTCCTTGGCCACATATCTGTGTGTTTTCATGAATAGGCATAGTCCACAGCACAGGGGGGGAACTGTTATGACCATTGTCATACAACATGGAAGACCTAGCTACGACCTTCAGTAAATTACTTCAAGTGATGAAGAAGCAATCCGTTTCGAAAACAATTATCTTCAATAGACTGCACTCCATCTGCTTGACTTCATATTGAGTAAATGTGTGATGCTTAAAAATATGAGGATCATGTAAGATGAGTCTAACATGCTATATCAAGTCTGTTTAGTGACATCACACTCTTTTCAAAGACTGAATAGTTGAAGCGCACCCATTATTGCGATGCATCCATTTTCACGAAAGACACTACCCTCTTACATTAGTGGTCTACCAGGGGCAATACACTCGTAACACATGGTAAGTAAGATGATGGGAAATATCTTTGTGGATAAAACACAATGTTAATGTTAAGTTTTAACAACATAAAAAAGCATGCAGAAGCAAACATTGCTCACAAAATATAGTGTTCCGTTCACTCAATGTGTGTTTGTGTGGGGAATGTATGGCTGTTAGTTCTTTCATTCGAAGGATCAATAAAGTGCTCTTGGCACCTACAGGAGCCCAGTCTATTGTGGTAAATCTGTTGAAGACTGTGAATAATTCACACTTTCTGTGACCTGTAAAGCCTGCCTTCCTCCCCCTGCTGCCTATCCATTCTTTACGTAAAAGGAAAACTTTACTTCATCACATGCTGCCTAATTCCATCTATAAATACCCCTACTCCTTCACTCTGTCTCCCTCCTCTCCTACCTTTTTCCTCCTCCAACAAAAAACATCTCCACCTGTTCTTAAGATTGGAATTAGACTTCGGACTATAGACGTTGCTTCCTCTCCATCCAAGCCTCCCTCCCCTCCACTTTCCACTACACTCACCTTCCTTCCCCTTCTTTCCCCTCTTTCTCCCCCTCGTTACAAACCTACTACTAGTCCACTACTACTACTTTCTACTACTTCGTTTCCCCACCTGTTGCCTCTCTACCTCCAGCTCTAAGTACTGGCAGGAAGGACACCTTAGAGAGCCAACGCCCTCCTCCACAGGCTGCTAAACTTGGATCGGAGTGAGGAGATTGTTGACGTCAGTTCCCCCGACCTCGGTTCTGCTTGCCCCCCCAGCTCAGACGCCGACTCGGCTCTGACGTCATTGGGCGAATTGGGACTGCTCTCAGCTGTCCAGGAGTGCAGTGGTTTGTAATGAGAATGTGTGAGCGTGTGTGTGTGCATCATCTTTCAATTTCCACTCTCCCTCCAAACCCCCCCCCCTTCCCCCATCCCACTGCTCCTCATCAATCCTCTCTTCTTGTCTGAAGGGGTCTACGGCAGCATGGGGACCCATATGGTTGGTTAGTTACAGAGGCTGCCACTAACGTGGAGGAGGCTGAGACTGGAGGCAGGTGGTCTGGATGAAGGAGGTCTGGATGAATGAGGCATCATTGCACAGATATATTGGCAACTATATTGGAGAGCCTGGCTTTGAGGAGGGCCTGTGGTTAAGCTCTCCTGGCACTAGGGGGTGGGTGGGTTTGTTAGTGGACAGTAAAGGATGAACAGGGTAGGGACCAAAATGCATTAATTCCACATTCAATTCAATTCAATTTACTTGGAATAAAAAGGTTATATGTGAGAAAAACTGGAAGGAGCTCACGTTGGAAAGTGCTCAAAGCACGGCCTGCTGTCTCTACGTAGCTTCTGTCTCTACCGCTCTCTTCTCATCTCCATAGTCGCGCAAAGGAAGATGCTGAAAAATGACATCTATTGATCTGTGCTCGTACACATCTAATGTATGCTGGAAACATGAGCTCACATACACAACACAGCTTGTATGTGTCACGTCACTGGGCTTTCTCAGCCTCCATAAAGACATCTTTCCATTGGTGATGTAAGGCTGGTATGTAACTCTGTCAGTGAACGAGTGGGTGAGTTAACGCTATAGGAGAAATAGAGACCGAGACTTGATACCCCCACAGAACTCAGTGCAACTACATGGAATACATGAAATCCAGGTACTGACATGAGTAACTCACAGCAGGTGTGGAACTTGTTATCATACCTACAGGGGGGACCTGCCTCTGTATCTGTCTCTGCCACCTTCCCATCTCTTTCTCTTTGTCTCACTCTTCTCTCTTCTCTCTCTCTCTCTCTTTCTCTCTCCTCTCCTCTCTCCTCTCTTCTCTCTCTCTCTCTCTCCCTCTCTCCTCTCCTCTCCTCTCTCGTCGTCTCTCTCTGCTCTCTCTCTCATCTCTCTCTTTCCTCTGGTTTCTCCTCTCTCTCTTCTCTCTCTCTCTCTCTTGTCTCCTTCTTTTTTCTCTCTGTCTCATCTCCGATTCTGCCTCAGCTCTCAACTGCTCGGGTCCTCGTCCAGAACAGTCTACAGGCTAACTCTCAAAATGTTTCATCTTCTGGGGGTGCAGCCTCTCTGGCTCAATCGTTTCTCCTCCTTCTCTCTGCTCATTGATTTCCCATCGGGCCCATTCTCGTCTGCCATCGTTCTCACTGCTACACTCCAGATTCATCGTACATCTCTCGGCGGCTCCACATGCTGCAGGGATCCTCTCCCTCCCGCTTCAAACTGGCATCTCCGTGCGTGGAGGTGACGTCCCCTATGTTCTCCGAATCTCTCATCTCCTCCAATGTCTACTCGTCATCAGTACACTGGTTGGGTGGAGCTCGGGCGTCGCGTACTGTCAAAACAAGTCAGACGTCTGGTCTGAGTAGTCGCAGGTGGCCTCGGCGGGGCAAATACATCTGTCCTCGTCCTCTTTGCCTCGTCACAGAGCACATAGTGACCTGCCGGAAGCGGGAACTCCGAAGACATCCATTGGACTTCGAGAGCCGGTGATCACCATACGTAAAGTTCTCCATTCGCTCTTCTTTCGTCTCTTTCTCTGCTCTTCTCTCTCGTCCGAATCCTCTGTCCACTGCATCTTCGGGGGACCCGAGGCATCGGTCCTCGTGTCAAGACACAGCGTCTGAGACTCATGGGCCAGAGGTTTATCTCGTACTTCTCTGCTAATCGCGTACTGCGTCTCAGTTTCTCTCCCTCGTGCGCAACATCCGGAAGTTCTCTCTCTCGAAACTCTCTGTTCCTCTACGCGATATATCTCAGGAAGGAGATGGTTCCTCTTCTCTTCCTCTCATCTTTCTTCTCCGTTTCTCTCTCTTCTCTCTGCATTCTTCTCTCGTTGTCCAGTCTCTCAGCGTTCTCCTCTCTGACGGTTCTCCGTAACGACTCTTTCTCTCTTTGTTCTCCTTGGACGACTCTTCCTCTTCGTTGTCTCGCCCTCTCTTTCTCTCTTTCTCTCTCTGATTAAGGAGAAAATCCTCTCTTGACTCGTTCTTGTATCTGTATTCGTCTCTGTCCTAATTCTCATCTCTCTAGTTGTCCATCCTCCTTCTTCGTCCTGTCCGTTGTCTCTCTTCTCTCTCGTATTCTCTCTTCTCTCTTTCTCAATGTCCGGGCCCCCTGCTCTTTCTCGTCCCTTTTCTCTCTTTCCACTCATTCTGCTATTTTCTCCTTCCTCCTCAGTCTTGTCTCTCGAGGCAGGGGGGAGGCGCAATCTCTTCCTTGTCGCCTTATTCATAATTCTCTACTCTCTTTCGCTTCTATTACTGTTCTCTCTCTTCTGGACTAGTGTTAGCGGATTCGCGTCTTCGTCTCTCTCTCGTCTCGCTTACTTTCTCGTCTCTTGTTCTCGTGCTGCGTAGGTTCCATCTCTCGTCTCTCTTCGTCGCTCTGTCTTCCTCTCCTTCTCCGTGCTCTCTTCGAAGTCTCTCTTCATCTCCTCTCTTTTATCTCATACTCGACTCCCGGGTCGGGTGTCTCTCTTGGGGTCTTTCGGTCTCTTTCCTCTCCCTCTCCTCCGTCTCGGCTCGGGGTGGGGGGCTCTCCTTCCTTCCTTCTCTCTCCGATTTTCTCGACTTCTTTCTCTCTTTCTTTCTCTCTCTCTCCGCTCTTTCTCTCACACTTCATCTTTCTCTCTTTTCTTTCTCGGGAAACACTCTCATTTTTCTCTCTCTCTCTTTCTCTCTTTCTCTTTCTCCCCTGTTGCATCTCTTTGGTTTCTTTTCTCTTCTGCTCTCTTCTTTGACTCTTTTCCTCGCTCTTTTTCTTCTTCGTTCTCTTATCTTCGCCCGTCTTTTCTCCTGTCTCTCTCTTTCTTTCTCTCTTTCGTAGAAGTGCTATCATCATCATCTCCTGTCGCTCTGTTCTCTTTCTCTCTCTTTCTCAGTCTTCCTCTTTCTCACTTCTCTTCTTCGTCCTCTAACCTCTTCTCCCAGAGTCTAACCTCTTCTCTCGTTCTTTTCTCTATCCTTTTTCGTCTTACAGTTGCTTTCGCTCTATTTCTCTCGTTCTCTTGCCTTCGTTCTCACTTTCATCGATTTTTCGGTAGGACTTCTCCAATCTTTCTCGCCTCTCGTCTTTCTCTCGTCTTTTCTTTCTTTTCCTTCTTTCTTCTCCTTTTCTCTCTTTCATATGAGGTCTCCTCTCTTTCCTGGACACCATCATCTTTCCTCGTTCATACAGCACTCTCTCTTGTCTCGATTGTCTTCGCAAAGCGACCTTTTTTTGTTGGGAGTGTGATTCTGATTGTCCTCTCTATATCCTCCTTGGAACATAGGGTTGTAAAGAGAGAGCGACATTGAGGAGTGACAGCCACAAACGGACATTAACGTGGGTGACGGGATTCAGTGTATTAAAGGCGGGAAGCAACTTTCAACATCAGTCTCAGAAACCTTGACACTCTTCTCTCTTCATCTCGGTCTGATTCTCTATCTGCTTCGAGTGAGTAGGCGGGGGGGAGTGCTCTGAATAGTAGACTTTCGATCTCCCCATGCCTCGTTGCTCGTCGTCGTCGGTCTCTGAGTGCGCAGGGAAAGTGACTGTGGAGGAGCCTATTCGATGCAGGATTTGTCTTCGTCTCGGATTCGTCATCTCGCGTTCTGTCTGCGGGCGAAGCCTGGAACGTCTTGCAGTCTTCTCGTATCTTATCCGTCTCTTTCTTTCTCTCGCAATTCTCATCATCTCTTCGTCTTCTCTCTCGTCGTCTCCCGTCACCACCTTTTCTTTTTCTCTCTTAGGTGTTCTATCAGCGTTTGCGCCACCATCTGCGTCATCAGTGAGCTGTGTGTTTAAAAATAAAGATGAAGACGGAGGAGAAGAGCAGAAAGACAAGGAGCTGAGGGAATAGGGGTCCGGAGGAGAGGAGGACAGGAGGATGGGGGAGGGATGAAAGAGGATGCAGAGGAGACTGTGGTCTGGGGTGGGGGCCAAAATGGAGATGGGGGTGAGTGGGACCAGAAAAGATATTTCTCTGGAGACCTCTACTGGCTATTGATATTTGAAAAAAAAATTGGGGAACAATAAATGCCCATTTGTAATGGATGGGGAGCGAATTGCAATTAGAGAGAATGACAGAGATAGATAGATAGAGAGAGGAGAGAGAGAGAGAGAGAGAGAGGAGAGAGAGAGACAGAGACAGAGACAGAGACAGACAGACAGACAGACGACAGACAGAGACAGACAGACAGACAGACAGACAGACAGACAGACAGACAGACAGACAGACAGACGAGATAGAGAGAGAGAGAGAGAGAGAAGAGAGAGAGAGAGAGAGAGAGAATCACAAAAAGAGAGACAGGAAGAGGAGCCCACAGAGAGATCGGAGGTTTAAGCGAGAGAAGTCGAGAGCGAGGATGATCACTATGCAGTGTCGATGAATATTTTCACAACAACAAGAAGTGGCGGTGGCTTACACCTGCCTTTCAGCGTTAACAGGGGTTTGTTTAACATACACAAGGCATGTCACACACACACACATGTGGAGGGGGCTGACAGGTGATGTTGGGTGAATTCAGTGCTTGGATGAATGAATAACGAACAACTAGACTTCGTCAAAAGGGGAGTGAGAGAATAAAAGAAAGAATGAGAGATGAAGTACATGAAAATACTAGTACTGAGGAAGGCGCACAGGAGAGGAAGTGTGTGGGTGACACAAAGACCAAATGTGCAATGAAGAATGCAAGGAGAGTGGAAGATCATAAGAGAGAGAGAGAGGAGGGACGGAGGGGGAGGGAGGGAGGGAGGGAGGGAGGGAGGGAGGGAGGGAGGGAGGATGGGAGGGAGGGAGGGAGGGAGGGAGGGGGGGAGAGGATGGTACTAAGGTTTCCACAGGATGGGTGGTGGGTGAGTGGGTATGTGTGTGTGAGAGGAGAGAGAGAGAGCGAGAGAGAGAGAGAGGACAGAGAGAGAGAGAGAGAGAGGGAGAGGATGGTACTAGTGGTATTCCACAGGGAAGGGTGTGTGTGGGTGTGTATGTGGGTGTGTGTGTGTGTGTGTGTGTGAGAGAGAGAGAGAGAGAGAGAAAGAGAGAGAGGGAGGGAGGGAGGGAGGGAGGGAGAGAGAGAGAGAGAGAGAGAGAGAGAGAGGTATTTTCCATCTAGAAGCCTCTAGATAGAATGAGAGGCAACATATGAAGTATAAAGGAGGGAGGACAGAAGATGGAAGGAGGGGTGGAAGAATGGACTGGATGGCCATGGCATGCATGCTCCTGGAGGTCAGGGAGGTCAGGGTTATACAAGCACATGACATCATACACGTTTTAGTGCAAAACAATGACTCTGGATTGCTTTCACAGACACAGATTTCGACGCACACATTCCATTGTGCTCGTACATTGTGCCCCTGAATCAAACCGAACATGAGCCTCAAAGTGCGGCAAATGAATAGAGATGAATGAGCTCTAAATGGACCGAGCGGACAGTGAGAACCATTCTGAACAGACTGCCAGGACTTTGCGGAGCGGATGGAGAGATGGAGAGAAGAGGGTCAGAGAGTTTGTGCAGGGAGGGCGGAACAGTGTGACGGCGTGGCGACATAGCACCGAGACGGAGGACAAATATGGGAAATCGGAAGCGGTGACGCCAAGAGGAGAATAAAAGCAAAAAAGTTGCGCTGGAGGGGAGGGTGTGTGCGTGTATGAAAGAGAGAAAAAGACCAGAGACACAGAGGAGAGGGAGAGGGAGAGGGAGAGAGGATCTAAGCAGGCAGGGCATAAAGAAAACATCAAAAGCTTTTGTCAAAGTGGTATTCTTGGAGTTCAATTCAAACATGCACGTCTGTGAGTGTGTTTGTATGCGTGCAGTTCCGGGTCCATGTATTCTACATCTGTCTGCATGTGTGTGTGCGTGAGTGTGTGTGTGTGTATGTGAATGTTTTCTCCATCATTATCCAGTCCCCATAGGTGGTGTCACCACTGTTTCCACATCACAAGGATAACCGCCTTGCCGTTGCCCTGGCAACCCTCTGTCCCCACCGCCCTCCCCACTCGTGTGTTTGATGGCGCCCGGTCCACTCTAAACGGGACGCTTCACACACATGACTGGGTAGTGTGACTGTACCTTCTCACACACATTCTCACCCACACACCCTCTCCCAAACACACTCACAAACTTGGTGCCCTGTGTCTCGTACCACACGTGTGAAGTTTTGACATGATACAGTTTGGGAAATTGCACCATTAGAAAAGAAAAAACAAAGCTCAGATTTGACCAATTAGATTGATTTGCCTTCTGTAAAAAACTCAGTCAAAGTTATCCAGTCTCATAAAAAGTATGCACATCTATAGAGTTTACCATTGAAAGGTTGAACCCCTACAGAATCCCCCCCGCCCCTCACACACACACATGCACACACACACACACACATGCACGCACACACTAACTGGGGAAGAGGGAAGCCCATGTATGTAATTGTAACTTAAACACATAGAGCCGTTGACTGTGACTATACCCAGTGCCCACACGACAATACATGCCAACCATAGATGCATAGATCAACACTGTTCGATAAGACTGCATTTCAAACACACAGCTGGTGGTGTGGGAGTAGAAAGGGAAAGCCTGTGTGTGTGGTGTGTGTGGTGTGTGTGTGTATGTGTGTGTGTGTGTGTGTGTGTGTGTGGTGTGTGTGTGTGTGTGTGTGTGTGTGTGTGTGTGTGTGTGTGTGTGTGGTGTGTGTGTGTGTGTGTGTGTGTGTGTGTGTGTGGTGTGTGTGTGTGTGTGTGTGTGATAAAGAGAGAGAGACTTAGTCATGCATGTGGGCTTGAATGCAACATTGGGTCCAGATCGCCAGAGGAGGAGGTGTGAAAAATAACACAAATGAATGAATGGATGGATGGTTCCCTTAGCTTACTCATTTGTTTATCTGTCTGTCTGACTGTCTGTGTGACTGAATGACTGACTAACTGATTGATTGACTGTCTGACTGACTATGACAGACTGACTGTCTGTCTGACTGCTCGTAGCCAATTACCTGAAGTTTCAAGAATGTCATCCAACTTCAAAGAATTAAAGACATCTGTCTACCTGCATATCTCATCAGTCACCCTTCAGTCTTCCTGTCTGGCGGTCTACAATGTAGACTCGACATGCATGTCTATCCCACCTATTTACCTGTCTATCGGCACTACAAATCTCTCATCTCTTTTAAATCTCTGTCTGTCTTCATGTTCCCTCGTTTTTTGGCTAAGTGCCTATGCAGTAAGCTGCCAACTCAAAGGAACCCCAAAACCTACTCCTAAAACTAAATATTCTCTTAGTTCTACTTGCAGTCCCAGTATGAGGGGGTTTGTTAAAAAATTGGACACAAGCTTAAACTTAATACTTAATAGTCAATAAGCTTTGGTCTTGATTTGACTGACTGACTGACAAGATACTCAGTCAGGTTGATCTAAGTTTCCGTCCCAGCCATGACACACAAGGGTTAAATTTGAAATGATAAAGCCATTCTGAAGTGCATCATTTTCATCATCACCCTTGTCAAAACCATCAATGTTATGACACTCTTCATTACCAGTAACGCAATCATCATAATCTATTCTGGTTTAGCTCATGCATGAGTGCATCTTGGTCAACCAATACTTTAAATCCTACATCAAATATGTCATTCAAAAGTGTAGGTTTTTGACTGCCTCTTTCTTTTGGCGGCAGATGGGTCCCTTCGAGTGCTTAATCATATTTCAGGGGTTTACTCCTATCCATGAATCACATCACCATCTTCTTTTCATTCAACCGTTTGACTCTGAGAAATGCCGGAAGCAGACCATACCGGCCTCTCTAATCGCAAGCCAGGAAGTGAGCCTCTTGCCCATCTCCGACCCATCCGCTCCTCCACAAAGCGCAGTCATTACCGGGCACCATGCCGTTCCTTAGTCCCCCCTCCCTTTCTCGTTATCTCCACGCCTCTCTTCCTTTCATTTGTGGTGATGCATTGAGTCTCCTCCTTTCTCTTGTCTGAGACGAGGAAAGGTCTACTAACTGCGATTGCGCGCACTGAGTTCTCCAAGAATCCTCCCTCCCATCCTCTTTTCGTTGTGCGCCACCCGCCCGCATTATTGACCCGGGCTGTGACGTATGAGAGATTCCACGGTGCCCACTGCCGTAGGCGCTACGACAGCTCGAGTATAAATGGACACCGGGTTCTGACAATCGGCACTCTCTCAGTCGCTCCGACTCAGGAACCAGATCATCAGCAGAGATAGCAGGCATTACTTCGCCCTTTCAGGCTAACTCGCTTTCGACTTTGGTTCAGGATGGAAACTCCTACGACTGCTCGGAGCCGACGATGCTCCATCATACGCAACTGCAAAAGTAAGTTTCATTCGTTTCTCCTGCGGTTTATGTGCACTTAGTTTTGTCTTGCATAGCTACTTGTGAGCAAAGTATCATTGCATTACGCATTTGATAGGCCTAGTGTATTGAGTTTCATTTAAAAAGTGAAGTTGGATCCTTAGTAGTAAATTGTGCAGTGTTGATTAAATTGAGTAACCTGGGAAGTTTTGGTAATTTTATGTTAGGCAAAATGTATGTTTAGTTCTCTTGTGTTTTATGTGGCACGTAAGCTATAGCATAAATATGGAACTGGAGTTCTAGCATTCATTACATTTTGGGTTTGTAATTATGTAATTATGTTTTACCTATTGCATTCCAATTGCACTGTGCGTAATTGTTGGCGCAGATATTTGAGTTTTACGCATATACTTTGCAACTCCTACACCCACTGAATCTATCATCTGCGTCATATTTCGTAATCATATGAGGAATTGTAGACGCGACAATCTTAACATTTTGTGATATAACTCGAGAAAACCTCTGCAATGCTTTAAAATGGTCCTACCAGGAAAATATTTATTGTCTTAAATTGCTTGATTGATGGTTAAAACGAACCAACACTAGTTATATATATATATATTGTTATATATTCTACACATAGAAAACTAATGTTTGCATACGAAATTAGCGATTTTCTATTGCAATAGCGGGAGTGCAGCGGAAGTGCCTATAGTAATTTTAGCACCACGGCCGTTGGACAGCTCCTTGGCCGGACGGCCTCTCGCTCAGCCAGCAGTTGTACACATTATTCACCGTGCCCCCATTTTTTTCCCAGGTGGTCTCTCCATGTGGCTGGTTGTGTGGTTGGTCCTTGGCAAGCCCAGTCCGGCTCAGGCGTGCCCGCACTTGTGCGTGTGCTACCCGACGCCGATGACCGTGAGCTGCCAGGCGCAGAACTTCACCCTCGTGCCAGCGGGAGTGCCCTACGATTCGCAACGCGTTTTCCTCCAGAACAACCGGATTACGGAGCTCAGAGTGGGCTCTTTCGGATTTGGAACTCAGGTAAGAGAAATACTATTAGTAAATGAAGAGACAATGCAAGTGGAACTGTTTTAACTGTCAGACAGACAAACTTAGTTTGTGAGTTTGAAATTGATGTGCCCTTTACTCAGTTAATTATTTTTGATAAACCTCAAGTGTTTATTGTGTGTCACATGTTGCCATATATAAATAGCTAGATAAACAAACTGCATGTAGATAAATATAGATAAAATTAAACATGAACCCTATTGATCCCTTTGTCCAGGTTCTGTGGCTGTTCTCCAACAACATCTCATGGATTGAGGCTGGTGCCTTCAGCGAGCTGAGGGACCTGGAGGAGCTGGACCTTGGAGACAACCCTCACCTGCACAGGCTGGAAGGGGGCGCCTTCCGGGGTCTGGAGAAGCTCCAGAGTCTCCACATGCATCGCTGCAAGCTCAACGCCCTGCCCCATGACATCTTCCACAAGCTTTACAGCCTGCATTTTCTTTACTTACAGGTAGGTACTTACAGACACGAATGCACACACACGGACACACACACACATACACACCGGACAGATATACATACACATATACACTCATGTCAACACAAAAAGATACTCACACACACATAAGATACTTTTCAGAATGTTGGACACATTCCTCTCCCTAACCCAGCCTCTATTTCCTGCCTCCTTTTAGGAGAACCAGCTCCACTTCCTGCAGGACGACCTCTTCTCTGACCTCATCAACCTGAGCCAGCTCTTCCTGCATGGCAACCGTATCCGCACACTGTCCGAGAACGTGTTCCGTGGCCTGGTCAACCTAGACCGCCTCCTCATCCACGACAACCGCGTGCGGCAGGTCAATCGCCGGGCGTTCCGCGACCTCGGCCGCCTCACCATGCTTTTCCTGTTCAACAACTCCCTGGCGGAGCTGCCCAGCCAGGCGCTGAGAGACACCCAGGGCATCGAGTTCCTCCGTCTCAACGGCAACCCCTGGTCCTGCGGCTGTGAGGCCCGCTCCCTGTGGGAGTGGTTCCGTGGCGCCCGCGTCTCCTCCTCCGAGCTCATGTGCGCCTCCCCCTCCCATCGCCGTGGCACCGACCTGCGTTTCCTGCGCGAGATGGACTTCGCCCCCTGCCCCATGCCCGACCCCGGCTCCATCGGCGGCTCCACCACCACCACCTTCAGCACCAAGACTCGCTGGTGGTTCTCCAAGAACAAGCCCCAGTCCGCCAGCAGGGGCCTCTTCGAGAAAAGCTCAGAGACCATCAAGGCAGCCCCCTATGGTGGCAAGAACACCGCCCTGACCACCTCTGTCAAGTACGAGCTGGGCGAGGAGGAGATGGCGCTGCCAAAGCTGGAAGCCGAGGAGTACTGGGTCAACTACGGCAACGAGGATTCAGACGCCACGCTGCGCTGCTTCGAGCTCGAGTGCGCGCCCGACTTTGACCTACTGCCCCCCTTCTCTGCCGCCGCCCCCTCCTCCACCCCCTCCCTCATCTCCCTCCTGGCTCTTGCTGTCCTCTCCTTTACTCTCAATCTGCACCTTCTATTTGGCTGAACTCTTTAGTGTCGTCCGATGCCCTTTTTAGGACAGCGAGGACCCATCCACATCCCTGTTGAAAACTCTGCCACCTCCCTTTGCCTAAATGTTGAGAATATCTTACCTCAACAGCTCTGGAGATAGGGGGGTATAGTTAGAGAGATAGACACATCTATCACACACAGGGCTATGTAACACTATACTAGGCTGTTGAATGTTAACAGCTAGGGCTATAGGACTACACCACCAACAGGTGTAGGTGCTCAACTATGACCCTTGTGATATCACAACGGTCAGAGGTCACACTGGCAGTGTTGCCATGACAATCCTCAGTGCTACTGCTAACTACTACTACTACTACTACTACTGTTGTAAATGGTTCTCTTGGTGTTGTCACTTAAACTAACAGTACAACTAAGATGACATAGGTTCAACTAGCTGCTAAGGACAATAAGTACTGTTAGCATCAGCGCTACCGCTACAGTTTAGTTGACAGCTATACAGCAGCCATAACTGCCATTGTTGCATTAACTGCAACAACTGAAGATGTAAATAGATTCATTGACATGCTAGCTGATGTTTACATATCCACCCTGTCTGCTGTGAACATTTCCTTTGAGCATATTCTTTCTATTGAAAGAGCGAAGGTGATTTTGTGCAGGGCTGAGCAGAGAACAAAGCAAGAAAGGGGTTTGGATCGAAGGACAGTCATTCAGAGAGAAAATGAGTTGAAGCTAGATAGAGTGGTAGGATGACATCAAGAAAAGAAGAGGCAGAGTGAAAGCTAGGGGGGAGAAAGAGCATGCCACAATGGTGTTACCATTTTACAAGGAAAGCAAGACAGCGGGGGAGAGAGGGAGGTACGGGCAAGGCCAGAACAGACCAGTCTTATGAAAAGACTGAAAGAAGCTAGAAACGAAAGAAGCAGATGGTGTACGCGACAGTGCTGGCCCTAGACACTGAGACAAACGGAGAGACAAGTAATAAATTCATTGCATCAAGCATTGTTTTATTAGCCATCTAATCATTTCATGTTTTTCACCTCTTGTAAATTTTATGTCATCTCGGAAGCCACAGGGAAATAATGTTTCCTGAAAAGGCTCTGATTGGTGATTGCTGTATGTCATACAATTGATTGTTGACAGAATGTGAGATTACGAATGAGCTGTCTGGATAAAAGAGTGATGGAATATTCTAAATAACCTTGTGAGACATTTCTTTGGGGCCTGTTCCTTCCTACACATATGACATGACCAACATAGCGAGTACACACTTTTGAAGGCTAAAAGATCTAAGACCTAAGAGAATGAGACTCTCATCTAAAAAATAAAACTGTCTGGACAGACAGACAGACTTGCTTATGCTTTTACAACCTGTGACCAACAGAAAATCGATCAGACAGACTGAGAGAGAGTGAATAACAGAGAAAAAGATCGAGAGGGAGAGAGAGCAATCCGATTGGTGTGATGCTGGGTTGACGTCAACTGGAAGTGACCAAAAACAGGCATCCATTCATATTCACACTTCCTTCACTTCGCCATCCCTCTTTCCTGCTTTTTCCAGCATTCTCTCTTAGTCTTCACTAGGCTTTATGGGAGATCGGATTTAGAAGGCGTGATGACGTCTTCACTTATTTTCCCCTCTCCTCTCGATTGTTTCTTTTTTTTCCACATGCTTTCGTGTTCACCTGTTCCTTTATGTGGTCACCTCTCTCTCAATCCTTTTATGAAGAGTTGAGTTAAGAGAGGGAGATGTTAAAGTAACATAGAATGGGTGGGAGAGAGAGCTCGTACTCCCAGCTTGTAGGTGGCAAGGGCAAGGACAAGATCTGGGAGAGTAGGAGGCCAGCGAGGCGTATACAGACCCACCCACAAACAAACACACACACACATACATACATACCTACACACACACACACACACACAACTAAATGCAGGTTAGTCAGCTCTAATGGTTATGTACTTGGAACATGTTTTGGTTTTATTTTAATCATATTTACTTGGAGCTTTTCAGTATCGGTGAATCAACAGCAAGCTGTTCACTAACAAGAAAATAGTCCAGTAGTTCATACTGAATATACTGTATCTCGAGTCTCCTGACTGTGTCAGAGTGTTTGGCCTTTCGTGTCCATGTCGACCATGAGGGTGAGGTCAAACTGGGCCTTGGTGCTCTTCAGCTGCCACAACAGTAAGGTCACTTTCAGATGACCAAAGCACCAGTGTAAGCATTTCAACCCTGTGCGAGTTGTTTGTATTTGTTTGTCTCTGTATGTCTGTGTTTGTGTGTGTCTATAAACACTCAGGCAAAAGAGCATTTATTGTTTTTGCTCGTCTGTGGGATTGATCTGTCAATCTGTCTAGTCTCTTTATTGTAAAAGATGAGTAGAAGACAACATGTGATCATAAATAAATATGTACATTTATTTGAAGAAAAACAAATATCTGTGTGGGTGTTTCATTTTAAGCCCTGACTATCATCCAGATACTGTTACTGAAGTCCAGAGGGACATCCAGCTCACACATACACACAAACACACACTATAGTTCCAGGCAAATATCTATCTTAAGTTAATAGTAACCAATAGCAACACACAGGATAATGACATACCCAAAGATTGAAGCTTACGATCTGCGGGACATTTTTGAACCTGCATTGCTGCTGCACCACTCAGCTCAGTATACACAATTGGTGGCCAAACATCCATACCAAGCAACACACACACGTATGCCCACATGCCACACAGGCATCTCCATAAAGCCTTTGCCTAGCCATCATCTTTGTCGTTTCTATATCTCTGTTGATCTCTCCCTTCTCCTCTCTTTTGGGGTCGGCCGTCGCGCTCGTTTGCACACACGCCAGGCGCGCACGTGCCCGCACTGCGCTCACAACCTCTATGGAGAGTCGCGCTCTCGCGCTAGACGATCTCTCTACGATCTCGATCTCTCTCTCTCTCTCAGTCTCTCTCTCTCTCTCTCTCTCTCTCTCTCTCTCTCTCTCTCTCTCTCTCGCTCTCTCTCTCTCTCTCTCTCTCTCTCTCTCTCTCTCTCTTCTCATCTCTCTCTCTCTCTCTCTCTCTCTCTCTCTCTCTCTCTCTCTCTCTCCATCTCTTTCTCTGTGTTTGGGCAGATGGTGATGGTGAAAGCAGCCGTGCAGGGCAGGCACTGCCAGCTTTGAGTGTGGCCAAAATCAAACCAAGCGTCTGTAACATGACACCAACACAGTATATACATACCCATAGGAAAGTAGCTGTACAAACTTCATACATCATACATGACTAACACAACAGCTTTCCAAGTCTATATTAGGCCGGGGTGAGGCAACACTGGAGGGACCCTGTCCAGCACCCTGATTGGATGGGGCCGGCAGACTGAGTGACGCAGTGAGAGCACGCACGGTGCGTGGGCTTTGATTGGATGGCGTCCATGCCAATCAGCGGCGAGGCAGTGAGATCATTTCTGAGATCACAGAGGCCGGGCCTCTAGAGGAAATATGGGTACTGATGTGAATATTTATGAGTTTGAGTAGTGAGTCAGAAGAGCGGGTGAATGAATAAGAGAGAAAAAGATGGAGAGGACAGAGAGAGAGAGAAGGGGGGATGACGTACGGTGGAGATAGGGGTGTGTCTCCAGGCGTGATTTCGCAACACAAGTCTGTGCGTCAACAGTATGATGTACCATAGAGATCATGCAACTTGCCTCTACATTCTATTCACAAGCAGACAGACAAACACTCGCGCCCAACTAATTATAGCATCTTTTTTGCATCTTTTTTCCATGGTTTTGTTACAAAAAAACAACCACGTTATTTTAAAAGATGTTTTTCTCTTGTCTTGTTCTTTCCCTCCCTCCAAAGACGTCATCAGACGTCACCGACTCCTCTCCCCCTGCGTCCATCGCACCTTTCTCGCATATCTTTCTTTTCAATTTGACACTCAGATCATCACGGGTTGCAACATGTTAAAACTTCTCCTTTTTTATACGCTTCTCTCTCTCCTCTCTCTCTCTCTCTCTCTCTCTCTTTCTTTATGTATGTGCAGGATGACTCACAACGGGCTCTGATCTACCTGGTCTGTTTGCCACTTTGTTATTTCTTTGTTCACTTCATGTCGGCGTACTGTGCCCTCATCACCTTTTCTCTGTTTTCATGTCTCTATTTTCCTCTGCCGTTGGGGATTTAATTAGTGCTTGACTCAAAGAAAGGAGAGGAGAGTTGTGACTCGCTAACAAGATCTCAAAAAAGCCTTTGATTTGGATCTTGAGTATCTGTATCCATGCCGCACAAATCCATGCACACAGACACAAGCACACATGCACATACACATGCACCCACACACATGTACACTCAGGCAAATGTTCGCCTACCACCTCATGGACAATGTGTCACCATGACCATTCTGACTGTCCTCCATGTACAAGGACATCTGACTGTCCCCTGCATGTCACTGTGAAATGGCGTACATTTATGGAACAGTTTCATTTTTCACAGAAACATGACAAACTCACACACAAAGTACGCACTCCGACACACACACACAAAGGAAAAGATGCCAAACTGTTGCAGAGGAGGGAGGGAGACAGCTCAAACATGGGTGAGAGAAAGAGGAGCAGCAGAAGAAACGTGATGTTTTAGTCACGTAGTTGGATCCTTCTCTCAGCGAGAGAACATTTGGAGGGCTTATGTGCGTACGCACACACGCACACAGACACACACGCACACAGACACACACGCACACAGACACACACGCACACAGACACACACGCACACAGACACACACTCACCAGCGCTGGCAGTCTTTGGTGTCGTCAGAGCGCCCGCTGGGAGACAGACGTTATTCCTCGCGTCACTGTCACACAAAACGCAACACACACACGTGCAAAGTCCGCACACGGGACACACACACACAGACACACACTCCTCACGAGGAAGGCAGGCACACTCACACCAAGCTCCAAAGCCTAAATAGCCTAAGACTATGTGTGCATGAACAACTGTGCTACAGTGTATTCCAGTGATATGATATTGCATATTGCATTAGATAACTAGGCAATGTGTGGAACATTTTGTTTACGTGCGTGCACGTGTGTGTGGATGTGACGTATGTTCACTTGCTTCGTTCTTCAATCTCTGAGCATGTCTCATTACCGGAAGTTCACCAGTTCTCGATTCCCTCCCATATAGAGTAATTGGGATTAATCAGGTATGCTCAAGTCATCTGTGTTTTATATGGGTCTGAGAAAGTAACCTCAGAATGACTTTGATGACATTCATGCAAACTTCTTTAACATAAGTATTGTACAGGAGAAGGTACAGTGTCACTCCAATAATCAGTTGCGTCATGGACTTGCCAAGCAGTCAACAGATGACTTCAACCATCCGCCCCTAGAACGCTTTAGGTGGGAAACAAAAGATTTTTTAGGAGAAATGTGACAGGCCTGTCATTGTGAAAATGAAATGACATGAATGAAAGGCTCCCCCGCCCCCTCCTCTGTCTGTCTGTTCGGTAGCTACTATTTCTGAAACATCTTGTGTGACTATCTTCCCTGCCATCCTCACACCCCTTCGCTCCCACTGTTCATCTCTCCCCCTCTCTCCCGTCACACTCCACTGCTATTTTCACTCGTTCTCTCTCCCCATTTCTCCACATCCACGTTTTTTGTGAGGCTCGTTAGTCGAGCCTTCTCTGATCCTGCCCATGGCGCTGTGCAACCTCTCCTGCCAATCTCTCTGCCTCTCCTCTCACTCTACCACTCTCATCGCTGTAGACGACAGTCTGCTATGTGTGAACATGTTGTCAACTTGTTTTTGCGTCATTTCAGTCTACAAGGTATTCAGGTGTGGGTTGTATTGATCCTTTGATGAAACATAAACTATATGACAGTCAGGAGGAGGTTGTTCCATCCCACATATAGCTCTAACCCGATGTAACACATACGCACACACACATGTCCCTCCCAAACACAGGACAGCCAGGCAACGCATCTGTGACGACAGGATTGTGTCACCGTGTCTTTGTGAATGATGAGCATGTGACACTGCTCCCCTTCGACCTCTTTATGCCTCCATATCAGAACCAGTCCTGAACCGCTCTCGTTTCACCTCTTCCTCTCTCTCTCTCTGCCCGTGCCCCAACAATCTTGCCAAAGATCTAGATAGATTAAAATGTATGGAAACATAGGCAATATCCCGGAATAACAATTTCCTGCTGTAGGTGACATTTTCATAGAAGTCTTCCTCTTTTAATGGACGTTTTTCTTCAGTTTCTCCTTTCTTTACTATCCTTACAATGCTACAGTTGAATATATTTTTGCCACATTTATCCTGTGACAACTGGGACAGTGCGCTTTCAGGCGGAGACACAGCAAAAACTTTCTCAGACACTTTCTCTGAGTGTGTGTGTGTAAAAATAATGTTCAGCTGCATCATCTTGCTTTTTTGGGCTTGTCTGGTCTGACATTTTTCATGATCCTCTCTGATGTCGACAGGTCCATCTGTCCGTCCGCCCCTCCATGACTCATCCCACTGTAGAGCTTTACTCGTCTGTCAGTCTACAGCGACGGCTGAATTTGGCTCCTGTTCTCTCTCTCCCTCTCTCTCTGCCCCTCTCGGTCTCTCTCTCTCTCTCTCTCTCTCGCTCTCTCTCTCTCTCTCTCTCTCACTCACTCTCTTTCTCTCTCTCTCTCTTCTCTCTCTCTCTCTCTTCCGCACTCTCCATCTACATTCGTTTTAATTCTTCAATACTTTATTTAATATTTAACACTAGTGCAGTGTCCTTTGGCGGCTCAGGAGATCCATGGCTCCATCTTAATGCAGCTCATCATGCGTTTATACATGTATATTTCTTTGTTGTGATAAGCTCATCCAAACAATTTCACACCCTACGCTGCAAGTCCTTGGGTCTTCAGCAGTACACCTGTTTATTTTCTACTTCATACAGTGCCAGGTTTGCAAGATAATTGAGCCACAGACACGCACACAGATGTGTGCTATGACAGTATGAGGATGATTGCGTTCCCTTCTAGTCAATCGTTTCTGTAGCGCCCTCTATTGCTTGTACTGTTGAACTAAAACAACTCAAGCTCTCAGTACCATCTACAGCTCAGCGTGGTGAAGTCAAGGGGGATGGTAGTTGACTTCAGGAGGAAGAAGGCATTACTGACTATGTTGTCAATCCAGGGATGCCGAGGTGGTCCAGTCCTATAAGTATCTGGGCACCTGGACAACAGGCTGGAATGAATGTGTACAAGGGTCAGTGCTGAGTGACTTTGAACAGTATATAAACATTAACCAAATATTGCCAATGCCAATGGAATTGCAGGTATTTTGAGGAGAAAGTGTGCCTCAGGAGATGAAGAATCCCCCAGAACAACGGTTCACAGTTCCCTTTATACACAAGATCAACCAGTTGCTTAATATGACTAGCAATGCAACAGTTAGTTACACAATGAGGTGCGAGACCCATCAAGCAGAGACTCTTTCCAGCAACTCTAGAGGAGTTCCAATGAGAGGAGGGGCAGGGTGACACCCAGCCTTACACAGGAGGGGTGACAAGGAGGGGTGACAAACTAATTGTTGTAGGTCGTCCTTGGGTTAGGAGCTAACAGGTAAAGGTTGTAGGCTACTGATCACAGTCCAACATCTGTCAATATGGAAAACCTTGTACATAGACGAGAAATGAGGAAAGTTGTTGGCGACAAAAACGACATTATTGTGCGTAAATTCGAACACTCAGATAACCCAGACGTCCTGCGCATTTTTCAAGACGGAATGCATGAGATGATTCCGGACACGGCATTTAGAGCTTTAAAATATCATCCTGAAAGTATGTCCTTGTATGTCATTATGACACGTAAGTGAAATCAAGATGTATTTTTTATTTCTGCATGGCCCGTGTAGGCCTATGTGTGGGCAGTTTGTTTTTGGTTCCAATATAAATCTGAAAAAATGGAAAAGGGCTTGTTAAAACAGACCATAGAATATTATTTGTTGGTTCATTAAGAAAACGACACGCGTTGTCTTTTTTTGACAAACATGGACGAGGACACCTTGTCACCACAGTCGGTCCGATCGCAAACGTTAAAACGTTTACATTTTGCATTTATTTACACTGCCTGGGTTAGTTAGACTAGTTAAAGAATGTACGGACTTTATGTTTTACATTGTTTATTCTTTATTGCCCTCTTCATACAGACTATATGCCTACTCTAAAAATTAAAAAAGCAATGGCATTTCGTATTTGGCCGTTTGAGTCCAGCGATATGACAAATTACAGTATTTTCATTGTTCATGTTGTAATTTAAGTTGTTAATGGTTTCCATTCCAGTTGTGTGTCTTATTGCGACACAATCTTGGTGCCTGACGGTACTGGTGCCTATCGCTGTCCTGTGTGCGAGGTACTACTACAGCAGGCAAATCGCCCTAAATTACCTGGAGATTGCGAAGCGCACTGACATGGGAGACATCGAGGGATGTTATATGAACACCCCAGGTGAGAGTGAGACACCTTATTGAAAAGGTGAATAAGTGCGAAGTGCACGTTGGAGGTTGGTTTTCATTTTAAACTGTTGTAGAACAGGATGCAAAGAAATGGGAATGTACATGTACATCTTTTAATTCAGCATGTTCAGCAGGCGATACGTTTTTTTGGGGGAATAACTGCTTTAGCCAACATGAATTGTAAAAAGGCCAGATATCTCCCATTCTCTTGTTCTCTCCTATATTTCAGACTGCTGCTTGTGGGTTGCAGTCAAAGGGGACAGAGTAATAGGTGTGGTAGCAGCGGTCAGTCACCTGAGTGGAGATGGTGCTGTGGAGCTGAAGCGTATGGCTGTGGACCGAAGCTATAGACGGCGCGGGGGTCGCCAAATTCCTGGGTCAGAAAGTTGTAGAATTTGCTTCAGCTCGCGGAAACCCTTTGGTGTTTTTGGGAACCACCTCATATTCGCCAGCCGCCCACAAGCTGTACCAGACATTGGGGTTTCGGTTGCAATGGCGTAACTGACGGATATACAGTACCCGGAGCAAGGCGCTTGGTTCTGGAATGGGTGTTCTACTGGGTCCGGATTCATCACTACCACCTTGACATAAGGCCAAAACAAACACTCATGGACAACACTAACTCTCTTGTCTAAACTTAGTTTAATATTATGAATCAGTAATAGAAGTTTGAGGATACAATGTCGGGTTTCACAGTTTTTCACAAATAATATTATGTCTTTCAAGATGGTTACTTGTTACCAATGTGTGAAACAGGGGCGTCGTTAGACCCTTTTTATTGGGGAACGTGCCCAAGTATAAATCTGCTGTGCCCCAGTAAAATGTAAAATTTGAATTTTAACATATTTACTTTATTAGTCAGTGCCTTCATTTAGACTAATAATCCCAGACAAAATGTCACAGTTCCCATGAACACTTGTAAAAGTGATATGTTTAACCGAAAACACAAACCTATATGCATGCAGAATTCCATGTCAGGCCGCTCTTCTAAGCTTGCCAAATAACCACTGCAGCAAAGACACAGAAGTCCAGAGGGGGATTCCAGAAAGCAAGTTATAAAACCTAACCTGGTAATTAACCCACCAGCTGATTCACAATGTTGCAGTGACCTACTGGCAATGTTGCAATGTTGGGTGTCAGCTGGGGGGTAACTCACCCGTAACTCACATAACATGTTTTCTGGAATACCCCCCAGGTGTCGGACTCGACACACAAGTCAAAATTGAGGTAGGATAAGAAAACATTGCAAAGCTAAAGATCGTTTCTAAATGATAGGCCTACCGATCATCTTAATTTGACTAAAACGTAAAAACAATATTACATGAGGGTCAAAAAAACGGTATTTGCGCTCAAATTAATGCGCCAAAAAATATGCACGCTCACATTAACTATTGATGTCCCTGCCAAAGCTGATATCAAACTTGTTTCCCTGACCTGTTGTATAGTGGGTTAAGCAAGGGGAGTTTCTATAGCCTAGTGGTGCATTGCGCACAGCAAGCTTGAAAGAAAAAAGGATATGAATTAGGGGCCCGTGCCCCAGTAGAGTGTTATGTTTAACACCTCTGGACTGAGATCTGACTTGCTCCTCCCACTTGAGTTAGGAGAGCTGGAGGCCCCCAGATGTTAACTGTACCGTGCAGAGGCTACATCTGCCAAGGCATGATAAGGGACAACAACTCCACCCCACCCTGCCCTGATGTCAGGACCTCCTGTACACTTTCCTCTCGCCCCTTACTCCCCTCACTCTCTGTCATGCGCGTATGAATATGGAAAAGGCGAAAGAAAAAAAATGAATAAAATAACCTTTTTTAACAAATATTATACAGGTCAGAGTTAGTTTATATTGCTACTGTGCCTTGTTAGCTGTATTTTGGGGGAATGTAAAGAGATGTGTTCTACAATAAATACATGGATCTGCAAGAACTATAGGTGCTATAGGAGCACAGTTGTTGTAGATTTGTAATGATAGTAAATTGAGAAATAGAATGCTTGCAATATCCTGCTTACTGTTCAAAAGTAGGATGCACCTCATCAGTGTTACAATTTCCTCTTTTGTTCAGTTTTGTTCTCTTTAAGATTTTTTGCTTTTGATGTAGTAACATATATGTTATGTAAATGTTGTAACCATGCCTCAATAGAACTCCGTAGACTGTTTATTCTATACAGTTTAACCCACGCAGAAAATTCACAACTGTAGGCACTCCTTTTACAAACCTCACTCTCATTCTCAAGGTGTGTTCTGCAGAAAATCAATGGATCTGTGAGAAATAGGAGTTCTATCTGAGTAGTGATGTTGATGGCTTTAGCTACTGTACATCGATTACAATGATTTTACTTTAGCAGATTAACTTTATATTTTATCTGCATCAATTTACATGTAATAAAATCTCTCCTAAATGTTATTTGTGTGTGGAATTATGTTTAATGCTGAATACCTTAGTCCATGCCATAAAACAATATACCACACAAAAGGGATTTCTTATTTATTGAAAATGTTTAAGAAAAATGCTGTTCTGGTTTGCTTACTGTGTCACACTGCCCTCTTGAGTTCAGTTCTGTCAAAGTTTTTTTCAAGACTCCGTTTACGACTCCATAGACTGTTGATATGTGTGAGGTAGGACACACAGAGAGTAAACAGTCTGGACAGGACAACAGCTGCTGGCTGTTGGTTAACATTTATTACATGCTATTTTATCATGGTCAGGCTTATAGAATGCATGCATGTTATTCTCAGACGTTATTCTCAGACGTTATACATCAGAGTTAGTCTTCCCCTCTCTGGGTGGTGAATAATAAATCAAACTGTAGGCTGGGAGATACCCTGCCCCCACCTTGTATATGCTAAAAACTTACCTTGCTGGGTGACGTTTTTGCTTTATGTTTCTCATACCTCATTGGCCACTTTTACACTGTTTGGCCAATGTAAAAACCCCTTCAAACTAAAGGTTACATGCTGTGCTGACAATCTATGAATTAGCTTAGCTCATCATCCACAGTGAGTGTGTTGAAACGATATGTTGAAATTATTTAGCATTAGTGGAAGTGTGAAATCCTTTGAGGAAGCTAGGAAGAAATCACTCACATGAATTCACATCCATGATTGACCTATGGTGGAACTATGACTAGCATGTATGAGCATGTCTGATTGGTGGACTGTGGTGTGAAACTTCAACAAAGCATCCTCCTTAGACCCTTAAAACTGGGTGTCGCGTACTGTCAAACACAGAGACCCAGAGCAGAGCTGTGCAGAGCACAACAGGGCGCAGTGTATAGTTACCCCTCCACAGTTGAGCTGAAGAAAGTACGTTTGAGATTCTAGTGTGTGGGAATGGCAAATGAAATCTATACAGAGATGGATACAATTCAAGGAAACAATCCTAATAATGAGATGAAGGCCATGGAGTCGGATAACAGCACTTTCAACTTTAGTACAGGTGTGTTACTATTTTGTGTTAATATTACTGTGTTGCCTAATGTTACACACTAGACAGTGTTGAACATACACAATTACACAAAAAGGTAAAATTATGTTATTTGAAGTTATCTAACGAAAGGTCAACTGACATGAACACAGAGGCTTAACTGAAGCTGCATAGGGTTGATGATGAAACCTTGTGATTTCAGAAGTGTCTCAGCAGAGGGGGAGGAGACTCTCCAGAGCTGCTGTAGTGTGTCTGGGTCTGCTGTGTGTTCTCCTGCTGGCTGGGATCACAGGACTGGGCCTCCACTGTGAGTAGGATGGGTTTCAACCTACACTCTCCCAGTACTGGTGAACCATAAATAGAACCTAACCTCTTTTATATCACTGTAATGATAATGTAATTCTGTCATTCTCTTTGGACAGGATGCTGTTGCCTAATCAAATCCTCGGTTTCTCTTTTTTAGATCAAGGGTTCAAAGGTCAATGTCATGCTGAGGTGAGAAACCAACAGCTCCGATACAGTAACTTGACTGCAAGGAGAGACAAGCTAGAAAGGGAGAGAGACCGGCTAGAAAACTGTTATAACAACCAGACTGCAGAGAGAGAACAGCTACAAAACGGGTACAACACCCTGACTGCAGAGAGAAACCAGCTAGAAATGGAGAGAGACCGGCTACAAAACAGTTATAACAACCAGACTGCAGAGAGAAACCAGCTAGAAATGGAGAGAGACCGGCTACAAAACAGTTATAACAACCAGACTGCAGAGAGAGAAACCAGCTAGAAATGGAGAGAGAGACCGGCTACAAAACAGTTATAACAACCAGACTGCAGTGAGAGACCAGTTGAAGCAAAAATCTGATCAGCTGAATGAAAAAATCAGAGGTAAGCCTATATAAGTTGTGTCATTAATCAGTGTTGTGTCATTTAGCATGTTCTTTCTGGTCTGATTTGTCCCAAAAAATATCTAGTTCTAGAAAGTCCATGTCAACCAGGATGGTGGAGGTTTAGATCCAGCTGTTATCATATCTCCACTAAGGCTAAATCCTGGGCTGAGAGCAGACAGGACTGTAAGAGCAAAGGAGCTGACTTGGTGGTCATAGACAGCAGAGAGGAACAGGTGAGAGCCAATCACTTCAATTGATGTGATTACCTTGACAACTCTAAAGCCCAACACTGAATCATGCAATTATCTACTTTGTGCACTAGACCTTTCTCGCAATTTTTGGAAAACGAGTCTGGATTGGTTTGACTGATAGTAAGATTGAGGGGACCTGGACCTGGGTGGATGGAAAACGGATCAATCCATTACTAAAGTAAGACAACAAAACCTGTTGCTTATAAATGTTCATTATGGTATGACTATGAGGATAATGTGTGTTCTCTGTGTGTGGATTGTAGATTCTGGGATAAACGGGGAGCCGAATGATGGACACAAAGAAGGGGAAGATTGTGTTGAGTTTGACTCCTCTAAAATGGCTTGGAATGATATTTATTGTGCTGACAAATTGCCTGCGGTCTGTGAGAAATAGGCCCAGGTTTTACAATTGGTCTATTGCTCTCTTTTCCCTGTCAGAAAAGACAGGAACACCATTATCTGCACTGTCTTTTTAAATAATCTGTTATAGAAAGACAACGATTGTGGTTCTGCCACGTGTATGGATTTTTAACATCATGTGTTTGAATTATTCCTCATAACTTGTCTGTACATTTTTTATATTTCAATTTGAATGAATTCTTTGTTGATCTTAATCAATTTCTTTTAGAATTTCTGCTGTCTTTGAATACTGTTTAAGATTGTCTTCTGCTTTTTATACTGCAAAACATTAGTAATAATCTCAGGCAAGCACACACCAAAATCAAAAGCCATCACTGAATTTCAGAAAATATATTATGCTGTAGTAGTAGTAGTCTAGTTGAAAACGATATCAGTATGAGAGTAAAGGAGTCACATAATGATATTCTTTGGTTTCCTATTTTACAATTAATGTAACGAGTTATCTGAGGGTGACCGGCAAAGTTAACATTTTGAGTAAAATTAAGAATAACAAAAAATTACATGATGTGACTCTGGAAAACTTGCTTTGTCAATACAAATTAATCGCTCAACTCTTGTATCAATCTAGTTAAAGTATGAACGAAATAGTAATTTGTGTGGCTGGCTGTGACAGTGATGGTGTCCAAACATGCTTTGCTTTCAGTTATTTAGTTGGACCACTGGCATTAATAAAATGTATTCCTCCCTCAGTGTCACACTGACCTCTTGTGTTCATTTCTGTCAAAATGTTTCATCACTTAGCTTGAAACATATCAGTCCATGTAAGGTAGGACACTATATGCTTGCACACATGCAGTACACGACAGCTATGTGTGTGTGTGTGTGTGGCATCAGAGACTACAGCTACAGTATCAGTAATCTGACATAGAAGCCACATTCGGTACCACAAGTGGAGTTTAATCACTAAGTGATAATCATTAGTTAATAAGAGTATATCGTACAAAATAGTATTAACAATTTAAATCCTAAAAAGTTGCAAGATGCATCAGATTTTAGCATAGTTTGCGACTACAAATGTTATATTATTGTTTGGCTAGTGGCTACCCTGCGAAGACATGCTGTGCACACAGGCAGAAGTGGAGACAGAAATACACTTCCTGTAACACTGCTACAGCTCATCCTGCAAGCTCACAGAGCCATATTGACCGCACAGATAGCATTGGTGGAGAGCTACAGGGTGGAAGACATGGTGAAGAAGAAGGCACTGAGCAAAAGAAGATTAGAAACACTGAAGACTAGAGGGCACTGAAATCAATTCATGTTGTGTTGTAGTGTTCACACCATCACAGAAACACTTTTTTTCTTTCAAACTTTCATAAATGAGTGTACCTGTACAATGCAAGACTACAGTCTGTGTAGGCCTACCTAGTGTCCATTGTTTTTTCTTTTTTGCAACCCGTTTTGACAAACTTAACTTGCTGGGTGACGTTTTTGCTTGATGTTTCTCATAACTCATTGTGTAATTGCCTTAATTAATTTGCAATGCTATTAAATATCATTTTCATCCCACTTTACTTTGACCATTATTGCTCTAACTGAACTCAATAACTACATCTCCAGTGTACTCAAAACGTAATACTAATGCACTATCCAGTTGACCCCTCTTCTGTCAGACCAAGGGGCTTAGTTTAGGTTGTTGGGCCGATGTAAAAACCCCTTCAAACTAAAGGTTACATACTGTGCTGACAAGACAAGCCCTTAAAAGTTTTAGGAAGTAGATGACCAGCACTCACCCTCAGATGCTTGGCTGTTTGCACACGCTCCCAAAGAAAGGTGAGGCACTGAGACAACACTGACAAACAGCTACAGTGTGAGAAGAAGAACGTTTTCAAACCTAAAGTCAGAAACCTTACATATTATTGTAATTGTGAGACAAATGTGTGAAGATTCCAGAATAAATCCATGCAAACACAGATGAGATTGTAGCTGAAGTTGATTCTAAGAAGAAGAGGACCATCAATATGGATGATGACATTTATCAAAATGTGGAGACCTCCTGTCCCAGCACAAGAGAAGATCCATCTACTGCCCAGCTATCAGGTAATATTACATTACATTTATCAGATTCTAAATGACTATTCTATGTGTCCTATGGTGTTTCAGGTAATATAGGCCTTTTTAGGCAGGTAAGTTTAGGCCTCTCGTTAATCCAATATTTTCCAGTAGCTTGCTTTTAAATGCTTAGTGGGTTTTGTCATTTATATACTCTTATATTTTCCTACCTTTCATTAAAACTATTGTATTTGTTTTATTTATTCACTAAATATGTATATATACTTTTTGTATAACATGTCATGTTTCCTATGATGTAATATTAATTCATGCTATGTGTGTGCTTTGTAATATGTTAGCACCTCACATTCTCCATGAGAATGCTTGATCGTCTCATTTCAGAGGTCAGGGAAGAATTTCTACAGTTCGTATTTATTGGCCCAAAATGGGTTATCTGGTTTTTGCTTCCCTCTGGCAATTTAGTGTCAAACATAAGTGTTTGCCTCCTCCCCTCCCTTCTTTCCCCTTTTGAAGCGCATTGTATTGCCATCTGGTATGAAATGCGTCACATAAATCAAGTTTGATTTGATTTTGACATCACATGGGCTGATGTTTTGAAGTCTGGGTTAAATTCTGGCTCAGACCATTTCTGCATGTCTTCCCATCTCTTTCTCTTCTATATGCCCCTATTTATTCTTCATCTATCAACAAATATATATCTTAAGAAAAGGAATCTTTTTTATCTACATAAATGATAGATGTGCTATTTTACACTTCCTTCAAACAATTAGTTCTGTGTTTGTGGTTTAGCAGGTGTTAAAAAAGTAATACATTTGCAGTTGCTGAAGAGTTATATAAATCTACTGGCAGCACGGTTTACGACAACTTGAGGAAGTGTCACCTCTAATAAAAGACTGTATGTACTTCTGAGAACCACATTTCATCATGAAAGGGGAACATTGCTTCCAGTGTTAACTTAGTTATATACTTTTTCAGTCTTAAATAAAATGACGCTAAAGTACTTTCTGCACTGGGAGAACACTGACAGATTAACCCAAATCTCAATACGATTATGGGTAGTAATTCATTAGCTATAACAACAGTTTATATAGGTTTTACTTTTCACTAATTCTACATAATGATATCATAATAATAATGATTGTACATGCTGAGTCCAATACTTATAATGAAACCCTGTGATTCAGTCTGTCAGCAGAAGGGGAGGAGACTCTCCAGAGCTGCTGTAGTGTGTCTAGGTCTGCTGTGTGTTCTCCTGCTGGCTGGGATCACAGGACTGGGCCTCCACTGTGAGTAGGATGGGTTTCAACCTACACTTTTTCAGTACTGGTGAACCATAAATAGAACCATATTTTTCATTATGGGGGAGGTTGTGTTTTGTTTTATGACCAATTCAACTCATTACATTTGAGTTACATCTTAAATAAAACTCTCATTCTGATTCTCATTCTCTTTGATACAAGGTTGCTACCTAATTGTTCGGTCCTGGTCCCGTTACATGAACTTCTCTTTTTATAGATCAAGGGTTCAGAGGTCAATATCGCACTGGAATGACAGAGAGAGACCAATTAGAGATCGAAAGAGACCAGCTAGAGACCAGTTGCAACAACTTGAGTGCAGAGAGAGACAACTTGGAGACCAGGTATAAGACTATGACTGCAGAGAGAGACAACATAGAGACCAGGTATAAAACTCTGACTGCCGAGAGAGACAAGCTGGAGAGGGAAAGAGATCAGCTACAGAGAGAATCAGACCAAAGTAATGCAAGAATCAGAGGTAAGCTAACAAGCCCTAATTTCTATTCGGTCCAAGAGTTGAAAGTCCTGTACTTGTTCTCCTTTGTCATTTCTGACCACCTTTTCCATGTATGTCTGTATTGGAAAATACGGAACTAGAGAAGCCCTGTTTCCAAGGATGGACTAAGTCTGGCTGTAGCTGGTATTATCTCTCTACTGAGAATAGAACCTGGGAGGAGAGCAGACAGGACTGTCTGAACAGAGGAGCAGACCTGGTGGTCATAAGCAGCAGAGAGGAACAGGTGTGTGAGAGAGAGAGAACATAAAGAGGGTAAGAGATGAGCTTTACGTTGAGGATTAATTTACTGTGTTTCATGTTCCACCATCTATAGACATTCATCTACGAGCTGATTATATCCACATCCAGTTACGATATCTGGATTGGTCTGACTGACAGAGCTAGAGATGGGGATCTGGACATGGGTGGACGGAACACCACTGACCACAGCGTAAGACTGAATATCATAGATCTGAGCCTGATTGAGTTACAGAAGTAAATGGAGGACTAGAGAGTGATATGTGTTATGTACACTGCAGGTACTGGGCAAGTGGACAGCCTAACAGCTATAAAGGAAGTGACCAGGACTGTGTGGAATTCCTGCGTAAGAACTCAGGCCAACTGGGGTACTGGAACGATATGGGGGTGTTCTGCAAAATAAATCAATGGATCTGTGAGAAATAAGAGTTCTCTCTGAGTAGTGACCTTGATGGCTTTAGCTACTGTACAGCTATTACAATGATTTTAGCAGATTAATAAATATGATGCGTAGTATATAAAGTCCTGCTTAATACTCTAGATTTGACCTGAATCCAAGTAATACCTCTCCAAAATTGTATTGTGTGTGGAATTATGTTTAATGCTAAATATCTTGACCCATGCCATAAATCAATATACCACACAAAATTGTTCTGGTTTGCTTATTGTGTCACACTGCCCTCTTGAGTTCAGTGCTGTCAAAGTTATTTTCAAGATTCAGTTTAGGACTCCATAGACTGTTGATATGTGTGAGGTAGGACACACAGAGAGTAAACAGTCTGGACAGGACAACAGCTGTTGGTTAGCATTTTTTACACGCTATTTTATCATGGTCAGGCTTATAGAAAGCATGCATGTTATTCTCAGACGTTATTCTCAGACGTTATACATCAGAGTTAGTCTTCCCCTCTCTGGGTTGTGAATAATAAATCAAACTGTAGGCTGGGAGATACCCTGCCCCCACCTTGTATATGCTAGAAAACTTAACTTGCTGGGTGACGTTTTTGCTTGATGTTTCTCATACCTCATTGTGTAATTGCCTTAATTAATTTGCAATGCTATTAAATATAATTTTTATCCCACTTTACTTTGACCATTATTGCTCTAACTGAACTCAATAACTACATCTCTAGTGTACTCAAAACGTAATACTAATGCACTATCCAGTTGACCCCTCTTCTGTCAGACCAAGAGGCTTAGTTTTGGTTGTTTGGACAATGTAAAAACCCCTTCACACTAAAGCTTACAAACTGTGCTGACAAGACAAGCCCTTAAAAACTTGAGAAAAAAACCCACATCAGAAAGTCTGAGGAAGTAGATGACCAGCACTCACCCTCAGACGCTTGGCTGTTTGCACACGCTCACAAAGAGAGATGAGTATCTGAGACAAGCTCACAAAGAGATATGAGTATGTGAGACAAGCGCACAAAGAAAGGTGAGGCACTGAGACAACACTGACAAACAGCTACAGTGTGAGAGGAAGAACCCTTACCGTTATTGTAATTGTGAGATAAGTGAGTGAAGATGTCGGAAGAAATATATGCAAACACAGATAAGATTGTAGCTGAAGCTTATTCTAACAAGAAGAGGACCTTCAATATGGATGATGACATTTATCAAAATGTGGAGACCTCCTGTCCCAGCACAAGAGAAGATCCATCTACTGCCCAGCTATCAGGTAATATTACACCTCTGACCTTGGGTCACACACACATACAGAAATTAGTGTCAAGGAACGATCACAGACACAGTACAAAAATAACATGATCTCAACTAGGGATCAGAAAATAAGCAAACAACTAAAGTAATACAGCACACGTTTGAGACTTTATAGATCCGACTTGTACATGCGATATAATATTCAGGTTATTATCCCCAACAGGCCTCTTAATCAATATATTATCATTCACATGTTTATTAGTTAGCTAACAACAACATAATTAGGTCAATTCAGCTAGAAGAAAACTCCACCATAAGATCTCTTCCATGTCATTTTTACTAGTCCATAGACGTACACTCACTGGCTACTTCTTAGGTACACCTTGCTAGCGCTGGGTTGGCCCCCTTTTGCCTTCAGAACTGCCATACCTCTTTGTGGCATAGATTCAACAAGGTGCTGGAAACATTCCTCAGAGATTTTGGTCCATTTTGACGTGATAGCATCACTAAATTGCTGCAGATTTGTCGACTGTACATCCATGATGCGAAATCTCCCGTTCCACCAGATCCCAAAGGAGTTCTATTGGATTGAGATTTGGTGACTGTGAAGGCCATTTGAGTATAGTGAACTCATTTTAATGTTCAAGAAACCCGTTTGAGATTATTTGACCTTTGATACATGGCGCATTATCCTGCTGGAAGTAGCCATTTGAAGAAAGGTACACTGTGGTCAACATGGTCAGATCTTTCATCTAATTCCCTTTATGATAAATGAGCTAGTTTACACTTCTTTCCGCCTGTTAGCTCTGTGTTTTAGTTTTAGCGGGTGATAAAAATGTAATCAGTTAATAAATTGCTACTGTTGCTGAAAAATTACAGAAATTTACCAGCAGGACGGTTTACCACAACTTGTGTTACCTAAGAAGAACTTCCTCTATCAGGAAAGGGGAAGCGTGGTTTCAGTGTTAAATTGATTTCAAGAAAATGACGAATGCTCTTCGTCAGCTGCTTTGGTATTCTGCACTGTGAGAACACTGATAGATGGTTCTAGATCTTTCTATGATTGTGTGTGTTTGATATGGTGTAGCAATACATCAGTATGAATGTCAAACTTCATATATGTTTTACTTTTGATTCATTCTACACAATTAATACATAATAATAATAATAATAATGATCTTACATGCTGAGCCCAATATAAAGTACTCTCTGCACTGGGAGAACACAGACAGATTAACCCAAATCTCAATACAATTTGGGGTGTTTATGTAACGTCGATAGTGGTGGACTCAAACGCACAACTCAGAATATTCACGAAAAAGGTTTTTACTGGACAAAAGTCAAGGCAGAGACTGACATGATGTACAAAGACAAACTAGCAATGAGACATTGAAACACAATGGGCTAAATACACTGGGGACTAGATTGAAAACAGGTGCTGTCAATCAGGGCTGGGGAGGTCAATCACAGGCAGGGTAGGAGACACTGAAATGAGAGGAGAGGTGAGTACACACACAGAACCAAGACATAACCTAGGGAGTTGGGCGGGATGTGACAGTTTATATGGGGTAGCAATTAATTAGCTATGACAACAGTTAATATATGTTTTACTTTTCATTAATTCTACATAATGATATAATAATAATAATGATTGTACATGCTGAGTCCAATACTTATAATGAAACCCTGTGATTCAGTCTCTCAGCAGAGGGGGAGGAGCCCCTCCAGAGCTGCTGTAGTGTGTCTGGGTCTGCTGTGTGTTCTCCTGCTGGCTGGGATCATAGGACTGGGCCTCCACTGTGAGTAGGATGGGTTTTAACCTACACTCTCCCAGTACTGGTGAACCATAAATAGAACCAAACCTCTTTTATATCACTGTAATGATACTGTAATTCTGTCATTCTCTTTGGACAGGAGGCTGTTGCCTAATAGGACCTGGTTCCTGTTCATCAAATCCTCTGTTTCTCTTTTTCAGATCAAGGGTTCAAAGGTCCATGTCAAGCTGAGGTGAGAGACCAACAGCTCCGATACAGTAACTTGACTGCTGACAGAGACCAGCTAGAAAGGGAGAGAGACCGGCTAGAAAAAAATTATAACACCCTGACTGCAGAGAGAAACCAGTTGAAGCAAAAATCTGACCAGCTGAATGAAAAAATCAGAGGTAAGCCTATATAAGTTGTGTCATTAATCAGTGTTGTGATTAATGACACAAGTCATTGGGTGTGCCACGTCGATGACGACGTGGCCATCCTTTGTAATCTCACATATATATTATTATTATTGTTTATTTTCCCACCCCTAAAACTCGGTCAATATTTGGACTACATAGAGAACGACCCGGTAAAACGTTCCGTCTTGGTAGCGATTGAGTTGCTTGTATCAGAATTTACGTTCCGATGCATGGTTTAAGCTTAAAGTACAGTTTTGTGGCGAAAAGTGAAGCTAATGTGGCTAACTTGCTAGCCACAGTCATTGACGTTCCTAACGTCATTAACGTCACGAAAACACGCGTGACTGCCAGGCTGTAAAAGAACATTCGTTTAGCAGCTCGTTAACTTCTGGGAGATAGCTAGGCTAACTTGAAATGCCAGAAGCAAAGAAGCCAGGGTGATAATTACTCATTTAACATTGTCATACAAAGCAACATTCTGTAATGTTATGTACAATATCATATATGCTGATATTATTAAGTACATATATTTTCCGAAACAGTAGTCTGTAGTTAGCATCATGACATTACCCTCTGTTGCCCGGGCGACATGCGACACATACGACAGCGGTCTGTGATACATCTGTTTTCAATTGTTAAAATAACCATTCCTCACAAATAAATGTTTGTTTTGGTATTTATTAGACATGACATTGCAAGTCAACGATTTGTAATGCCCCAAGCAAAGAGGCTACGGTGATAGCTAACTATTTACACATTTTACATTGTGCTATGAAACACAATTTTGAAATGTAGGCAGCTAAAATATGATAGCTCTAGCCTATATAACTGTACGCTGATTAGAGCTAAGCTGGATCTACTTTCGGCAACAGTAGTCTGCTATTTCAGAGAGGAGTTACCTCTAACTGCTACACCGGCACATCTCTACTACTGTATCTGTTACCAAAAGTGTTAAACCTAGCTCTAGCTAGCTACAGCTAATTTGCTTCCTTGCAGTCTTCCGTTAGAAACCGCTTCTGGGAGGTACCGTACAAATCGTCCAGCCACCAGCTCGTCCAGCCACCAACGCAATCGCTAGCTACCAAGACGAACACTGTAGTATACAATTTACCAGGGCAGCTTCTCCACACAGGGCTATATCGCATTTTGCGTTGTTACTGACAATGATCGCTATTGAGCTTTTTATGCATGAGCGATTTTCTACTAAATAAATGTCAAACTTATTTGTTTTTTTTGGGGGCATATTTTCAGTTAGCAGACATACTGTTTGAATCGCGATTCCATCTGAAATATTGCCAGTGATAACGTTGTTACAGTAGCTTCTTTCCAAGTGTGTTGGTGAATTATGCAATAGCCTATGAGTAGGCTAGGCTAAATGCTTGAAAATATCACTAGAAGGGAAAAACTTAAAGGGACGGACCCACCTGCAACCTACGCAAACAGGCACACCCTCACAATTTCCCCAGAAATTGCATGCTCTCTAGTTTAGCATGTTCTTCCTGGTCTGATTTGTCACATGATCTCCATGTCCAAAAATATCTAGTTCTAGAAAGTCCATGTCAACCAGGATGGTGGAGGTTTAGATCCAGCTGTTATCATATCTCCACTGAGGCTAAATCCTGGGCTGAGAGCAGACAGGACTGTAAGAGCAAAGGAGCTGACTTGGTGGTCATAGACAGCAGAGAGGAACAGGTGAGAGCCAATCACTTCAATTGATGTGATTACCTTGACAACTCTGAGACAAACACTGAATCATGCAATTATCTACTTTGTGCACTAGACCTTTCTCAAAAATTTTGAAAAACGATTCTGGATTGGTTTGACTGATAGTAAGATTGAGGGGACCTGGACCTGGGTGGATGGAAAACGGATCAATCCATCACTAAAGTAAGACAACAAAACCTGTTGCTTATAAATGTTTATTCTATAAATCATATGATTATGAGGTTAATGAATGAGTGGAATTTTCTCTGTGTGTGGTTGGCAGATTCTGGGCAGACGGGGAGCCAAATGATTCTCAGAAGGAAGGGGAAGATTGCGCCGAGTTTCACTTCCCTGCAACAAAACCAATAATGTCCTGGAATGATCTACCATGCAGTTTCAAAAATCTTGCAGTCTGTGAGATATAGGACTACATTTGACAGTACAAGGCTGTCAATATTTTACAGTAAAAGTCTGCAGATCAGTTGCTGAGAAAACCATTTATTATGTGGGGTTTAAGTGTCCTGTTTTCTTCATCAATGTGCATGAAATGGAAAATAAAAAATAGAAATTCTTGAAGAGACAGAGGCGCATAATATTTTGTCTGTTTTGGTGATATGTAGATTTAGATTTTTTTACATTTCGATTTTGGCCTTCGAAACTATTACTTTTCAAATATTTGAGAACTTATAGTAAGAATCATTTGATGCTGTTAACTCTGACAGGGAAAGTGCCATGCATGAAGCAGAAGCTTACTCAGGTTACTCATACTAGTCCCCTCAATGTACAGTAAGAATCATTTTATGCTGGATATACAGAACAGAATTGACATGGGGGGTGCATTTCAGGGCAGGCCTGTAGAAATGATTTTCGAAGCAAAAAATCTTTGAACTCGATCAAATTCCAGAACCCTGCTTTCTTGCCTTTTGTAGATCTGTGTTTGGTCACCCAGTATTTAAATTGTTAACTTCTAGTTTAAAGGTGTTTTGCTCCTGTTACTGAACTGACTTCCGGATATACTGAAATGCCTTCCGGATATAGAGAACATGTTTACACACTCTTACATTCTCAAAGCTTCTTACTCATCCCTTAGAAAACTGGAGCGTTTCATATACGAGTTTGTGAATGTGTTTCACATGCGTCAATGCGAGCATTTTATATGTATTTGTATGTAAATGTTCAGTAGTATGAATGCGTTTCATGTGTCGATGCGATGCGAGCACATGTGGATGTGAGCTTTCAGTAGTGTCGACGTTTCATATGAATGTGGATGTGTTTCATGTGTTTGTGTATGGACAGTCTGAATTATACTCATACTCTCACACACACACCCATCATATCAATTAGCCTATATTCTGCATTTTTTCTCTCTCGGTCTTTTACGTTTTATATCTTTATCTTGGGGCTTGTTGGCCGCCCCCTTTTCACCGTTTTTCCATGGCATGTTTAGAGCAGTACCATTTAACGAAGCCAGAAGAGGGCGACACACCAAAGGTAGGCGACTGGCAAATACACATTGATACTCTCAATTTGGAATGGATGATGGGGAGCAATTCAAAACCGAGGACAATATATTTCATACCTTTGGGTGTCATTATAATAATGACAATATCGTATGTACGTACGTTTCGATACACGTTAATCGCCAATTAGAGACAATAAGAGATGGTTTTTCTCAATAATAATAGTAATAATAGCCTAGGCCTTCGGTCACAATTTTTCTAGTTTCTGGTCACTTGCCTATGTATGTGTGTGTGAGAGAGAAATAGAGAGAGAGGGTATAGGAGGGAGAAGGGGAAGATCAGTCGGATTAACGTCGTTTAACTACGCATGGTTTTGCCGTCAGCATCCCGCGCGCACCTGCCCTGGGACTACGCTACACTGTAGCTGCTCCACCAAAGCTGCCTCTCGGTTTTAACACCTTTCTCCAGTCCAAAGGTAAACGGGATGGATAACTGATTTTGTACGCGTCTTTCGATGTCGGAGGCAAGTGTTAATCTTCCTTTACCGTTTTTCTGTTGTGAACGAAGTTGTTTTACGTCAAAGACACGCGGGACGGCCCGCCCTGAGCGCAGAAGGCGGATTAGAGAGGAGATTCCTGGTACCCGGTAAGGTTTTAAGGAAGTCCGCTATCATGGACCAAACTAAACAACATACCAGAAACAAACATAGACTACACTGATATTTTCTTAAACATATGAAGTTACGTAGCGTTAGTAGGCTCGTGAGAACCCTTGGCTACCTAAGGATGAAATAACAATCGTCAATTATTTTTAAAGCCGTTTCCTAATCGGACAACATGATTAGAGTGACATGACCATACCAAGCTACATACAAGACTATTGCTCCCATACTTTTTATTAATATTCTGTAGGTGCCTCCACAGCCGACTTTTGCCCCTAAATCCAGTTTTGGCGACAACGGCATTTATGAAAAGTCGTATAGCCTGTTTTATGTAGGGTTTAGTAAGGCTAGACCTACATTCTAACAAACTCAGTTTGGTTGTTTGCTGGTGGGTGCCATCGGTGTATAATTGGTGTCAACAGCAGTACAACAACAGACACACACACCATAAAGGCACTGTCCTACTATTACTATTTACTTTACTATTTTGCCATCAGATTCGCATGTGTCTATGAGTTGAGCATACATGAGGATGTGTGCAAGTGTGTGTGTGCTCATTCAGCGTTCAGGCCATTTAAAACAAACGTGAATACAAAGCCTCGTTGTGGAACCTGCAACGGAATATCGGGCACTAGTTCTGAAGGACCTCCCATCCTTAGTTATTTATGATGTTATTTTTAGGCAATGCTACATTTTTGATGCTGTGTATTTGTCAAATTGAATACAGGATGGAACTTCAGGTGTCTGTCAGCCTCTATGTACAGTACTTGACAGCTTGCAAGTCTCCTAAACTCCAAGACAATTCCCAAAACACAGCTTTACTATTGAAAACAGACTTTAAACTGATCTCTCATAATGGCTTTGTCCATTAATGAGTTCTTACGGAGCTTAGTTAGTAACACAGTTAAGTTCACATAGTAAAGTTTCTAGTATGGAGTACTACAAGTGTTCTGGGCTTGCTGGATGTGCCTGGTAAAGAAACAATGTCATACTTCCCCAAAAGTGAGAGCGAGCCCATTGGGAAAGTCAGATAGGCCAAAGCACATTTTCCTGGGTTATGTAACCCAGGTTTATTTGGCCGAAGTTTACGGAGAGACAAGTCAATACTAGCATCCTGGTCACTCGTATGATGATATGTGTCTCTCATACTGTCTAGAGAACTATTTATTTACCAACTCTGAGGTAGTTGACACCACTGGAATTTCATGAAAGGAGAAAGAAGTCCAGGCCCAGTGGTCACAGACACACGCACACACACACGCACACACACACTTACACATGCTCACCCATGCAGACACAGGAACACATGCTAAGTTGCATGACTGAGTGGAAAGTGATGCACAGCATTCATAGATAATTCACAACCAGTTTAACTCATCTTTCCAAACGATTGGATCCGACATCTATGTACATGACTGTGGGTATTTAACAGGTGTAGCTTAGGTTTACCCCACACCCCCACACACACACCTGCTATACTATACACACTCTTGACAATCGAGTGTGTTCTTTTATCAGTATATGTGAGCATTTCACTTGTTCTTGTTCCTGTGCTTATGTGTCAGTTTGTTTGTGTCTGTTCACATGTGTTTGTGGATCAGAGATAATTGGCAGACAGACGGAAGCCATTTCCTGGCCTATGGGTGGGGATTTGAGAGCTAGGAGCTAATTGGATTGTGTCCCTTGTCTCCTGTCATCGGAACACAGCAAACTACAAATCCTGGAGAGAGGGATGAAAGACGAGACACACAGGCAGAAACACAAATGCTTCCTGTCTTTTGACATGCCTGTCTGTCTTTCTGACTGTTTCCCTTTTTGTGTCTGCCTGCCTGCCTGCCTGCCTGTCTGTCTGTTGACCTGCCTGTCTATCTGTCTGTCCGACTGTTTGCCTGTCGGTTGGCCTGCGAGTCTGTCTGCATGTCTGTCTGCCTGTCTGCCTGCCAGTCCGTCTATCTGTCTGTCTGCGTTAGTAGGGCTGTGAGGATGGAGTTGTTGATGGAGTGGTGCGGCTGCATTATCTAGATGCATTATTGATGGAAGCAGCACTCTGAGTTACACGCTCGCACATAGACACGCACGTACACACACACATGCAGACATACAGGCAGGCATACAATCACCACCGCACACACACACACTTATGCAGGCCACGTGAATACACACAACCACACACGCAACAAAAACACACCCACAACAAAACAAACACACTTAAACATGTAAACGCACCCAAACACGTGCACACTCATTGATGGAAACACAACATGCCTCCACCGCATTTCCACATTTGCTGTCAGCTTTACTTTAGTGATCTAATGCTTGTGTATGAGTGCATGCCTGTGTGTGTCTGTGTTTGTGTGTGTTGAGTGCACAGACCTCCCAACTGTATGGAGTACTGAGAAGAGAGTGGTGTCAGACTTCACTGAGCCGCCCAACCCAATGGAGAAGTCTAGAACAAGCCATTAACATCTACGATTCACTTGGGTCTAGAATAGCTTTGAAATTTACAGCCGGGAAAACCTCCTGTGGCGTAAACCAGCTGATCAATCATGCCTGCTACACAGACAAAATATCTACAGATAGATAAATAGACAGACAGACAGAGAGAGAGAGAGAGAGAGAGAGGTGAATAAAGAAAAAACAGACAGACAGAGAGAGAGAGAAAGAGAGAGAGAGAGAGTTGATAAAGAAACAGACAGACAGACAGAGAGAGAAGAGAGGGGGGAAAAGAGGGTAGCAGAAGAATTCCAGCATCTCTGTTCCTAAGGCTTTGTAGAGGCTTAGTTAAATATTGATGATGTTTGGAGCAGCGTAGAGGCAAGTGGGACTCCGACAAACAGCAAACCCTTTCTACTGCGACGGGGCTCGTCGCGCACCCTCCTCTTCTCCGCTCTTCATTTGTCGGACCGACTCGCTTATTCAGCCCATCCATTATCTTTTTTTTGTGCGAATTTCCACCCCTCTTGCACCCTCCCTTTTTAAGTTGTCTGTTACGGGTGTCTGTCTGTCTGCATCTCTCCCTCTTTGGTTCTCTCCGTGTTCCCCTTTCCCTCTTCGGGCCTCTCTCCTCCTCCATGGTGTCTCACGCTCTTGACGTATCTCTTCTTTGCCTGGATGTGTCTCTCTATCAACCTCCCTCTCTCTCCTTCTTTCCCTCTCTCTCCTTCTCTCTCTCCTTCTCTCCCTCTCTCTCTCTCTCTCTCTCTCTCTCTCTCTCTCTCTCTCTCTCTCGCTCTCGCTCTCGCTCTCTCTCTGATGGCAGCCAAACGCTTTGATTAGAACGACAAATGAAAGCTAGCCTCCCCTTCTCATTGTTTCATTGTTGCGTCTCCTCTCTTCAGATGAAAACACACACCATGTGTGAGGAGCCAACACAGAGACATTGATCAGACACCTGCATCTCTCCAGATCATGCACTGCACACAGACACAATGAACCGAACACACACACACACATATCGCCCCCACCATCAGACACGTAGCTTTAATGAACCTTCTCATTTTGACGTCTATTTCTAGGAGATGAAGAGGCAGCACCCTCCTCTTCCTCAGCCTGAGGACCGGAGAGAGAGCCGAGCAGGGCTGTAGCTTCTGCCTCCACCATGGAGCCCTGATACACGGGGGCTGAGAGCAGGTCAGTGACGGTGTGCATGTGGACGTGTGCATGGCTCCCATTATGGAGGTGTGTTGGTTGTTGGTGGAGGTGAGTCTCTAATCTGGCTCAGCAGGGGTGACGCAGTAACACCCTGTCCACAGTCTAAAGAACACACAGTCTAATCCCATTAGCTGTGTGTGTGTGCGTGGTCAGTGTGTGTGGGTGTCTGTGTGTGTGTGTGTTGATATGATATGTCTTGTGGCTATATTTTTGAATTTCCTGTCGTTGTAACGGAGAGCCCTACAGACTAGATAGTGGAAGTAGAGACGTTTGAAAGACGAGAGAGAAAGACAGAGGGAGAGAGAGAGAAATAGAGAGAGAGAGAGAGAGAGGGGGTAAGAAAGTGGTGGAGTGGGAGAGTGAAAGAGCTGAGTAGGGCCTAATCTGTATGGGCTGCCATAGCCCATTAGCCTGTGTGTTTGTGTGTGTGTGTACAAGTATGCCCTTATTTGTTGCTCTGTAGCTACTCAGTTTGAATAATAGCCCCCACAGAACCATACATATTTTGTAGTATTAGATTAGAAGTACAGATATACTGGAATGGGAAATCGGATTGTTACATAGACCACTCTAAGCTGAAGGAGAAGAGAGAGAGAGAGACAGAGAGAGAGAGAGAGATACAAACACAGAGTGGAGTGACAGATTCTGACAAAGACTACTTACACTCACAGTAAGTGGCTAAATTCTATGGAAAGTGATGAAATATTTAACTTCCTTGTAAAGGGTACGGCACTCTTCCAGATCAAATTAATTATTTTTTTACATTAAATGAAAATATGTTTACGAAAGATTTGAAAGATTGGGACACTGATTACTGTTATGAGATAATATGGTTGTTTTACTATTGGCTTGTGTGTGTTTTATAATACATAATGTCTAATAATCCATGAAAGCAAAGCAACATGTACATACATTTCCAACATCTACTACTGTAGTTTAATCCAGATAAGATATTTAGGTTATGGCGTGTTTAGCTATTGTATTTTTTTAAACAGCCAGAAACAAGCATTCCGTCACTTTGAACACTACAAAGGCCTCCCACACCTATCCTTATCTCTGATTCAACATGATCAGATAGGTCAAAGCTCTCATTTATTGACATGATTTTTCCAGCCACCTGTCCACATCACTGACTTCTCAAAAGGCTATGGAGAAAGACAGGCTGCGTTCAATGAGTTGGAAGAGGAGTTTCCCCCCCCTTCAAAACAGTGGGAATGGTCTGCTGGCCGAGTGAATGATGAGAAGATGATAATTCAATGACTGGGTAGCTACGTTAAAGCCACTACCCAGTTTCTGGTCCCTTTTTGCCCGTGGTTTAGCCTGGTTCAGCTCTTTCTCTCTCGTGGCCATTGTGTAATGTGAGAAGGGTGAGATGGGACAGACAGATGGAGACACAGAGTGGCCATGACTCATATACAAGGTCTCTGGAGATACTCCTCCCTTCACTCTCTCGCGTCCTCTCCCTCTCCAAATATGTGTGTGTGTCCCCTCCTCAGGGTTCCATCTCTCCCCTCGCTGTCCTTCCTCATCCTCTCTCTGTTCCCCATCCTCAGACCCTCCTCTCCCCCTGAGTCGCCTTTCAGTTTCTGCCTCCCCTCTTCCTTCCTCTCTTCTTTATTCACTCTTCCTCTTCCTCTGTCCATTCTCTGCTTTCCTTCCTGCCACCCTCTTTCTTTATCGTTCTCCATCCCTCCATTCTTTCTGTCTCCCACACCCCCTGTGTGCTCTCCTTCTGAACTCCCTGCCCCGTCCCTCCATCAATCCCTCCCTCCCTCCCTCCCTCCCTCCCTCCCTCCCTCCCCCCTCCCTCCCTCCCTCCCTCCCTCCCTCCCTCCCTCCCTCCCTCCCTCCCTCCCTCCCCCCTCCCTCCCTCCCTCCCTCCCTCCCTCCCTCCCTCCCTCCCTCCCTCTCTCTCTCTAATGGACGGTTTTAATGCCTGATCATCAGTATAGTCTGTTTGTTGTGGCTTCCTGTAGCTGTGTCAAGTGGGAGTCCCAGAGACAGGGTAGAAGTCATTCATTCAGTCATTCAAGCCTTTTTAAATGCAAAACACCAATTCATTCATTCACCTAGTCACTAACTTGTTAGTAAATCTAATGCAAATTTCTGCAATAATCTTTACATCAAATCTTCGGAGCACTCGGTCAAAGCAGATCACTTTCTGAGGTGAGCCTTTAAGAGCCCTCTTAAGATTGATCAAACATTTAGGAGGGTCCACCACAAACTATAATGTGTAACAAACACTACTTAAGATCACCACACACTGTACACACACCATCCCTGTACACCACAGAAACAATAAGATCATAACCAGAAATTCAGCAATAACCAGACTTCAACTTTCTCAGACTCATTTCTAACGAGCACTTCACATAAGCATCCCACTGAGGGACCCATTTTCAGGAGACGCCACACCCTGTACTGACAATTAGGGACCGTATTAATTCAGGCTTATTGACATGATTGGCCATCAAAACCCTTTTAGCATGAGATCACCAGTCTGGCTGAGAGACGATTAGGACGTGGCCACAAGTGACATCCCCTTTTACCCCAACCCATCGCTAATGCTCACCCAGCTTAGTCTAAGATGAGAGAAATCAGAAATCCTACTTATCAGACTTTGGTTACTTTAATTTTGACTTTCTAATTAAGACAAGCAGAGTAAGCTATGACGAATGCCCTCTACTTTATCCACATAAATGTTCCCATAATTAACTGTGAATACTGTGTGTCTCGTGAGCAGTCCTGTTCCCCACCTGGGCCTACCCCTCATGGCGTAGTTCGAGTGGATGGCCATGTTGACCTATGCACTCACCCCTGTCCTGGCTGACCTTTGACCTCGTGCCCTCTGACCCACGCAGCCAGATGGAGGAGCGGGACCGTAGCCGCTCTCCCTCCCGCAGGACCAGCCGGGTGGAGCAGGTGGTGGGGAGGTGGCTCCGACGTTCCAGGGACTCAAGCAGCAGGTCAGAATTCCTTTAGGTTCATGTGTATCTCAATTTGACTTAAGAGCGCAACATTCTACATCGGAGGCGTTATGATGTAAAAGACTAGTAGAGATTAACGCCGCATATGGAATTGCATATTGGTGACTTTCGAAAAACAGCTGACAGCCTCCACAAAATACCAAAATAAACATTAAGTTGATAAACAGACTTCCTTCATGTACTGTTAATTATTACTAGACGCCAGCTGTTAACAATTACAACTCTGTCAGCATGGCAGCTTGTTTAAAAGAGTACACAAACACAAGCACATTGCAGTGCTTCAAAATCAATCTATTTCTGTAAGTATCAGTGTGTATCAGAGTGTTAGGTGCAAACCAGATGGGTCGTGTCTGACACGTATCCATGAGTTTCCATCTTGCCCGTCCTTGTTCTCCAGAGAGAGGATCCTGGTGGACGGGAAGGCCGGGGAGGCCGGAGCGTCGGACCAGAGGAACTATCCGGTGCGCCTGACGGTTCAGATCCTGAAGGACCCCCTGCTCAACTCCCACGGGCTCAGCCTGTCTCCTCAGACCCCCATTCTGGTGCAAGATGTCCACCCAGGTAGGGTTTAGAACCACGTTTAGAACCACGTTCAGGCCATATTACAAACGGCCGTGTTCGTTGACTATTTGTATAAAATGTATGTACTTACCAGCTTGAAGTTGGGAAGAAACTCATACGCAAATGAAAAATTGTCAACTTTCATAAAAGGAGTTTAACAGAGAATGTAATGAGGCAACGGGAGTATTATATATATTTTTTACTGCGCTTAACCTCTGCCCGTCATACACACACAAAAGTAACATACTGTGACACTAATCTGTTGTCCCAGGAAGAGTGAGGGAAAGGTCTTCTTTGCTGAGGCAAGGCTGCAAGTTGCCTCAGGACCTACCAACTGCCATAATCAAATGTACCTCATTGCCCATGACAGTGTGTCCATGTGACAATACACCAGCTGCCTTCTCTAGAATCTGAAAGAGTAACTTCAAAACCCAATTCTGTCTCAGTCCGCCTCTTCAGATATGTATCAACTATTTTTTTTAAAGCTTTTGGTAAAAGGTGCTGAGTAGGGAATGTTTCATGAATATTTTTATGGGCTTCCTAAATCAAAGTACCTAAAAAACAAACTCATACATTAAGTAAATTAAGTCCGGTGGTTATGTACTCAGTTGCAAATCTCTTAATGGCATTTTTTATTCAGTGGAACACTAGCCTATGCAATGAATGGTGATAGAATCCGTTTGTCATGTCAGAGAGTTTGACTGACTGTCATATAAAATGTTTTACAGTGTTTCGTGGAACCCATTAGGGGTTTCTGTTAAGACTTGTGGTGATGGGAATAGGTATAAGATATTGCTGAGGTTGTGGAAGGAACTGGTATGGTCACAAGAATTACAGGAAACAGGGAAAATAATGGTCGGGTGAATCAATAGCAAAGTTCCCATCAAACGTGCTACGAAGATTGACCTCTTGGGTGGTTAAAAAGATCACATCCCAAAAGTAGATAACACATTCCATATAATACATATACGGTGTATCATATATTAAGATTCCAGAGCTTTATTGAGATATCCCAAAATGATTCACAAAATCACAAACTAATCTGACCCCCGTAAAAGAACAGGAATGTTGTGTACAGCTATATGTGTTGGCATGTGTGTGCATTTGTTTGAGTGTCGTCCATTACGTAGGCCACGGGGGTCTTAGTTGGGAGACAAGTGTTTATAGCTCAGTGCCCAGCCTGTCACCATCTGTCCCTGCCTGTCATCTTGGTGCTCACACTGTGGTCCTGCTAAGCTCTGGCTGTCCACCTGCCCCTCTCCCTCTCCCCTCCCTCTCCCTCTTCATCTCCCTCACCCTCTCCATCTCCATCTCCCTCCCTGACTGTCTGGGGGAGGGGATTCATTTTCACACTGAAATAGGAAGTTGTTATGGATTGTGTTATGTTGGGGGAGGACACACACACGGATGTTTGATGTGTTGTCACTGGTGAACTTGATGTGATGAGGATTATATGTGTGTGTGTTTGTGTGTTTGTGTGTGTGTGTGTGTGTGTGTGTGTGTGTGTGGTTAGGAGGTCCTGCTGATGGTCGACTCATCCCCGGCGACCAGGTCGTAAAAATCAACAATGTAGCCGTTGATGACCTGACCCCGGAGCAAGCTGCTGACATAATCAGGTACTCACTCACTCACACACACACACACACACACACACACACACACACACACACACACACACACACACACACACACACACACACACACACACACACACACACCTACACACACACAGACCTGTTTGTCATTTCAGTCATGTCCTCCCCTGTCTCCATACTCACGTAATCTTGTCTCTCTCTCTTTAGGGAATGTCAGGACTCAGTGACAATGACTGTCCTGCGAACCACAGTGGTGAGTGACACACACACACACACACACACAGGTATATGTATATGCACACATGCACACCAAAAATAGGCATGCAGGAACTTGTCACCCACACACAGGATGCAGAAGTGCTGTTGTCATCGAGCCTATTTTAGATCTGTCATCATAGTTGGAAGATTGCGGTGCTCACACACACACACACACACACACTAATTCAGGAGGCCAAGGTCTCACTTAATCATCGTAAAAGTGACAACACTGAGTCCCTCCCCCCAGAGACCTTGATGGAGAGCCTTGCACCTGGACACAAACACTATCATGTCTCATGTGTCTCGTAATCATCGTGTGTATAGGTGTCTGTTCTTCTGAGTGTACTGTATGTTTGTGTGTGTTTGACATGAAGAACAGAAATGGCTAGAGTGACTCTACGAATCCATCTAAATGAGATGTTCCTGTCCGGCGGAAAGCCGGATGGTATCTGCTGTATTCGTCTTTCCCTGGTCTGATATCACTTTGAGTGGAAAGCGCTTCAAAACAGCTCCCTCGTTCAGTTGCACTGGGTCTCTAACATTGATCTGTTTTATGTGAGAGCTATAAGGATTTAACAACCGTCTTCATAGAATCTTAATCTAGCGTTCCCCAGTGAAGCTAACGTTGTGGTGACGTTATTCGCCTCTAAATCTGTGTCCCGGTCTGCAGGGACCCAAGTCTTCCTTCATCACTCCAGAGAAGAGGGCCAAACTCAAGTCCAACCCGGTGAAGGTACGCTTCGCAGAGGAGGTCGCAGTCAACGGACACTCTCAGGTAAGACTTCAAAGCCCCCCGCCTGCATGTCAGGCCAGGCTCCGTGCATTCCACTGGAACTCTGGACGGCATCGGTCTTTTACGGTGTGCAGCTCTGGCTGCTTGTGATCTTCATCCTATAAATATCCTTTTGAACTCTCATTGCGCGGTTTAGAGTTCCCATCCTCCCAGTGGATTTATAAATAAATACTATGGATCCGAAAACCGCACAAGCGGACTGGGCTGCCATTCTTTTTCTTGGACAGGAGGGATCGATCTGTCCCTGTCACGTTTCCCTTCCTGAACAACAGTGATTAAAGGACAATAAATCCCCCGTTAGAGACAGGATGGAGGGAGAGGGGGTGGAGAACAAGAGGAGGTGGGGAGGAAAAGGGAGAGAACGGTGAGAGGAGAGAGCAGAAGGGAGTGGAGGAGAAAGCAAGAAAGAGAGCAGGATACGGAATCAGGCCAGGGACAGAGAAGTGAGGGAGGGAGAGGGAAGTGATGTCACAGAAACATGGAGAGAGAGACCTAATTGTGACGTGCACAGCATTAGGGAAGATTTGAGGGAGGCGGGCAGAAGGATGCAAGCAGAATGAAAGAGACAGAACTCTATTAACAGATTATGTCCCTGTAGACGCACAGCTTCAGCTTCTTGTTCCACTTGCTCTCTCTCTCTCTCTCTCTCTCTCTCTCTCTCTCTCTTTCTCCCTCTCTCGCTCTATATTTCCTGCTTACCTAATGAGAAAGAAGTCAAATTTCCCTTCTTGTGTAATGTTGGTTGAATGCATAAATCATCCTCGTTCTTATTCCCCTGTCCTCCTTCCTCTTTTCCATCCCTCTGTTTCTCTATGACCCTGCTCTGACTCCTGCACTGTCTCCAGGGCAACTCTCTGCTCTTCCTGCCCAACGTTCTGAAGGTGTACCTCGAAAACGGCCAGACCAAGGCCTTCAAGTTTGAACCCAACACCACCGTAAAGGTACCTAACCCAACATACACATTGAGGCTGGGAAAGAACACAGTCGCTACTAGAACACCGCCGTGTGACGCACAACACCAGCACACAACTCGTACGCGGTGCTATTAAAAGCACAATACAAGCCCATGTAAGCTGCTTCCACAGCACTTCTGTCATATTTCCTGCAAATGTGGGATGATGTCTGTTTCTCTGGCCACTGCTAGGACATCGTGATGACTCTGAAAGAGAAGCTGTCCCTGTCACGTATCGAGCACTTCTCTCTAGTGCTGGAGCAGCAGTACAGCATTACCAAACTCCTGCTCCTACACGACGAGGAGAGGATCCAGCAGGTACACTGCACACACACACACAGTTCCACACGCTGTACTGCGCCAAATAGGACGCACACACTCACAAGCACATAACTCATTTGACCAGTTTCGAAACAATCACCGACCATTCATTCCTGAACGTGTGTGTGTGTGTGTGTGTACTACAGGTGGTCCAGAAGAGGGAGTCTCATGACTTCAGGTGCCTGTTCCGTGTGTGTTTCATGCCCAGAGAGCCTCAGGACATGTTACAGGATGACCCCACAGCTTTCGAGTACCTCTATCTGCAGGTGAGTGGATGTGAGGGAGCGAGTACCTCTATCTGCAGGTGAGTGGATGTGAGGGAGCGAGTACTTCTATCTGCAGGTGAGTGGATGTGAGAGAGCGAGTACCTCTATCTGCAGGTGAGTGGATGTGAGGGAGCGAGTTCCTCTATCTGCAGGTGAGTGGATGTGAGAGAGCGAGTACCTCTATCTGCAGGTGAGTGGATGTGAGAGAGCGAGTACCTCTATCTGCAGGTGAGTGGATGTGAGGGAGCGAGTACCTCTATCTGCAGGTGAGTGGATGTGAGAGAGCGAGTACCTCTATCTGCAGGTGAGTGGATGTGAGAGAGCGAGTACCTCTATCTGCAGGTGAGTGGATGTGAGAGAGCGAGTACCTCTATCTGCAGGTGAGAGGATGTGAGGGAGCGAGTACCTCTATCTGCAGGTGAGTGGATGTGAGGGAGCGAGTACCTGTATCTGCAGGTGAGTGGATGTGAGAGAGCGAGTACCTGTATCTGCAGGTGAGTGGATGTGAGGGAGCGAGTACCTCTATCTGCAGGTGAGAGGATGTGAGGGAGCGAGTACCTGTATCTGCAGGTGAGTGGATGTGAGGGAGCGAGTACCTCTATCTGCAGGTGAGTGGATGTGAGGGAGCGAGTACCTCTATCTGCAGGTGAGTGGATGTGAGGGAGCGGACGTGTGCGGAAATGAGGATGAGGAGTACTGTGCCTTTAACAAAGTCTCACGCGCGTTACCCAACAGACATGTTTACACAAAATACATCTATATTTTTGGATGACCTATAAGTGAAAATGGCACGAGTCATGGGTTTAGATGTTTATGCTAGCGTGTACAGGGATGTGTGTACAGGGATGTGTGTACAGGGATGTGTGTACAGGGATGTGTGTACAGGGATGTGCGTATTAGATGTGTATGCTAGTGTGTACAGGGATGTGCGTATTAGATGTGTATGCTAGTGTGTACAGGGATGGGCGTATTAGATGTGTATGCTAGTGTGTACAGGGATGGGCGTATTAGATGTGTATGCTAGTGTGTACAGGGATGTGTGTACAGGGATGTGTGTACAGGGATGTGTGTACAGGGATGGGCGTATTAGATGTGTATGCTAGTGTGTACAGGGATGTGTGTACAGGGATGTGTGTACAGGGATGGGCGTATTAGATGTGTATGCTAGTGTGTACAGGGATGTGTGTACAGGGATGTGTGTACAGGGATGGGCGTATTAGATGTGTATGCTAGTTTGTACAGGGATGTGTGTACAGGGATGTGTGTACAGGGATGGGCGTACAACACGTGTGTGTTTCCAGGGCGTGAACGACGTGCTGCAGGAGAGGTTTGCGGTGGAGATGAGGTGTAACACGGCCCTCAGACTAGCTGCCCTGCACATCCAGGAGAGACTAGCCAGCTGCGGACAGTCCCCCAAGACCAACCTGAAGATCATCACGTGAGTCGCACAAGCTCAGGCACATACTCCCACAATGCACTGCAAGTACGGACACAGGCACAAATGGTTTACACACACACACACGATGTACACACGCAGCGCTCTTTCTGCACCCTCTTACGCACACGCGCGCTGGACGGTTCTGAACTCACCTGTAGGAAAACATGGGGCATCGAGAACTTTGTGTCGTCCACCCTACTGAGGAACATGAGGGAGAAGGATCTGAGGAAGGCTATTGGCTACCACATGAAGAAGAGCCAGGCACAGATTGAGCCCAAGCAGAAGGTGCTCACGGCCAATCAGGCGAGGACTAACTACCTGGAGGAGCTGAGCGACCTGAAGTCCTTTGGGGGGAAGTCCTTCAGCGCCACCATGATGGTAGGAGAGAGAGAGAGAGAGAGAGAATACAAAACTGACAATACTTCCTGATAAAAAAAATATTGTGAAAATGAAGACACCCGTCCTCCTTCCTTATTAACCGTACACAAGGCGCCCCCTCCCCAATGAGTCTTTCACCTGTAAAAAAACTTGCTATGCAACTCAAGTACCCCCCACCCCCTTCACGTGCACACCGTCTCTCCCCACCACCCCCCCACCCCACCCAACCCCCCCAACCCCCACCCCACCAACAGCTGCAGGACAGGGAATCCATGGTGACCCTGTTGGTGGGCGCACGCTACGGCGTGAGCCAGGTGGTCAACCACAAGCTGAGCATCATGACCACGCTGACCGAGTTCTGCAGCATCACGCGCATCGAGCTGCTTCCCGAGTCGGAGCGCGTGAGCCTGGTCAAGATCTACCTGCAGGAAATCAAGGTCAGGTCAAACACACACGCATACACACACACACACAGAAGCATACTATCTCTGTCACACACACGAGAGACAAAGACACACACGCTACACTTACTGTATATACGAATACACTCAACACTACATTTTTCATTCTATATTCATTACATTTGCCTGAGTTGGGAAAGAAAGCTTGTTAGGAAAGTCACCCTGTAGCCAAACATCTAAATTGGGCTCAAAATCAATATCCAACCTGCTGAGTTGAATAATATAACCTTTAAAGTCTTCTCTCTCCTCCTCTTCTCCTCTGCTCCAGCCCATAACTCTGCTGTTGGAGTCTGTAGCAGCCAAGGACCTCTCCTGTCTGGTGGCTGGCTACTGTCGTCTGCTGGTCGACCCCAACATCAACATCTTCCCCTGGACACACCCCACCAGGAAACACCGCGTGTCGGCAGAGGAGGGTACAAACACTTGCACCCACCCTCAACCCCATTAGCTGCAAACTAAACTCGCTACCTTTACCATTTCTCTGAAAACTACCCCCACCTTCTTTTTCATCCAAATTAACCACCTTACTGCTTTTGTCACAAACCACGAACGTGGGCCATTGCGCTAAGGCCAACTGGTATGCCTTGATTTAAGGCCTTTTGGATGATGAGTTCAATTCTGTAAGAGCCATGAGCCATACATTGACATAGAACATTGTATAGAGATGAGGGAGAAGACGGTGTCTGAAACTATACTGCCATTTCTGGTACACTGATCGATGATACTTTGATATCATGTAGATCCGATTCCAGGGAGGACATACATTTGGTCTGTTGAAAGTAACAGGAGAAGATGTAGTCGGAGGTTTCATGTTGTGTTCTGAGTGTGTGTCTGTGTGTGTGTCTGTGTCTGTGTGTGTGTCTGTGTGTGTGCAGGTTACGTGTCGCGTTGTGGCAGCGATACCGACGACTCGTCAGATCTGGACATGGACACTCTGGTCACCCTCGTGTCCTACAACAAGCAGCCCAGGCCCAGGTCCACGTCGGACCCCGAACAAGCCAGGGAGCAGCTAAAGAAGAAACGGAAAGAGCGGGAAGAAAAGAGGAGGGTGCGGAGGAAGGAGAAGCCGTGTCAGGAACCTGGCGAGAGACAGGAACGGGAGAAGGAGGAGAAGAACGCTGAAAGGGTTTCTTCTGAAAACGGAGAGAACGAGAAACCGGTGGAGGGAGGAGGTGATAAGGAGGGGACGGGGGAAGAGAGAATGCAGGGGGCTGGAGAAGGACGACACGAGAGAGAGGAGGAGACTGGGGATGGAGTGGGGAATGAGGAGGCGGGGGGAGGAGGAGCAGAAATGGGGATCAAGAGAGTGGTGGGGGAGAGAGGAGGAGAAGGAGAGATGCTAGCCGTGGAGGACCACCCCTCTGTGTCGGAGGCGTCTGAATCCTGTAGGACGGACTCGCGCTTCATCACCAGCGTCTCCAGTGACTCACTGGACGCCCTAGAGGAAGACGACCTCATTTCCTGTTCCTCCTCCGCCCACCATCACATTTACTCCCATTCTTATCCCCCCCCTCAGCCCCACCTCCTCTCTCCCCCTGCCCCACATGCCCATCCCCTCTTCCGCCTCACAGTTGACCCCCCCCCATTCCAGGTGGGAACCGTCTGCACCCCACCAGGTGAGAGAAGGGGGACACAGGACGCCCAATGACGAGGACGACCCCCACCTCTCCCCCGCGGACATGACCTTTGACCCCGTGTCGGACAACTTCATGTGTTTTGCCGAGCTTTCCCGCATGTTGGACTACCTGCCGAGCCCCCCCGAGGCCAGCGAGGACGAGGACGAGGCGGAGAGGAGGGAGATGAATGACACGTCAGAGACTGGGGGCGAGGAACGAGACAAAGGCCAGAAGGAGAGCACACAGGGGGTGTGGGAGGGTTGTCTTGAGCGCCTCCACACGTCTCCTTCCACCCCCTCCCAGCTAGACTGCGTGTTCAACTTTGAGCAGAGCGACGCCAGGTGTTACTACAACATCTGCTCGAACGTCACCCCGGATAGCGCTCACAGCCTTTCCCGCCTCCACAGCGACCGCAGCCCGGCAGCGGTAGAGGCCGAAGAGCAGGAGGAGGAGCAGGGGGAGGAGCAGGGGGAGGGGCAGGGGGAGGGGCAGGAGGAGGCGCAGGAGGAGGAGGCAGGAGGAGGAGCAGCAGCAGGAGGAGGAGCAGGAGGAGACGCGGCCTCTGGAGCTGGAGTCCGTGCCCATCCTCCAGCCACCACCCGGTTTTGGAGACAGCAGTTCGGAGGAGGAGTTCTTCGACGCCAGCGACCGCTTTGCCTCGCCCGAAGACCCAACGTCGGGAGCCGTGCCTCGAGGTGAGTGGGGGTGGGGGGGGCAGGCTGGGGGTGGTGCTGGAAGGGTCTGTCTCTCATACTGTAAAAAAAATATTGGGGGGTCTAGAGGTCTGTCAACTAAGACACCCGAAAGAGCACTAGTATTATGAGGCGCTGCACATTTAAAACCCAATTAGCAGTAAAAGATTAGGAGATCGAGGAGGTTGGAGTGTAATTATTCACAGTGACCTGTGTGGTTCTCCAAGGAGGAACATTTGATTACATTTATTTTGACTTGAATCATTCTTATTCCAGATTTTGCCGCAGAGATGAGAGAAGATAGTGGAAGTGTGAGCCCGAGCGATATCGGAATCAGCATTCCAGAACAGCGGCGGGACGGAAAAGAGGATGAAGGCGGAAGCGAGGAGGAGGGAGGAGGAAGAGAGGCGAGGGCCAGACTGAGGAGAAGGTCCAGAAAGCGACGATCCTTCATGGAGACAAACTTCACCTCCAGAGTGTCCTTCCCAGAAACAGACCCCGACAACAACCAAGACCAGGACCAGCATCCTTACCAGAACTCGGGCCAGAAGAACCACATTGCTCAGGTCGATGACAGCCAGATGCTGACCTCTGACCCAGAACCTTCTGAACAGACCCAGGTGATCTACAGACAGTGATGAATCGTAACTATTTCATTAGTACCCTGTTGTGGTGTCAATAGGTGTAGAAGTAGATAGATATCATGGTGCATGTCAATGAGCACTGTTCTTGACATCCAACCCTAATCTAATCTATTGTCTTAGAACCCGTCTCCCACCGTCTCCTGCCTGAAGCACACAGAGGGGGAACCGGCCCAGATGGAGTCCAAGCCCATCCTCACCATGCCCAGCCGACACCGGGACCCAGACGAGGACAGGATGGACCTCCTGAGGAGCTCCAGGTCCAGGCAGCAGGAGATGGAGATGGAGCCAGACGCCATGGAGTTCAAATCGGTCACGGCTCTGGTGACGGCAGCCTGCCCCTCCATCTCCGCCGTCCGCTCCAGGGTGGAGCCCGACGGGAAGGAGAGCGCCGACCGAAGAGGGGATGGGGAGGAGGAAGAGGAGGGGGATGAGAGAGGGGGGGTCATTGAACGGCGGAGCCTGTGCTGGTCACATGTTCCTGGCTGAGATCCTGGAAGAGGAAGAGGAGGAGACGGTAGAGGAGGAAGGGAGCAGGGAGAAGGCAGGAGAGGAGGAAGATAGAGGGGAGGACAAGAGAGGTAAGGAAACAGGAGACGAGAAGGAGAGAGGGGAGGAGACAGGAGAGGAGGAGACAGGGGAGGAGACAGGAGAGGAGAAAGGGAGTAGGGGAGGAGACAGGAGAGGAGGAGACAGGAGAGGAGACAGGAGAGGAGACAGGTATAGGGGAGGAGACAGGAGAAGAGGAAGACAGAGTGCCCTCACCCAGCACTGAAGAACCAACTGTATTTGCTGAAGAGGGACTTCAGACCAATAACCCACTTCACTGTTTCAACAAAGAGGAAAAGGGTGAGGATGTTCCTGTCAGATCTCTTCCAAGACTCTCATCCCCTACTTCCCATAACAAGGCGTCTGGGGCTGGTAGAGTTGTGAGGAGGAATTTTATCCCCCCAAGGCATCCACCACCACCGCCACCCACCCCCACACTACCTCCACTCCACGACCTCTCTACACCTCACTTACCCCACCCAGAAAGAGGGCAGGGGGGCAACAGAGGCATGGAAGAACACATGCCAACCAATCCCCCTAATCCTTACCTAGAGCCAGTATATGATGGTTTCTTAACCAAGATCCACAGCGGAGAATTACCAAATGGTAAACAGAGCGAGAGTGGGAGAGCGTCTGCTGAAACCAGTTCTGTCCCCACTATAGCTGTTCATACTGCCACTGAGAATATCGTTGGCTCCATTTCTTCCATCCGCGGTGATGGAGCGACTAGTAGCTTGATTTCTTCTTATGCTATTGATGAAGCAAATGTTCCTAGCGTCAATTTGGTAACCGCTAGTGATGATGAAGGCAACGCTAACATCTGTGATATCAGCTTGGATCGTGCTACCACTGCTAACGTCGAATCCCCTGCAAACGTTCATCCTCTGACTGCGCACATTCATTCAGTAACATCAAATACAGATTTTGCTGCCACCATAAACTCCATTACAGCAAAGCTCGACGCTACAGCAGGCATCAAACCCACGCCGGTCAGCCCTGCTTCCTCTGTGGCTAATCTCAAAGCCTCCATCCTACCGGATTCTCTCGCTGACACTAGCATGGAGGCTAATGCTAGCACAGCTAATGACAATGTTGACACAGCTAAGCCTAAGGTGGCAATTTTCCACAAGCTTCCCAACGAGTCTCTGTCACCTTCTGGGTTCCTTCTCCAGCCATGCTCCCGCGGCATCATCGGCGGTCGCTTGTCGGCTTCCACCCTGCGGGGGAAGATCCAGAGCCTGCCTCTGTACTTGTCACGTTCCCAAGAAACCCTGAGCCAAACCGGGCTGGGGAGCACAGTCAACAGCCCCTCCAGAGAAGTCATCACAAAGGTCACTGCTGAAAATAAGGTCGGCAATGTCAAGGACACAAGTCAGGTAGAATCGGCAGAGTCGGACGATTCTGAGGTAACGCTGACGGGGTCAGATGTGGAAGGGGAAGTGTTCATAGAAACCACGGGGGCGCAGATCACGCGGTCGACTGTGTCGGAGGTCAAGGAGGTGGTGGAGAAGGTGGTGATGGTCTATGAAAGCCCTCCCCTGCCAATCTGCAATGAGCTCAGACCTCTGAATCTAGACTCGAAAACGAACATTTCTAAGGCAAAAATAGACACCTCCAGAAATAAAACGGACATCTACAGACTCCAAATGAACAACCCCGTCCATCCTGTTCCTGCTGCAATAGTGGTGACCACGCAGAGTCTTAACGGTCCAGGCCTCAGCTTCCCTAGCATGGCAGATCCAGTGTGGGGTAGCAGTGTCACTTCTAAAGACCTCTTTAAGCCTGCAGGAGGAGACTCAAGCCAGGTCAAATTACTGAGCACGAGCTGTGGAGTGTTCACTGTCTGTGAGGCCCAGCCGAAGACTCAAAGCCAGGTCCACCCGGAATCTTCCCCACCGATAAAGCCTGATTTTGGGTGTAGCTCTATTCTGGCATCTGGGTGCGAGTCTGTGCTGGAAGGTGTTCAGACTCCCCTGGACGCGTGTGGGTGTCCCATGGTCTATACCAACTGCTTCAGCGGGGGGGACAGCTTTGACGACGAGCTGACCGTTTACGAGTTCTCCTGCCGCACGCAGAGTGACGTGACGCATGCCTCCGGGGTGCTTCCTCTGATGACCTCTCACCCTTCCTCCTCTTTCCTTTCCTCTTCTCCTTCCGCCTCCCTCTCTCCCTCCTTCCCCCGATCGGTCATCCCTCCCTCCTCCTCCACCGAAGTTAGCCCCCTCCTTTCCCCTTTGGAGTCATCCAACTGCTTCTTGTCCGAGGCGCACAAAGAGACCATCAACCGACTGCGCCAACGCCATTATCCGGCCCCGCCGGCGGGTTTCCAGACACTCCGCGGAGATGTAGACCAGCTGCTCTCCATCTTAGAAGGCGGGGCCAGGGGAGGACGAGGGGGGAGGCACCCCAGGGACAGCTGCCCCTGCCCACTTCAGCGAGAACAAGCGGACGCTGCACGGGGAGGCTCGCCGGCTGATGGCAGGCTGCCAGAAGGTGGTGAGGGTGGGCCAGAGCCCCGAGGAGATGCTCCTCTCCCTGGCCGACAGCTTCCAGACCCTGGTGGAGCTGGCCGGGGTGTGCCTCTGGTTCTCTGGCTGCGACCGCTGCGACAGGCGGAACAGCGAAGCGGTGGCCGGTTTGGCGGACGTGGCGCGGGCCTTCCGGGAGTTTGCACTGGCGGCGGAGAGGGCCAGCGGGAGACGGACATGTCACGACCTCAGCACCAAGCTGCTGGCCAAACAGTGCACAGCACTCACCGCCTCCGTCTTCTGCCTCACCCAGCTGTTTCGTACTCTCACGGCCCTTTGAATGATGTAGCTGGCTGCCTATTTAACCTTTAACTCTGAGGGAGGTCTGACCCTTGACGGGTCAAACACGAGGATTACATGTAGTGACTAGATGACAAGTTCTAAAGACCCGTTGGTTGTTTTACAGCCTCTGTGATGTCAAAGTTGCCGTAGTGATTAATCACTAACACCCGGACATCCCAGACCCAATGAGACATTCCTTATGGTGTCATAACAAACCATAAGGCCTCCTCTAGTGCTTGTGGTTGACCTAAACAGTGGCATAATGTGCATTGGTCCCTAACTGGTCAGTCACTCAGTAGTACAAACTGTGTAATAAAGTGTCACACTGTCATAAAGGCCACATGCAACGACAATCGCTAGACTCAAAGCAAACCTGCCTGTGTTACAGTATTTAAGTATTTATATTTGAATATACTATATATTTATTGATCTATTTATTTTTTATCTTTCATGTTATTGGTTTGGTAGTTATCAAACAGGAAAACGGAGGAGAATCTCGAGGAAAACAGAACGAACAAGGAATGTTTACAAAAAATGTTTTAGACAAGAAAAGGATTTACACACACACACACACACACACATGAACAGGGGTGTGCTTGGAATCACTTTCCAATTTCAGACTTGGTCTGTGATTTCCTGTCTGTCACAGCGCTGACTGTTCCAGTGGACGAAAGTAGCAGACTGAACATGAATGGACTGTTTAAGTATAAATGTTTCTGGGAGCTCTGTTTGATATTGTATAAACACCAGCTCAGTGCTTATTAATGTGTATGACTTTTTCAAATGGGTGGATAAGGAAGTGATTGATGTCTTTCTTATAATTTGTTGTTGTCTTTTGCACAGGCAATGGTTATGAACAGTTTGGAGACGTTAGAATGGCTGCCACATACAGAGAATGATTGTAGTGGGGGTTGGCTGTGCTGCTTTCAAAATGTCAAGGGTGACCAGGGCGGAAGATATTTCTGGAAATAAATACAGAATTGAACTTATTCACTGCAGAAATTCAGTTTCTCAACAAAGCAGTACTTCAAACTTAGTCACCAGGCCAGTTAATTATATCATTTTAATGACATTCCAAACATGTATTTATTATTTCGTTTTTGTTTTCTATTTTTGTTCCTTCACAAACCAAATAAAAGAATCATATTTAGCATGGGTTATGTTTCATAAAGTGATACATTTTGGTCATAAAATGTTCACATAATTGCTTTAGGAAGAATAAACCTTCGAAATGAAGAGCTAAAATATGCTTTCAATTCATCTATGCCCACAAAGCATGCCATATTTAAACCATGTCTGCATTGTTGTAATATCAGGGATCAAGAGTGACTGAAGAAGTTATACGCCTGCTTTTGCTTTGTGATGCTTTGAGTCCCCACCATTAATAAAAAAATACAAAAACAATTACATTGTCAAACGTATTTGCCTTCTAGCACAAAAAGGTCATATTTGATAGAGAGGTGTTTAGTTTGTATTCACACTAACGATAGGTTTCAGCGCAATTGCGTTTACAAGCTGTATTTGAAGTTACAATATGCGAATGGTTTATCACACAAGTTACATCTAACCAACCAAATACGATCATATCCACAAATACAATACTTGGAAGACGTCTCAAAAGATCAGGTCCTACCGAGATTTGAACTCGGATCGCAGGATTCAGAGTCCTGAGTGCTAACCATTACACCATAGAACCGCTTAGTTACTATGTCGAGGGACATGGGTACTCACCTGACGGTTAATATCTGAATGGTTTATCACAAAAGTCACATCTAACCAAATACGATCATATCCACAAATACAGTACAGCTCAAAAGTTCAGGTCCTACCGAGATTTGAACTCGGATCGCAGGATTCAGAGTCCTGAGTGCTAACCATTACACCATAGAACCGCTTAGTTCCTATGCCGAGGGGCATGTCTACTCAACTGACGGTTAATATGCGAATGGTTTAGCAGAAAAGTTTCATCTAACCAACCAAATAGGCCCTACGATAATATCCACAAATACAATACTTGGAAGACATCACAAAAAGTTCAGGTCCTACCGAGATTTGAACTCGGATCGCAGGATTCAGAGTCCTGAGTGCTAACCATTACACCATAGAACCGCTTAGTTACTATGTCGAGGGACATGGGTACTCACCTGACGGTTAATATCGGAATGGTTTAGCAGAAAAGTTTCATCTAACCAACCAAATAGGCCTACGATAATATCCACAAATACAATACTTGGAAGACATCACAAAAAGTTCAGGTCCTACCGAGATTTGAACTCGGATCGCAGGATTCAGAGTCCTGAGTGCTAACCATTACACCATAGAACCGCTTAGTCCCTAACCTGAGGGACATCTGTACTCACTTGACGGTTAATGGTGGTGGGTTAACAGAAGGTGGTGAGGGTGGGCTAGTTAGATGGAGCCCCTTCTATATCTGGTTGACGGCTTCCAGACCCTGTTAGAGCTGTCTCTGGTTCAGGCTGCGACCGCTGCAACAAGCGGAACAGCGAGGAAGCACTTGGGAAGATTTCAGGCTTGGTCTGTGATTTCCTGTCAGTTACAGGACTGACTTTTCCAGTGAACGAGGACAGTAGTACACTGATTGTAAATGGACAGTTTGCAAAACCAAAATCATTTCCTTGTGTTGCTTGAACTGTATTGATATGTTATGAAACCAAATAATGACTTATATGTATAACGGGTGATTAAAGTAGTCTAGTCACATGTTTAAACATTGCCATTGAAACCACGGGAACTTGAAACGCACAGATTTATGACTATCTTTCTACTTCAAAAACGTTCAGGTCCTACCGAGATTTGAACTCGGATCGCAGGATTCAGAGTCCTGAGTGCTAACCATTACACCATAGAACCAGATACAATAACATACCCATTAAAGGGTTAATTTAGACATACACACATTCGGAAGGCCTGCCCAAAACGTTAGGCTACTTCGTTGAAAAATGATTTGGATTATTTGATAGTCTAATACAAAATCCAAGACGATCTCAACATGCAATATTCTTTCCTTCGTTCTAATGCAGTAAGATAGCCTACCTGAGGTTGTCATCATGGGTTGTCTGTAAGCAGTGATTCATGTAACTTTCAGTTTATTTAGACTTTAGAGTAGGCCCATTGGAATGTGCAGCCTAGAACACAATATTTCAAGCAAAGAGCCTATTGACAGACCTGTGGCAGCTGTAGCAAGTCTAACATTAAAGTATAGGCCTACAAAATAATATTGTGCAATTGCTAGTTTGGATAAACGGCCTGATAGTTGGTCAAAGAAGGTGTAGGCTACCTACGTTTGTAGCAAAGAGGGACGGACCTTGACCATCAACTCATCCTGAAATTAAGAACTGTTACACATTTTAGTTGGAGCATATACTATGATCTTACGATCCTCACGTATTGCTAGAAAGACACACAATTCTGTTTATATCACAGTCAACGAGTGAGACACTATTCAGTAGCAACATAGTCTGTCGGAGAATCCACAAAGACAGGCAGAGAACAATGCGACGACATGATTTTATTGAACTGTACGATCGAAATTCATATTCAACCAGACAACAAACACATTGATAGTTTATCCACACAGTATCACCTTCCCAGGGTTTGAAGCAAAGAAAATTTGGCCAGTACGGGTATCGAACCCGCGACCTTGGCGTTATTAGCACCACGCTCTAACCAACTGAGCTAACCGGCCATGCTAATTACTAATTGAAATACAATTTTACAGTTCAAAGTCAGTGCCTAGTATTTGGGTTCACAGACATTTGGTGTCCGTAGATTCAGTCACAGTTTGTTAATTGTTGGTTTTCTACAATATTACTTCTGTTGTGTTCTGTTGTGTTCACAGTACAAAGCAAGGCCGTAGCCATGGAGATGGGGAGACGAATTACATGTTTTATGATCATTTTGGACAGCGTGCTGCATGTCTGTCGTAGCATAGCACATTTATATTGTAGCCTATTAAAATGTTTATATCAATATATTGTGAGGAAACATTTTGACCAGATTTGAATATATATAGCCTATGATTACGGTTTTGGTACAAAGAACAGATTGCGGGGAAATGTGTAGGCTATATGTGCCTGTTGAGATACATCATATCACCGCCTGGTGGCAATCAATGACAATAAAAGTAACGTGAACGCCTCAAATATACTTGACTGGGTTTGTATGAGATTGCAGGATAAAGGTAGGCTACAGTTTAGGGCCTATTTGTTGGGTTCATTCATGTCAATTTGGGAGTTTAATCGGGCATTATGGCCCCTGCTCCAAGCAGGTTAGGTGTGCAGCATAATAGTTGCTGTGGCGAAATACTCACCTCTGAAGTCAACGACCGTCGTGACACTAAACACACAGGGTTACGCTAACCCGAAATCCTGCTTCGTAGTATCCCTTGGTTAGTTTCACAGGCTAATTGCCACTACTACTGGCAGTAGGCCTATCTGAACTGGTTTTATGGAACCGAATCAACTGGAAATGAGTCAGGCTGAGTTTGGTTTATCCTGTGAATTAACTTTATGGAACAGGCTTCCGCTTGATGGAAACAGTTTCGTTGCTGTTTTCTCAGGTGGTTTGTTCCTTTAACCAGCGATGTGCTAATTGTATCGTCATGACTCATTTTATTTACAGCAAATCCACTGACAAAGAGGTTAAATCTGGTGGCATCCTCTGCATCGCTATGGCAATAACGTAGGTCACTGTCACGTCCCCAATCTTCATAGCTTCGACATTACCTGTGTAATTCAACTGTTATTACCAACAAAATCACCCCTCCTGGGCAGACACATATCGAGAGTGACACGGCAAACCTATACATTCCAGCCAATACTAAAGAAGCCGGTTGACCATTGATGTGTTGACAGTGTGCAGCTGGTCTACAAATAATTGGGTCATAGGCTTCCGTGGGGGGGTGGTGGGGGGTCAGGTTTGAGCGATCATTTTCCAGAAGCACATGCATCGTAAATGTGTCCCAAAAACACATGACTCAATGGCATTTGGTATGAGTCGACCACGCCAGGGCCTGGCCGTAACTAAAGCCTAATAGGCTTAGCCACATTATGTGGGGGCCAAGAACCAAAATAGGCCTAGTCCTTGGATGATGAGGCAGAGGGTATCCTCCAAAAGGGAATTATTATTTCAAGGCAGTCTTTACCTATAGCCTAAATTTAAAACGTGTATTAATAAGTTTGCTCACCTCATCTAAGTCAAGTCGTATCGAAGTATTGTCATATGTACAAAGTATTACACAAGATCATTCTGGATAGTGAGATTCCTGTCGGCAAGCATAAGTATAAACAGGAAATAAATCTCAATTTAAAGACAGTGTAGGTAATGTTGAGAATGACCTCCCTGCAATATTCGCTGCACATCTGATGCACCTGCACCAGGCGAGGTCATCACTGATGAACATACAGAGAAACTTGAAGCAGGAGGCTCTCTTCAGCTCCATCTATTATGAATGGGAAAATGACCCCACCCCCGATACTCCCTGAACTCCAATAGCATCTCCTTAGTCTTGCAGACTTTGTTGTCCTGGCGCCACGTTGTCAAGACATTGACCTCCTCTCTGTAGGCAGTCTCATCATTGTTGGGCATGAGGCCCAGGATGGTGGTGTGGTCTGCAATCTTCAGGATGACGTTGGAGCTGCGCGCTGTGCACACTGTCATGAGAGGACAGAGCTTACAGGAGAGGTCATGCACCCCTGAGGGGCTCTCTGTGTTAAGGGTCGTTGCAGAGAAGGGGAGGTTTTCCATTCTCACCACCTGGGGTCTGCCTATCAGGAAGTCCATCCAGTTGCAAAGGGAGCTGTTGAGACCTGAGCTTGGCAGCGCACAAATGTGTTGAATGCTGAGCTGTATCTATAAACAGAACCCTCACTTATGTGTCGCCCTCATCCAGGTGGGAGAGGGTGGTGTGAACTGTTTTGGTGATGGCGTCGTCCGAAGATCAGGGGAGGAAAGAGCAAATGTGGGTTCTGACTGACCGCTCGAAGCCCTTCACAAGGATGGAGTGCTTCAGGGTGGTAGTCATTCAGACAGGTGATGGAAGTTTTCCTCAGTGGTTGTCTGTTTGAAGTGCCGACTGGTTCAGAGAAAGGTTCAATATGTAGGTGACAACATTAGCTGGCCTGGCACACCTGGCAGTCTGGTGTTCTATCAGACCCCGGTGACTTCTGTGGGTTTTCTATTCTCAGCGCTCTCCTCACCCGGCCCCCAGCCACAGATAGGAACAGAGTTCTGTCGTGCAGGTCCTCAGCTAGTCTTCACAAGGGGACAGTGTTGCTCGCCTCTAACCATGCGTAGGTGTCAAGCTTGTGGGGAAGAGAGGTGGCAGGCTGAGCGTCACTGATATTTGTAGTCCCTGATGGAGCACAGTCCACCCCACTAACCCTGAAACATGCACACAAGTAAGTGTAAATGGAAGGTGTCCATTGGGGTACATTAGCATGTTACAGCTTTACTGGTGGCTTGATGGCCAGCAACAGAAAGGTTGGCCCCTAATGCAGTGTTCTCTGGGGAAGGGGGAGGGCTAAGGTGTGTGTGTGTGTGTGTGTGTGTGTGTGTGGGGGGCGGCACTTTCTCTGGTTGTTTTGGGCTGCAGGATGGTAGGAGGCAGAAAGCAGGCAGTCGGGTGTAATGTATACGGGTGTTAAGAGCCTGGAGGGGGCCACTTTAAAGGCTAGAGGCACAGACGCACAGACACACAGAGCCACTGTTATGTTACTAGATGAAGGTGGGGGCTAACTGAAGTGTGTGTACGTGTACATGCACGTTCGTGTGTTGGGGGGGCGAGGAACGTTGCTCATAAAAGGGTGGATAAAAGGAAGAATACTGTTCTCATTTCTTTTTACGTCAGCGGTTGTACACTGCAGGGTGTGTACCCAAGCAGAGAATCCAGGATAGAGTATCAGATGATGGAAGGGCATGCTTTGCAGGAGAGTGAGGGTGGTTAGTCACTCATCTCAGCGGTCTGGTTCAGGGAAGGGTTAGGACTGCAGGAGATGTGTTGGGTGTTGGGTGTTGCAACAGTACAGACTTTGTGTACTATTACCCAAAGATCCCTGAAGTGAGAGTTAAGAACTGTGATGACATCATTTCAAGGAGTAATCTTCCATAAAAGACTACAGAAGCTCCCACTGATGTAGCCCAACCAGTCAGACAGAACTATCTCCACTCAGCCAAATGCCCGCCGGCTTACCGTGTTTAGATTTGGGACACTGTCGCTAGGGAGACTGGATATGATAGGAATAGCACAAATGGACACAGGGGCCGACATATGAGACAGACAGGACGATGTGCTTTGGAGCTTTTGTTCAAAGCTTCAACTTTCTAAATATGCATTTTAGCGCTGTCTAACCCCTTTATTATCTCTGGCTAGATTTGGATTAACATCAGTAGATACGCTTTTTAAATGGTGAATGATTTGGTAAATATCAAGATGGGGTAGAGAGAGAGAGAGAGAGAGAGAGAGAGAGAGAGAGAGAGAGAGAGAGAGAGAGAGAAAGAGAGAGAGAGAGCAAGTAAAAGAAAAAAACTGTGGAGGGGGCAAAACAGGGAGAGGGTAGAGTGGCAGCCAACAGGGTCGGCATGCAGAGCGCGTGGGCACCCCTGCCCCTCTAATACAAGCGCATACATGCACATTCATGGACACACTCACTACACATGCATGCACACACACAAGATAGTCTTATGAACAAGAAGGGGCACCTTAAAGACAGAGACAGCTCTGCAACAAGTCTGTTTAAAATGGGCTCCTCTCCTGACACAGCAAAAAGGAAGACAACATGTAATGTATAGGAATAATGCCGAAGGACCATTAACAATGCAACACACACACATACTTAGTTAGTGAGGAGAAGTCGAGCGAGATGAAGTGAGTGATGTGGAGCTAGTAAGGGAGCTGAGCGAAAACAAGAAAGACAGGCATCAGTTTCCGTTTCTGAATCAACCAATTGGGTCTCAGATAATATAGCCTCGTGCTTTTAGTGCCACCCCCCCTGGAGTTTTTAAAGGAGGGCAGGGGGTGGCACAGAATCGTAGGTAGTTCCAAGCTTCCTGAAGGGACATCCTAGACCTACATATTTGAATTGTATTCTACTCTACCATCTTTACATTCTTAATGTACTGGACGTGTACTGTTTTCTTATCTAGTTTCACATAATCTCCGTGTTGAGAAAGTTTGGGACCGTCCTCCGTTACACAGCATCTGTTTTATAGCCTACTGTCGGACCGTCTGTTCTGATCCTTCTCTCACGAAACCCTTCACACCCCAGCATCACTATTGGACGAGTTTACACACGCATTACGTTCGGTATGTATAATTTCTGACCTCTTTACATTTCTGTTAATTCCCTGGTAGGAAACAATGATACGCGGTGCAGTGTAGTTTACTTGCGTGAAATGCTTTAAATCGTAGCTACTTATGTCTGGTTGTCCCGCGCGCGTGTGGACTGTACAATTGTAGGAATTATTATTGATGAAAATGCCTACAAATTATGCTGGGTTTATTCCTCGCCTTTGGCACGTCAATTTGAAATATAATAGCCTAAAGCTTTAGAAGCACAATTTATTTTATTGAGTATAGTTTATCCTGACGAGGTATAGCCTTCGCTGGAAGCGAGTAACATGTTGATGTCCCAATTTTAAATCCAGTGTTTGAATACAGGAATGATTGATTGCCTGATCTAAATGCTTTATGAGACCGTTTGTTTAACCTGCGTCTTCTCACTTTGTCTGCCTATTAATGCGAAAATAATGCACAGTATCTTAATAGCAGTATGCAGGTGAGAGTACAGTGCAGCGCCAGGTTGAACAAAAAAAAGTATGCTGTAAGATTGTGTAAATTATTATGTAATTTTCGTGACGATAGGGATTCAAGCCAAAACTGCTCTGGCTCTTTTCTGTTTAGGAAAGAAAGTTAGCTACATTCTCCGACTAAGCCTTTTGCTGTCGGTTATATATTCAAATGAGTTGCTAAAGGACACCAACTGATAGTGCATGCTTGACTCAGAATAGACCACTTGTCCGTTCCCACATTTAGGCACAGAGCCCGATGCTGGTGGTCCTGAGATATTTTAGTTTCTGTAAAAATGTTCTGCATCTGTCAAAAACAATCCATTTTCCATTGTAAGAGAAACATGTTGGTCTTGCTTGAGTCATCTTGATGTTTGTATTACTGTTCCTTCTCTATGGTTTTACAAAATAACATAAACTTAACGCTGTAAGAGGTGCCAGTGTCATCAATTATGTAATACTTGTTTGCAACATATGCTCTTGATGTGAGCTGTCATTTCTTTTGACCACAATGTCGAAATAGTGGGAGGATGCGTGCAATGTATTTTATATCTCACATTGTTTAGCTCTTTAGTAGGCTATATTGTTTAGCTTAGTATTAGAATAAAATAAAAAAGATACATTAAACTTTTTAAACAAAAGAAAAATCAATATACATATATGTCTATTGTATGCACCTTCCTGCCACAGTAAATTCTGTGTTTGTTTACATGGCAATAAAAACAATTCTTATTCTGATCAAGGAACAACTTTATGGTACATCAAATATGGTACGCAACATCTCTGTTGTCCTCCTTTTCTTTCTCTCACGCTCTACCTATCTCTCTCTTTCTCAGTAAGGTTTCTCAAACGTTGTTTATCAGTAAACATAATGTTGTTGCCTTAGCTTCCCCCGCCCACAAACAGCTGTACATGAGCAGACTAAGTGATAAGAGATAGTTTCAGACTGACATACGTCCCTATACATATGGCCGACTGAATTTTGACGTGATATCAGTTGAGATCAGCTTGAAGGTACACTGTGTCCTTTGTCGACTAGTTGCAGTCCTAGTCAAGTCACATGCCTTCTACAGAGGGTATTGTTTGTCTGTAAAATGAAACATTGATAGTTTCTGTGGGAGAGGTAAGTTATTTTCTTCAAGAGAGTGACATATTTTACTATTTAGTTTTGAAAGCTATTATTAAAAAAAACATCTAGGTACTTTTCCACATAGGTACAGTTAGACTGGAGGTGGGGGGTGGATAGGTAGGGGTGGGACTGGTGTGGAGGTTTTCCAAACAGGGTTTGGCACAACTGAGTGTTAAACTGGGCTCCTATGCAAAGCATTTCAGATAGGGGCCGAAGATGATTGAGGGGATGTCTAGATGCCTTGCCAGTTGCACAAACAAATAAAAAGCGGGCAGGGTTCGAATTACGGGGGGCCTTGGGGGGGTTAAATAAGACTTGGACCCCCCCCAAATGAGGTTAAAACTGTTCTTACCTGTAATCTTAAATATTACTTTGTGCCCTGGAGAACAATTTGACCCCCCCGATTTTCATTATATAATGCGCACTCGGGGTGGGTAGTTTGACGAACAGGCGATAGCAGAGGAGTTGGAGGTGCTGGAGGTTGTCGAGCGCATACTTGTTTTTTTCCACTATCATGGCAGGAGTGCGCTCTCTCTCTCTCTCTCTCTCTCTCTCTCTCTCTCTCCCTCTCTCTCTTACTCACTCTGTGACAGCCAACACAAGGCTGTCAAGAACATTGAGGTACTCGTACACTGTAGTCACTCCTTGTTTTTCCACGAACGTGACGACTAGGTTATGTTGAAATGTAATGGTTCATATTGTCTCTGTGATGTTGTCTTTCTCATGTTGCTTTATAGATCAAGAGCTGACATGATTAAGGATCACTGGTGGGCAATTACAGAGTTCTGAGAACTGCTTCCAACATACCAGATGAATTAGTCATGTCTTAGTAGGAGTCACTTTTCAGTGCCTAGCAGCCTGGTATGAAGAGCTGTGTGTGTGTGTGTGTGCGCGTGTGTGGGTGGGTGTGTACGCGCGTGTCTCTGCATGTGTGTATGTTGTAAGACAGTGGAGCTCTCAGTCTAAGGTGGGGGGGGGCATGTTGACATGGTAAGACTTGCGGATGGTCAGTTTTCTGAGTAAACAGTCTAGAAGGAGGAGGGAGAGAAGGAGGGAGATGGGGAGGGAGAGAAGGAGGGAGAGAGGAACGGATCGCAGTTCTTATAACTTTTCTTATAACTGTTCTTATAACTGTCTTATAACCAATGGGATTGTTTTACCTTCAATCTTTTTTGTCACCTCCACGTAAACAGGGCCATGGCTTTTGCAGAGGTGCCTGTCTTTTTAAGCCAACTCTTGGCAAGTCTTAACACCTCCACAAAATACCAGGGAGACAAGAAAACAAGGGGAAGGAAGTTAGATAAACATGTCACGGTTCTACCAGCGCCAAGACCGAGAAAGAGTGCTAGTCCGTGTGAGAGAGAGTCATTGTTAGAATGAAAGAGTCAGTGATAAATAGAGTTAGAGAGTCAGAGAGAGAGCGAGTAGTAGTCGTTGGAACAACAAACAACTAAATAGAACCCTACAGGATCCAAGGTTCATAATGTATTTTCGGTTACAATGTTAGGATTGTTTTGTTGTATTGTCTGTAACCTGAGGACATGATGCTCTAGCTTTCAGGAACATTCCGTTGTTTAACAGTCCCCTCATTCATACACAACAACAGCCGCTCGCTCTCTCCCTGTCCAGATGTCAAACATTACAACCTCCTTTTAAAGTCCTGGACTGTTTTGGCTTGAGGTATGGTCTTTGGCATCCATTTTGGTTCGATGTTCTGGGAAAAACACAGTTGCTGCTCTGATGCCTGGCAGTCAACCAAAACTGTGGAGGCACCTTGCACAACAAGTGAAAAGATACATTTAGACTGGTGGAACCTGAGAGTGTGAATATTCAAGGAGGTAGTGTTAACGAAAAGACGAGCTGCTGGCCCTGTGCACATCGGATAGTGTGTGTGTGTGTGTGTGTGTGTGTGTGTGTGTGTGAGTGTGTGTCTGAGTGTGTGTGCACATACAGCTGTATGACGTGAAAAGCCCAGGCAAGTCGAGAAGTGAGCAAAGTGCCCATCATCAGTGGTGAAATGACAGGAAGTGTGAAATGACAGGAAGTGTTTATCTTGTGTAAAGAGGCTTGTGTAAAGAGGCATGTTTCTTCATGTTTGTATGTTCCTTTGTGTGTGTACATGTCCCTGACTCATTGGCTCCGCCTCCTTCCCTTCCCAAAAGTCGTGGAACATACCCTCACTCCCCCAAAGACTGTGCCTTTACAGTAAACAAAAGCCCTTTTGTTGTGGCTAAAGAGCACTTTCTTTACTTGGCTTTATGTTAACATCTGATTCTGCACAATTGTGCACTGAGCCCACTACTATGGTCAGTGAGACCATAGTACTTATTTTAAACTATTTATTTTCTCTCTCCCTGCATGATTCTGGTGGGTCCAAGAGAAGCTCTGTCGTGTTCCCTTCAGTTTTGTGCAATCATAAGTCCCCAACTAGTTGTTAAAGGGACCTACTGGATTTAACACTATTGGTAATAGTAGTAATGGACATTTCTGCTCTATAAGGCTTCGGCAAACTCTATGCTATGCACACCACAGTCACATACACGTGACCATACATGCCAGGAGTACATGAGGCCGTTCAGACTTAGCCCAGCCCCCAAACACACACACCCTTTGGCTCACATATTGTACACGTGTGCACAAATGCAAACAGTACACACAAAAAACCTCTCTCATGAGTTCAACCCCTTCTCTTTTTGTGGACCCTTCACAGTCCAGCTTGAGTTCCTTACACATTTTCACATTCAGTTGTCATTGGTCTTCACTTCTTACACTTTTTACTGTATCCACAATCATTTTATGTCTTTAAATTACTAGGTGAATTATTTGCCTGTAGAGTGGGAAGCTTGTGCAATAAACCCATAATTCGAAAGAAACCGCCTTATTGTGATCCTTTTCTGATTTATCAAGCACCGGGTTTTAAATGCAGGGGTTGTGGTTAATATTGAGTAGATACCAATGAATGAGGTGATTCAAGCAACACAAAACTGGCATTTTTAACACACTTACGTTTGTTTGGCCATTATACTCCCCCAATACAGTCTTGGAAGTAACTGATACACTTTTCAATGGCCATATACTTGCACACATGCACGCACACACTAACATAGCTCTGAGTTGGTCTGCTGGCCTACTAAAGTTTTGGGTTCGAACCTTGGGACCCATCACCACACTGAAGAGGGGGCAGCTGCTGCCATTTTGTCAATGCTCCGCAGCGTCTGGTGAGACTCACCCCTCCCCACTCAACCCTTTGCACCCCTTCTCTCCTCCGCCTCTCCTCCACCTCCCCGTCATCCCCTCTGCTGAGGAGAGCATGGGTATCAGAGAAGCACTTTTTTTTTGTTTCTTCTGTTTCCTTCTTACCCCACCCTCCTCTCCTCTTGAAAATAGGTGTTTACTTTCACCATGTCCTCCTCTTCTCACCATTGCCCACTGACATCACTTCCTGCCATTTATTCCGAGAACCACCCCCACAATTTCTCAATGGCTGTTTATCAATCCACTTCTCCGTTCTTGTGAACTCGTTTGATGTCATCTTTCATTGCCCAAGTACGGTTCCAATCCAAAGAACACAAGTCACCAAGAATGCCAAAAATGCCCGGAAATGTTCTTGATCCGCCCCTTTTATCGAGGATGTATCGGATGGTGACTTGGTCAGCGAGAACGCATCTGATTTCCCAGAAGTCATTGCAAGAACACACGCATCTCAAATCGTTCCCCGTCCTCGCGGTCTTGCAAGACCTTTCCCGCAAGACGCTTGGCGAGAACGTTCTTCTCAAGAACGCAAGTACGCTCTTAGCGTTCTTCGGATTGATAAACAGCCATTGTTTAGTCTTGTCATCATCCTCCGCTAATCCAGTATATTAAGTGTTGATTGTGTAGTTCATAAATAAAACCCTATATTGGGAACACGCAAACACAAACTTTGTCTCATGTTTCGATTTGTCTTCTTTCCCTTTTCAACACCACATAAACCCTCCTTTCCTCCTCTCTCTACCACCATCTCCTCATCTACCCCTCCATTTGCCCTACCCTCTCCCCTTGCTGTCCTTTCTTCCCTCTCCTGTCCTTCCCTTCACTCCCTCTCTCACGTAAACTACTGAAGGATTCTCGCGGAGAAAATGGCTCTAAACATTCCAGGCATCATCGTCATGGCTGGGTTTTACCTTCTCATCTTGGGGACGGGCATCTGGGCGTCCATGCGCTCCAAGAAGCAGGAGAGGAAGTGTTCGGGGGACGGGATGGAGTTCACGCTGCTCGCTGGACGCAACATCAACCTGCTGGTCGGGATCTTCACGCTCACTGGTGAGCAGCTTATTGCCTTTTCTATTTACATTTGATATATTTATACAATGTCCATGATATAATATAGATTGTATTCACTGGATTTTTGGAGAATAGGCCGTCCTATCAGGCTTCAGTAAATGGAAGTGGAATGACTGCATTGACATTGCCGCTAGACTTCTGCTAGCCAATGCCGCCCCCCACCCCCCAGAGTCTGAACATAGCTACACCCTCTGACCCACCTCTCTATCATTAAATGGAGGAGCATATTCCATATCAGATTTCTGTTTGGTGTTTATCTGTGGTAACGTGTTTCTCTCTCTCTCTCTCTCTCTCTCTCTCTCTCTCTCTCTCTCTCTTTGTGTCCTCACTGCAGCCACCTGGGTGGGCGGAGGCTTCATCCTCGGCATAGCTGAAGCAGTGTATAACCCTACCTTGGGTCTGGTCTGGGCTCTGATGCCTGTGCCCTATGTCCTCACCTTCTTCCTGGGTGAGTATGGCCATCTTAGCCCCCCACCATGACATCAGAGTGACAAATATGACCTCGGCCACATACACGTGTGTGTGTATATATATCAGCATATCAGTATATTTAGATCACTTGTACGCGATCCCCCACGTATCCACTTCCTCTTGCTGATTTAACCCATTGACACAAACGTGGCCTGTTGATGTTGTAAGGTCACCTGGCCAGCGTGTTTAAAAGGCCCTGCAGGAATGCGTGCACGCCAGGTCAGACCCCAGGCTCTGTTGCGGACAGAACCTTTATCATCTTTACTGGTCGTTTCAGCACCCGAGGAAGATGCATGTTCTTTACTTCTTTTTTTTTGCGTCCTACCATCTGTTTCTTATCCCTTCTCTTTTCTTCATCCTTCCTTTCATTCCTTTCCCCTCCTACCAGGCGGTATCTTCTTCGCCAAACCAATGAGAGAGAATCGCTATATCACGATGATGGACCCGTTCCAGCAGAAATACGGCAACGTCCTGAGCAGCGCCCTGATCCTTCCTGCGCTGGTGGCCGATGTCCTGTGGGTGGCCCGCACCCTCGTCAGCCTCGGTAAGGAGCCCGAGCAGGGTCCCACACTCAGACGCTTGCATGCGCAAAACAACACGCAACACGCATCGGCACATGGATGTGCTCACGCTCACACAAGCTCCCGTTTTTGGGGATATTGTTCAATTGCTCCTCAAGCATTAAATTAATCAAGCCTATTAATCAAAAAGGAGAAAAGATGAATGTGTCCTTCCAGTACATGTACATAACAATGGATGACCTTACATTGAAATGACTGTGTCCAAACTGGATTGAGTAACAATGACATGGTGCCTAACTAAAACCTTGTATTTTTTTATGGGTGATTAACTGCAACAACGCTGCATTCTACTTGAGCACATGCAGACAATGTTTTTAATACATGTCTATCAGAGTTGTTGTGGTTTGGGTGTGTGTCTGTCTGTCTGTTTGTGTGTGTGTGTGTGTGTGTGTGTGTGTTTTAACAATGTTCTCTGTTCCAGTGCTGTTTCTAAAGTGACGTTAAGAACAAACAGCCTGTTGATTGCGAAAGGTGATCAAAAATGTTTCAAGTTTCTGGTGTCGAGAGTGAGTTTGTTTTCTATTCAGTGTGTCAAAGCAGTAAAGGCTCTCAGACTGAAAGACATGACAGCTTTAAATCAAGCGTCCCCGTCCTGGCCAGACTTGATCCTATGTACCCATGGTAATGTTGGGGTGGATTAACTAAAACAGGTCTGGTCACTCTCACCTCACAACAGACGTGTAACTAGGGGTGTTTTTTTAAAACTTGTTTCGACCAGTGTGGGATGTTTTCGCTCCACTACACCCCTAGCTGCTGTAATGACGGTTGACCCCCAAAGAGGGAGGTGAAGACTTGTTACAAAAGAGACCTGACTTTGATAAGAGACTGTTTGTGTTTTGGTGAGCCTGTCATTTCTGAATGATGATGTGAGTGTATCTTAATTTGTGTGTGTGTGTGTGTGTGTGTGTGTGTACATACTGGCCATGTGAAACCAATATCACCCAATTAGGTTGCGGGTCGCAAATTATGTTTTCGTGCGTGCACTTGTGTGCCTGCATAGGTCCAGCCACTGCAGGCAGGGAATAAACAAGGGAGCTAAAAACAGAGTGAGGTATTTTGCAGATATGTAGCCATCGTTCTCTATTTAGCCCCGGAGTCCTTTAACTGGTATTCCTTCTCTCACCTATAATTAGCCCCGCGAGGTCTATCCTGGCCTGGTACAGCCCTGCACTGCTCAGTGAACTTAAACCCATAGAGTTAGGGCTGTTTTGTAGCATTGATAATGTCGCACAAGAACGCAGCCGACACCTATGTGGATTATTAACCCTTACAGAAGATCTGCAGATGACCTATAATTGAGCTATCCGTAAATGATTGGGGCATGGCTGTATTTTTCACTAGACTTAACTTGAGATTGAATGGGCCCCATCTAAAAACTGTACCTGTCTTTGTACATCTGTGTGTGCGTGTGTGAGTGATTTGAGTAGTCGGAAATGATCTAAATCCATACCTGGCAAACACCCAAATCTCCGGGTGTCACAGTAAGGGCCAGGGGAGGTCAAAGGTCAGTCCGACTGAAACAGTGGTCAGCGATGGTGCCGATCTGACACTCTTCTGTTTAAGGGCATTGTTTTGGTGTGGCTGCATCGCGGCTGGGGAGACCCCTGGCATTGAGGAAGACTCGTCAGGTAGAGATGCTTTGCTTGTTTGAGTAACACACAGATCTCTTTTTTTGCTTTAATAATTTTGTTTTCGTTTGCTTTATCGTTTTCTCAGATTCGTTTTTATTAATAGATTTTTGTTGACTATTTCTGGTGTCTTGATAGTTTTTCTAAAGAGATCATTTCTTCATGATGATGATGATGATGATGATGATGATGATGATGATGATGATGATGATGATGATCATGCATCTTCGAGAGACGGTGGGAAGCCTTACTTTTCTTTATTGTTCATTTTTATTTTCAAATATATTTCTGTTTTGTTTCCTTGTCTTATTCTTGCATACATTGCTCTTGGTCTAAGACCAACACATTTCTCTTGTGAGTTTTTGAAAAATGACTTTAATTTCAGTGATAACACCACAAAAAACTGACTATCAAAAACTCCCAATCAACTAACTGACCATCAATTCTATAATTTAATGAAGCTGCTCTCCTCATATAGACAACTCTGACATATACAATTATACACCTTTGTTCGAGGTCACAGTCCCTCTCATATGTCATGTGTGGAGCGCTCTGTCATGTCGGGCTGTACTTAGTTTTGTGCTGCGTGTGTTTCCAGGTGGGACCCTGAGCGTGATCCTAGACCTCCACTACGTCTACTCAATCTGCATCTCGTCCGTGGTGGCCATCATCTACACCCTGCTGGGAGGCCTCTACTCTGTAGCCTACACCGACGTCATCCAGCTTATCCTCATCTTTGTCAGCCTGGTCAGTACCCATAAAGATTTGAACCTTTGACTTTATCGGAACGAGATCTAGAAACAGGAAATGAAGCTTTCCACAAACCGTCTGGGGGGAAAAATGTCAGATTTATTTATACATTTTATGTTCTGTCAACTTTGCCCTCTTGCAGTGGGTGTGTGTTCCCTTCCTGCTGACTAGTCCCAACTCGATGGATATCTCCATGACAGCCTTCAACGCAACCTTCCAGGCTCCCTGGGTGGGCAAGCTGGAAGCCCAAGATGCCGGCAAGTGGATTGATGACTTCATGGTACTGGTGAGTCAACACAAGTCGCTACTCACACACACACACACACTTAGACCCACATGCATCCCCTCACACATCTACTCGCACCCACATACACACACTTCATAATAGTTCATGACCTCTCCCTCATCCCTCTGTCCATTGTTTCTCCCCAGGCTTTAGGTGGTCTGGCCTACCAGGCGTTCTACCAGAGGATCCTATCGGCCTCCTCCTACACCCAGGCCCAGGTCACCTGCTTCGCCTCCTCCGGCTTCTGCCTGGTGCTGGGCATCCCTTCCATCCTTGTGGGGGCCGTGGCTGCATCCACAGGTGAACCACTCATACCAGAACACACGTGTGGTTGAGGGCTGGTCGTGTGCAAGGCCCATTTGAAGAATACTAATTCGAAGCATCGAAGCAAACCCTGCTTTGGGATGCAGGGATCATGAGACTTAGTCTGCGTGATTTCAGTCGTGTCGCAATTCGAATTGCGGTGTGGGTAGTTTTTCCTCAGAATTGTTCAGGTAGTGTTGCAATCACTAATTTTGTTGAATCCCAGGAGAAGCTTGGTGAGATCCTGTGGAACGACAATCCTGATGGCGTTTACCACGCCATCGTTGGTATCACTGGACTCAGAGATCGATTGTCATCTCAAGAGTTTCATACAGTTCAGAGTTAGGAGGAGTCCTGTCTCTGAATACAGTTGATTGGAGAAAGCTGTATTCTCAACTCCCCCCCCTCTTTCATTCACACCTACCAAAGGTGTGAACTGGTCTGGTTCATACGTGTTCAATAATTGTTCTGGACATCTTTGAACAGTACTTCTCTCAATGATTTTATAGTGTTAGCTTTGTATAGACACCAAGGATGTCTATACAATGATGTTGTTGTTTTTCAAGGAGAAATAGTTACTAGAATCGAAATTACAGTAAACACAACATTAAAACAAAGTGGCAAACATCACACATATACCTCTCATACATCTCCACCTTACTCTTGTTGTTTTAAAAATGTCTAGAAGAACTTTTGCTCTAAGGTTCTGACAAGGTGTGTTCGTTGTTCAAATTCCTGCAACAATAGTCAAATAGTTTAGACGTGTTGTCTCAAGCGAGCTTCCTTGGAGATAAGAGGGCTTCTCAAGAAGTGTGGTGACTCATGTGGAAGGATGACACTCCATAGTTGTGACAGGGTGTCGGCTATGTGTGGAATGGTTGACTTTGCGTACACGAGGAAGCACATATGATCATATATTTGGGAATCAAATGTGTGCATGAAACCTGCTGAACGTGCAGAACAGGCTTTCCCAGGTAGAGTAGTACACTGACGTGGGCTCATAACGCACAGCGAGCGGGAGCATTTGTTTTCCATGGATGATCACGCTGGACTTGATCTTTGGCTTGGCAAAAAGGCAACTGAAAGAGGCTTTGCTACTTTTTGTGATACCTGCAAATTTGTCCCTTCTCTGCATGTTATGTTTGAGATCCTGTTGTCCCACTGTCTGACAAGAGACTGCACCCATGGTAGTGTTTGATGTTGCACTGTGCCTATGCACTTCTGTAAATGAGATGTTATTGTTGCCCTGTAGTTTTCTTTTTTCTTCACTTTGCCTCGTAGCCGAGAGGCGGTTACTTTGCGAAGTGGCTTGTAAATAAAGACGGTTCCCTGACTGTCACCAGCTAATCCTGTTAGAACTCTGCACTTCTGATCCTCGGTCTTCTTCTGTACTTTCTATATGCACTATTTGTAAGTCGCAGTGGCTAAAAGCCTCTGCTAAATGCAAACAATGTGGAAACATTTTCAAATGCTTTAAGTGCTCCACAAACAAACCGACAAACTGAATAACCCATTTTCTGCTCCCCAGACTGGAATATGACAGCGTATGGTTTACCCACACCCTATGAGCGCGGCCAGGCCGGCTCCATCCTGCCCCTCGCCCTTCACCACCTCACCCCTAACTACATCTCCATCATCGGCATCGGGGCAGTCGCAGCCGCCGTGATGTCATCTATGGACTCTGCCCTCCTCTCCTCGGCCTCCATGTTCTCCTCCAACATCTACAAGAACATCTGTAGGAAGCAGGTGAGCGCGAGAATCTTGAAGCGATGTCACTTTTAGACCTCAGGGCAATGTCGTTGAAATGTCGTAGCAGCATTATTGAAACCTGAGCCCGACCTAAGTTTTGACACAATGTTACACCACAACAACACCAGAATTTGACTACATTACCCTAACATCACAACATCACCAAATGAATGACACTTTTCTACTGAAAACAAGGACACATTTATTGGTCGACACTTTTTATAGGCCGGCTTGTGTGGGTAGGTAGATGATATTTACCCTCTGACCAGATAATTATACTGTATATACCCCCTCCCATCCCCCACACACTAACTACTGGCTTGGGAATACAAAGTAGCTTTTGAGCTCCTATGTTGTTTCTGCCATGGCCCCTTGGAATGTTCAACATGACAACCAGAGAGGCGTTTAACAATGGTAGAATGTTCTCAAGCCTGTTTCAACTCATGTTTCAAATAGTTTGGTCATACCATCTGTTTATTATCCCTTCTCTTTTCTTTATGTATGGCTTCCAAACAGTTTGTCACCATATGGATTTAATGTTACCGGGGCATAACTAGTTTTCACTGTGACTGCAAAGATTATATTGTTACTGGCCTTTCAGAATGAGGGCTAAATACGGGCAGTTGTATCTATATAAACAGTGATCAGAAACTTCATAAAACAGACTACATTAAACAAATGGACTCTTTGTGATGCTTTGTCACGATTCAATCAGTTCTTAACACGTCCCCTCTGTCTTCCCCCTTGCATCCCTGTATCGCTTTACCTCCCTTTCTTCACCCCCACCCTCCCTTACCCCCCCCTCTCCCCCAAGGCTTCAGACAGGGAGATGCAGTGGGTGATCCGTATCTCGGTGGTGGTGGTGGGACTGGCCGGCACAGCCCTCACTTTCCTGGACAACAGTGTGCTGGTGTTTTGGCTGGTCGGCGTGGACATGTCGTACACCATTATGTTCCCCCAGCTGGTCTGCGTACTCTTCTTCAAGATCTCCAATGGTTGCGGCGCCACAGTGGGCTTCGTCTCCGGCATGGTCCTGAGGTTTATGAGCGGCGAGCCCCTCATCAATCTACCGCCCCTCATCCATTACCCCGGCTGCCGTCTAGACGCCGAAGGACGGCTCACCCAGTACTTCCCCTTCCGCACCACCATCATGTTGACAACCATTGTGTCCATCTTGTTATTCTCCTACCTGTCGTCCCTCGTCTTCAATAAGGGCCTGCTCTCGGAGCGCTGGGACGTGTTCGGAATCAGCCAGGAACGGAGCAAGAAGGTCGTCCAAGAAGACACCAAAACCCCAGCAGTCTCCAAGCAATTGCTAGACACTACTAGCTGTTAGGAGAAGGGGGGGAAAGAGGCCGGTTGTGGGTGAAAGAGGAGCAGGCCATCTTGGTTTCATGTAAACCAAGTCATGCAAAGGTCTCTTGATAGAATCTGAAAACCTGAGAGATACAAACATTATTAAAGTGGACACCACCGCAGTGGCCGCCGTTTGATGTGTTGCAATATCAATACAAATCCTAGTACCAGCCAGCCAAGAATTGTGCGTTTTAGATTTGTTTTGGTACGCATGAATTTTTTATTTACATGTGTATGGGAATTCCTGTAAAATACTCTTCTACTGTACAGACTGTTTTTGATTATATTATAAGTGTATATACATACTTTTATCAAAGCTCAACCTTATGCATAGCACAGGCAAAAGGTTAAAAGACTACAAAAACATTTTTATAGGAAGTTCTTAATCAGTGAAACAAATTAATTGTTATAGGAAAAATCTGGACAACTCATTTAGACTGAAAAACTAAAAGGTGTTTTGCTAAATGTAATCTGACAATGTCTAATGAAATGCTTATAGCGACTAAGTGCAATATGTTTTCCTCGTCAACTTGGAGTCCTCTTGGTTACTCGTGTTACCATCGCCTTGGATAAACCCAGTTGCCATATCAAGTAGCACAGTCTCAGTGCTGTCAGTGTAGGGGAGGTGATTAGGATACACCTTCTCAAAGCCCCATTCAAAGTATTTGAATGCTTAGTACGCAGGGAAATCCTTGATTTACTGGTGCACTAGGCTTCATTCGTACCTTGGCAAAAACGCACTTCAATGCCGCTTCAGAAAGGTAACTACGGTCGTCTTTGTGGGCAAAGCAAAAAATAGTAATTTGACAGCATTTTTATTACAATTTCGTTTCGAGACCAAATTGTTTTACATAGAGAATGGAAACGCAAAGTGAATTGTGGTTGCATGTTGCGACTCTGCAGCGTGTTTGTAGTCTATACTGAGCCTCCAGGCAGGTCTGTCCTCTTGAGGTCATACTATAATCCATTGTAAATCGTGGGGTTGTTTTGTGAAAATAAAAAGGTAAACTACAATTGCTCATTCAGACTCAATCCTTACAAGTGTTGGTGTGTCCATTTGCAATCACTTCGAGCTTAAATTATTCCTTATAGTGGAAACAAAACCGCTCGCAAATTAAGAAACACACATGCACGTTTTTGCATTCCAATTAGGGTTGCAAAATTCCGGGAATATTCAAAATTGGAAACTTTCCAATGGAATTAACGGGAATATAAGGGAATTAACAGGAATAAACTGGAAATGTTGGGGTAATTTAACTGTATTTACCTTGTCTTAAGCAGACATGCATGCAAACATTTATAATACAACTTTTTAAAATGTCATTTTGGACTTTTTTGACATTTTGTGAGTAGCTAGGCCTAGTAGTTGCCCAACTCGCGCTTGTTGATGGACCCCGAAAGCCGTGAATAATCGAGGTGATGGTGTACTTTTGTGTGGAAATACAGACATCCTACTCTCACTGCTGTAAAATGTAGTCTACTGTATATAAATAAACTTGGTATTAAAATGAACATGGCTTCAGTTTACCAAGTAATCAATATGCTAGGTAATGACAAACAGTGTTGGCAAAGTTCACTTTCTACATGAACTAGTTCAGTTCATAGTTCATAATTCAAAATGTTTAACCAAGTTCACAGCTCCAAAAATGTATTTCAATATGTTGCAAGCTATAATTGAAATCTCTATCTGTTTGCAATACCGCTCTTGGCCTCTACGCAATTCGGCGCTCTCACACTTGCCAGGCATAGGGCTGAAACGTTCAGACTCAACACTGATGACAAAGACGTTCAAAAACAACAGAACGTTTTATGTTTACGTTTATGTTTCTGGCAGACAATGTTTCCAAGCAGCTGCATTCAGGGTTCCAGCTGAGCTAGTCATGCATAGACTTGTTCTTAACTACATTCCCTGTTATATGCTTTTGCAAAAAAACTTTGGCAGATTTTTGTTTTCAAAATTCCCCAAATTCCCGAGCCAAAATTCCCGTGGAAACTTTCTCCGGAAATTTACCGGAAACTTTCCGGAAATTTACCGGAAACTTTCCGCTCCTTCGCAACCCTAATTCCAATCCACCTAGTCTTGTTCAATGACCAAGAAAATATGAATCATGGACTGTCATGCATGTCAAAAAGACAGGTTTATCTAGATTTACATTTGACACAACGCGTCAGAGGCCTACAGGCAATCAATCCGCGGCCCGATTTGTGCTCCCGGGGGGGCGGGGCGGTCTAGCTGGTGATAAATCTAGCTAGGGCGCCAAATGTGCTAGGAACGGTAGGCTAGCCTAAGCCTACTGTTCATAAAATCGTTTTTACTAGTCATATTTTAGCTAAACAGTACGTGTAAATCAGCATCTGAAATAAAATGTGAAGACAAATGGTCAGTGTAGTCGCTAAATGTGCTTATTTTATTGATGAAATGGCTAGTTTTTACATTTTCTCCGACTTTTCGATAGCCTAAACCTTGTCCAAGAAAACCCGCATCTTAATTCGATCTCCGTCCTCTGGGTCTTGCAAGACCGTTCTCGCTAGGATGCTTGCAGTTCTTCAAAACAACGTAGGCCTACTTGCGTCGTTCTTCGGATTGATAAACAGCCCGAGTGTTCTTCTTCCTGGGTTTGTCTTCTTCAACTTGATTTTGTCAAAACGCGAGATCGCACTGATGTAATCTGCCCTTGTGGATACGGAGCTATGAAACAACAATCAAATACAACATAATTAGCCTGTCTCATATTGGAGAAATAATAAGGAAATGATAGGCCTACGTTAAATTAACCTGCCTTGAATTGGTCATCAGAATCAGAAAGGGTTTTAATCGCCATGAAAGTTTGCACAGACAAATAATTTAGCCTACTTTGGCAGAAAGGTGCATAGGAAATTAAGAATTTAAATACGTGGTCTAACTATACTAAAGGTACAAGTCTAACTAATAGCCTACAAAGGGGATTTATAATTTAAAAAATCCCTACCGGTAGGCTATATAAAATATAAAGTAGCCATCATTTACAATATAAAAATACAAATAGGCTAGTACAAAAGATACACATAGAGCAAATTGTAATAGAGTCAGTGTGAGCCCAATCAGTCGGTCAGGTCAGTAAAATAGTTAAGCATTGGATAGATGTTCTTGCTGAGCACACCAAGGACCTCATTCTATGGCTGCCCCGTGACACAATCAAATCAACGATGCCACAGGTTTTTCTGCAACATTTCCCTGATGTAACTTGTATCATTGACTGCACAGAGAGTGTTCTGCAAAAAGCCAAAAACTTAGACTCGCGCTCGGAGTCTTACAGCCATTACTATGCAAGTAACACTGTGAAGTACCTTGTTGCCATTGCCCCATCAGGGATGGTGATGTCTATCTCAGAGGCTTTTGGTGGAAAGTGTAGTGACAGGTTTATTACACAGAACTCAGGGTTTCTTGATTGTTTACGTCCTGGTGATTTGGTGATGGGGGGCCGTGGGTTCACAATTAGAGATCTTGTCGAGGAGAGGAGGGTGAGGCTATAGTCATACCTGCTTTTACACGCAAACAAAGCCAACTCACTAATGAACAAGTGACTCAGATGAGACGAGTAGCAAATGCACGCATTCATGTGGAACGGGCTATACGGCGTCTCAAAGTGTACAAGATCTTGTCCCGAAACTGTGCCAATAAGCTTAAGTTCCTAAAATTGATAAGATACTTCAGATTTGTGCAGCTCTCATAAATCTGAGAGGAGAGCTTATCGCCAGCAAGTAATGTCTTACACAATCTAATCTGTAATGTTTTACATAATCTTACACAACATCTTGTATATTTATGATTATATGTATTTATTCCTGTTTTTGAATTGTAAAATATACTTCAAACGTATTTGAACCATTGTTTGCATCTCACAGAGTGAGACTTACATTGCCAACTGATATGTGGGTTAATTACAAAACAGTTCGAGGTACTTGGGGCAGAGATGTAGTTTCTTTCCTCCAAGCCAACCTGGGAAGCATATGTAGAAAATAAACTATTTCCAGTTGCTCTACTTTTTTGTAATCTTTGTCGAATGGAATTTCCAATTCTACATGTTCCTTCGGTGTCCAGACAACCAGTTTTCAGCTCTGTAGACCTAGGCACATCATAGCCACTTGTGTCTAAAAGAATAAAACATACCGTATATTTAATTGGCACCAAATCATGAATATTAGCTCACAGTATCTCTTGTAATAATGCAGTTAGTATATATTTCCATTGAAAACAATCCATCTTACCTGAAGGTAGTATCCAGCTCTTCCATTTGGACAAATTAGGTACTTTCCATCCTCCAAGATTTTGATGTCACCATTTGGCCGGGTGAGAAGTTCTTCAAGAGACATCTGATTATTGAAGGGGCACTTGATCTCGAGAAGTTCTGTCCCATCAAGGAACCCATCTGGACTGGCTGCCAACCAGGGGTGGTCAGGATGCACCACAAGGCCTCTGTTGTGCACAGCATGCCCTCTGCTCTCAAGGAGTGTGATGACCCTCACTTCATTTTCAGAGCCATATTTTGTGGCTGCGTTCCCGGTGAAGGTGGGGTACACATGCTCATTAAGGAATTTTTGGGGGTCTGTGGTGTGTCGTTTGGGGACTCGTTTCACTGTGCTTGCAGTTAGACGCAGTCTCCTAGCATCATGCCACACCTGTGACCTACTCTGGGTCTTTGTTTCTATTTCCAATGTAGATATTTGATTGGGGGATAAAGCAATGTAGGATTGGTAAAACACTGAACACTTCCTACATGTCAGACGTGTACTATGATCAGTGTGATTCTCAATCCTCAATTCAGAATTGTGGTTTGGCTCAGTGTTGTTCTCTTCATCCGCTCTGTAAGCAAGCTGGATAAGACCATTAGTTTGGAGCTGATAGAGTGGGGCCATTACTGAGGAGTTGATGTGTGTTTTGAAATCCTCATGGTTTCTGAAGAGTCGGGGAGATGGTGTGGAATTGAGCGCACCAACCTGTTCAAGTGCGATGGAAAGAGATCACAGTTTGAAGCAGCATGTCAAAATGGACAACTAATTGTATTTACAAACAAGAATATATTATTACACTATAGGCTACTGTTTATCGGTGCGTCAATTAGGCCTACAATATATTGTTATGAGACAGAGAGGGAAACATTCCACACCTGGAGACGTGCGATCACTCACCCCGACCCCCCACCACCCCCCCCTATACCCCCCACCACCCCCCCACCACCACTTGAATGAGCTACATTACAGAATAAGATAAACTAAGTAGTGTTTTTCTTTCATATTGAACTGCTTTTCTTGAGTCTTCTCACATGGTTACGTATTCAGCTTTCAGAAACAATATGTAATTTTACATGTAGGCTAGTTATATGTAGGCCTACTATATGGGGTGTACGTGGGTCATGACGTTGTACTAATTGACTTTAGGCAACTATCGGACTGTGTTAACGTTCAATCACCATGGTAACATGATGACACATTGAATATGTCATAAATGCATTCCCTGTTTATAAATGACAAACATTTGACTTATACTCAGATCCATGAAGACATCGTGAAGGTAAGACCTCGAGCCTAAATTAAACATGTAAGCTACTTTAAAACATTTGTTTAAAATGTACTTCGAATATATTTGAAAAACAATCATATCTGCGCTCATAAACACATCATATGTTAGATCAGGTTAGATCTCGATCCAAAATTAGACATGTAAGCTCTGATGTCAATCAAATCAACTTTGAATATATTGGAGGGTGGCCGCGGCCGCGCAAAAACCTCGCAAACCTCGGCCAAAAGATGGCCAAATTCATGTTTACGTCTACCGAGGGATAGCCAAACAATAATTAGGATATTGAAAACATTTTCACAATGTTAGCCTTTTAGTCTAAACATAGCAGATTTACAAACGGGCTTTTTCCAGTTTGGCCTCCAATCCAGACCATTGTTCTACGTCATAATGGTTAGAATGTTTAGATGAACGCAGTGACGTCCGATATTTTCTCAACACATCAGTAGCACAGCGCGCACTTATTGTTACGCATCTTTCCTGAAATATCGAATTTTCTATTTATTATGAATGTAGCAAAGGAACAATGAATCCGGATGAGAAGAAAGACACGGTATCTCTGATGATGGAGGAGAAGTGTGGAGAAGTCCTCAGGGCCACAGCTGAGGCCAAGAGGCCCACTATCAGAGAGAGGAATCTGGCCAAGATTCAGAAGATCAAGGTGGAGAGGAGAGCCTACGAGAACGCGATAGAGGAGCGTCACCAGAAGCTCCTGACTGAAGTTAAAAACCTCAGATTAGAAATTGCAGAGAAGGATGAAAAGATCATCCTCCTTTCCAATGCGAAAAAGGAGGCCTTCCAGGTGGAACAGAAGGAGCTGCAGCCTTTCAAGGACGAGCTGATGGAGATGGCCCTTGTCATGAACAGATTGCGAATGCACTCAAAGGAGAAGGACATGCAATCCAGTCAAATCCGAAAGGAGCTGATGGATAAATGTGCTGAGATGGAGTCTGCAGAGAAACAGGCTGCAGACACAGCTGAGGAGCTGCTGTCTCTGCAGAAGACGGCCGACCAGTCGGCAGCCGACCTGGAGGCCCTGCGGATGACGGCCGACCAGTCGGCAGCCGACCTGGAGGCCCTGCGGAAGACCGCCGACCAGTCGGCAGCTGACCTGGAGGCCCTGCGGAAGACCGCCGACCAGTCGGCAGCTGACCTGGAGGCCCTGCGGAAGACCGCCGACCAGTCGGCAGCTGACCTGGAGGCCCTGCGGATGACGGCCGACCAGTCGGCAGCCGACCTGGAGGCTCAGCAGAGTCTGAGCAGAAAGCAAGCTAGGTGCCAGTCGCAGGAGACCCAAACCGAGGTAGTCCAGTCGTGTCCAGGGCCTAAACTAATCCTTTGTGTGCATAGAAAGAAGCCTTCTAATATGTCCTGTAACGCATATTGGAGTGTAAACCCTGCATGCTCCCTTGTGTACTGGGGTAGATGTGTTATATACTTTGTGTTTTTCAGAAATGTATCGGCAAAAAGAAGAAAAAGAAGGGTTGCTGCCTAGCCCGTCTGATGTTCTGGAGGAAATCCCAGCATGCGTAACAAGAACACCTTCATCCTCCACCCTCGCCTCCTCCCTCCCTACAACCTTCCTCCACCACAAACCAACACCATCTCTACCCTCTATCACAAACCACCACCATCTCTATCCTCCACCACAAACCAACACCATCTCTACCCTCTATCACAAACCAACAACATCTCTACCCTCTATCACAAACACCACCATCTCTACCCTCTACCACAAACCACCACCATCTCTACTCTCTACCACAAACCACCACCATCTCTACCCTCTTCTACCACAAACACACACACATATCCTTAATCACCCTAACCCTTCATACATGGCATCATGCATATCAACATTCTTGCATGCAGAATAACTCAATAAAAGATGCCTCCCAAAATGTAGGGTCTTGCTTCTTCCTTCCTCATGATAGTTCCGTAAGCCTGTGTACTGACCTAGTAGATAAACTTTCCATGGAATCACATGACATGGAATGTGTTCTAGAATGATAGTTACGAAGCTCTGTGTGTGTGTGTGTGTGTATGTGTGTCTGTGTCTTTATAAACGAGCCCGTCGTGTGGTGTGATGTCATAACGCCGTGTCTGACCGTGGCTAGCTAGTTAGCTACCGTTAGCTGCACTTTTCGCCACAAAAACGTAAACGGAACCTTCACCGGGATGCAAGCAAAGCAAATTGCGAGAGCCCTGCAATGAATACCTTGATATACCGAGAGATAAATAAAATATGCAACATTCAACACACACATTAGTATTTTCAACCCTGCATTTTATGTCGCTGTCTTGATATATACATTTGTCTTTCTCTCGCTTTCAGCCTTCTGCGGGAGGGGAGTGGCTGAAACAGAGTGTGTCCAGGGTGGGAGGAGTCGGCCACATTCTTCCTCTCTCGCCTCAGGGTCCTCGAGGTGTGGAGGTCCACGAGGGTAGGCAGATTGCAGCCAATCACATTCTCAGCAGTGCGTATGATACGCTGCAGTCTGCTCTTATCCTTGGCAGTGGCAGCAGCGTACCAGATGGGAGGAGGTGGGGAATGGGATGGACTCAATGATGGCTGTTTAGAAGTGCACCATCATTGTCTTTGGCAAGTAGAATTTCTTCAACTGCAGTAGGAAGTACATCCTCTGTTGTGCTTTCTTGGTTATTCATTACCTTGCACCTGAAAAGGTATCATTGAACAAATATTTGTAGTAAGAGTAGACACTTCTCATTATCCGAATCATTGTAGGCCTATTGGGAGGCTGAGTGACAATGAAGTGAAACGTCATTGGCTGTTTATCAATCCATGTTTTTCCGTTCTTGTGTTCTTGCAAACTGGTTTGACGTAAGCTTGCATTGCCCAAGAAGCCTACGGTTCCAATCGAAAAAAGATCACAAGTCACCACTGTTTATCAATCAACGTTTTTTTTCCGTTCTTGTGTTCTTGCGAACTCGTTTGAAGTCATCTTGCATTGCCTAAGTACGGTTTACGGTTCCCATGATCCAAATAACACAAGTCATCAAGAACGACAATTATACCCGGAAATCATTTTTTCTCTGACTATAGGGAATGAAATACATTACGTAACCGTCGTTTATTTTTATTTTTTACAGTAAACAAAAAATATATACGGCTACACAGTTTTGTTCGAAAATGAAATGCCCAATCAGAGACGAGAACGGGTTGGGAGGTCGTGACGCTGTAGAATGCAATGCGGAAAAGGGCGCTGTACAATACAATAGCCTTGCCTTGGTAGACTAACAACACAGACACGAAGGTAATCAAATAAAACTAAGCGAAAAGGTCCCACTTTGATGGTAAATGCCATGTTTTAAACAGTCGTATTTATCGTCAGTGAGTATAATGATTCCTAAAATGAGTTGTTGTGATGAGTTGTTTGTATGATTCGAACAAACGTGACAGTGTGCTTTCAGACACACAACCTACTGTTATTTTGCTCCTGTCCCGATGTTGTTGCACAATAGCTACAGCCAGACTACCTGTCATAGTATTTGATCTTACCCTGACACATCTACCCTATCTATTGTTCATTAGTTTGCCTTTGGCCCTAAAAATGACATTATTTGGATGTCAATAAAAAAGTATATGGTCTCTGAAAATGTTACAGGATTGCATCCAACCTAACGACAGGTTAGGTGTTTGCTGTGTATACGCACATGTCGATCCAAAGACAGGATAACACACCATCAAAGTAGAAGGAATATTTCATGGAGGTGCCTGTACAAGTCTAGGCACAACCTCTTGCCTGTTTATTAAAATTGATTTCCAAAATTCTGTTCTTTTCCATTCTCACAGACCATGGTGAATGATTAACGAGTTGGGTGTGGTTGTTTTCGTTGACTAGTTGCAAGCTTCCTGTGCAGGCCCCTGTCCTCCTTTGCCGATGAGGACCTGTCTGTCAATACAGTCACTGCGCCACCCCCAGCATTTCACTGTGAAGCACTAAACATATTGTATAGGGTATAGAACGAGTTGACATGTTGATGTGCCCTGATGAGTGACAGACATGGCCTTTTCAGTCAAACCAGATAAAATCAGAGTTGCTGATTAGGACACAAGTGCCCTGAGCACTAGGACCAGTCTAACAACTCTAGAATCATTCCTAGTTGTGCAAGGTTGAAATATTTAAACGTGGTCATAGACCCTATAGCGCTCACACTGGCTGTCAGTATTGTCATTGCTTACATGCAAAATATGTTTGTATTTTAGTCTGTAGTACTCAGTACTAATGGCATGCATGGTTTTAGGACCTGATTAGGGAGCCCCAAATATGTTTTCTGATTCATTGTAATCTTTAATGGTGAGCCATCATCACTGACTGTGCTTTTTGAGAAAAAAAGTGGATTGTATACAGTATTTTCTCTGAAAACATTAACAACTAATTTCAATTCTAGAATGTTTGTGTTTTAATGCCGGGCACGTGGTACATGCGGAGGTGTGACCATGGATGAGACTATGGAGTTTCCCGTCAGTCCAGAGTGAAAGCAGTTCGCCATGACCCCCCAGGCCCATAACACAGAGGGGGCGCATGGCAGCGGAGGACGGATGCTCCTTCCTAATGTAGACCCCAGGAAGAAGCACTACCTGTGTGGCTCCTGTGCTGCTTTCACCAACATCGTGGTCACCTTCCCCATACACAAGGTCAGCTGAACTGGGATCTTACCACATAAGGCAGTAACACAAGGTTAGTAGTTTATTAGAGACAAACCTTGGGCTCCAAATGTGCTAGGACTGGCACTGACTATGCCCCTTGGCCTGACATAAGTCCTGCCTCCATCTGTTCAGATCCGTCACAGACCAGGAAAAAGCCGTCCTGACAATCAAGACGTGTGTTTATAGCCTGCTGTCAGAGGCACTTTGGAGTAACGTACAACCTACCTTACAAGACAAGACATGAAAATACATTGATTTGCAAAAACAAAATGTTGCCCCCCCCAGGTGTTGTTCCGCCAGCAGCTGTTTGGGCTGGGTGTGACGGAGGCAGTGCGTCAGCTCCAACAGGATGGCCTCAGGACCCTCTACAGAGGGCTCCTGCCCCCCCTTCTCCAGAAGACCACAACCGTGGCCATCATGTTTGGACTGTATGTACATGACACCATTCTTTCCAACAGTCCTCACACTGAAAACTAGCATTTCCAACTGATTTGCAACTATAACCACCCGGTATCTTGACTAACATGTCTTGACTAAACACACAAATCCTAATTTGGTTCCAGGTATGAGGACTTCTCCCGTCTGCTGCCTCAACACACGGGGGCGCCAGAGATCCTCACTCGCAGTGTTGCCGCTATCCTAGCAGGTGAAGAAGTCAGTTACAATACATCTAAATGTTATTTATATAGCAGATGCTTTTATCCAAAGCAACTTACAAATAGTTCATTTATTAAGTACAGCAGAAGATCATGGTTCAGAAGTGCATAGGAAAGGAACCATCAGTATTTACTAGCCACATCGCAAAGTAACCATAGCTCAGCTACCAGACACTGAGCCAAACTAAACAGCTTACTAAACAGCTCATGGCTGCTTCTCAGAAGTCTTTCCTTGTGTGGCTGTTTGTTTGACAATGTTTTCAAAAACATTTTCTGTCAGGCACTGCCGAGGCCGCCCTCACACCATTTGAGCGTGTCCAGACCCTACTCCAGGACCCCCGGCACCACGCCCGCTTTCAGAACACGGTCCACACCTTCCGGATAATCCTGCAAGAGCATGGCGTGCGCGAGTGCTACCGTGGCCTTGTCCCCATCCTGCTCCGCAACGGCCCAAGTAACGCCCTGTTCTTCGGACTCCGTGGCCCCCTCAAGGACATCCTCCCCCAGGCTGAGTCCCCCGCCGCACACCTCCTTAGCGACTTCGTCTGTGGGGGTCTGCTGGGGGCCTTCCTGGGAGTCCTTTTTTACCCCCTCAACGTGGTCAAATCCCGTGCCCAGGCGCAGATCGGGGGCAACTTTCCATCCGGAAGGGAGGTGCTGGCGGCCATTTTGAAGGAGCGGGGCGGGAGGGTGGTGCTGCTGTTCCGCGGTGTGCACCTGAACTACCACCGCTCTGTGCTCTCCTGGGGCATCATTAACGCCACGTATGAACTGCTGCTCAAGGTGCTCTAAATGCCCAACAGCACGCTGTGCAAAACCCTAATCATTCTAATATTAGTTTCTAGTATTACTAATTGCTGTTCAAATTAATGATGCCACCTATCACAGCACACTGGCGTAGAGAGAGGTGGTATGAGTAGAGAAGTATAACCCCCTCACGCTATCTCATTACACACACTAACATAGTTCTCTGACTTGGCAGTTTTTCAAACCGGGGCGGTGTGACCTATTTAGTACTTCTCTGAATTAAATGCAAATTTGAGAACAGAACAAAACTACTTGTTGGCCTGTTCACCATCTTGGTGTATCTTGGCTTTACAACACGAGTTAAAATGCAAAATTGCTATAAAATAGACAAATGGCAAGTATCTCATAGTGTATATGTATTTATGTATGATCACTATTGACACTTGATCTTAAGGACCAAAGGTGGAAGACATTGACAATGTTATTATGGGATGGGGATGTTTTGTGCACCTTATTGTGTTGGTCTCCTGTGGCAACAATTGTAATGTCATGTCAATTTAGGCTGCGCTCTGTCTTGAATAAGCACTCATCTCTGTCTATATAATCAGAGTGCATGTCATATAATATGGCTAGTATTAATTTACAGAAATTAGCTTCGATGCGAAAAGATAGTCTTTTATCAAAATACTTATGCCATGTATACCCAAGTGAGTTACATAAGTCTTTGTTATTGAAATGTGTATTTGTTTAAGCGCAAAAACTGCCTTCAATTTGTGCCTTGCTTTTTTGCAGACTCTTATCATCCCAGTACAGTGGTTGGTGAGTCATACTTGTAGGTTAACATGTTTGTTGTGTTATAAGTGTGATAATATAAAGGATTGTTGTCTGTATGGTAGACTAGGTTCCTTCCTGCTGCAAAGTGTATTTAAATGTAACATTTATGGATTTCATTGTGTCTTGCTTCTGTGACAAGAAACAAATATCTATTCCGTCAACTATGAATAATCAGTCTATAGCACACAAACACTGCCACCTAGTGGCCATGGAAGTTCTTCTGAAAAACTATGTGTTGACCTGCATACCGTACATACTGGTTTACTTACTGGTTTACTAATGGTGAAATAAATAGTTGCCTTTGGCCCATGTCATAATGCTACAATACTGTGACTACTGCAAAATGCTAAGTGATGCAATAAAGTGATGCATTACACACATACAACTTGATAGATCTCACTAAGTAAATCGAAAGTGACAGACATTGGAAAATGACGTTTTTAATAATGAGTGATATATTTTATAGCACATTTTACAAATGTAGATAATCTGTCAGACTGAGGAGGTGTCGAGAGAGAGGAATATGGGCTGGTGTCTCACTGCACGGACCTTGTTGTTTTCTTCATGGCAAACCCTTTAACCCTGAGGGAAGTACAAAGAATGATTTTCAAATCCCAGTCCATGACTTCCATTTTATTATTCATGCCATTCATGTGGTGCCCCTTAGTGGTAGAATGATGTAAGTGAAACTGCTAAACAAAAACAAAATACTAGATGACAACTCACGTACTTATTTGGGAGCCGGCTCTGATGTTTCCTGGTTAAGCATGACCACTTCCTCCTCCTCGCTGTCCGATATGACCACAACATCCACTTGAGGAAAACGGAAACAGGAAATCAGTCTCAGAATAGACTAACTCACCTCGAATGACTTATTTCTCCAGATCCATTCATCCATCTCACTCTTAAACACAGCTAGTCTCTCCCATACCTCTCCTCTCACGCTTTTCCAACATCACTACATCGCCCTCATCTTCATCCTCCTCCTCTTCCTCCAGACCCCAGCTGTTCTGGAGCCCTTCGCCCACCTGTCCTGTGCCTGGAGCCGGCAGCACAGGAGACGACACCCTGACACCAACGGTTAAGGACAAGGGAGACGTGACCGAGGTAAAGAAACATGAAGAGGGATCTGGGAGATATAGAGCTGGATCTGAGAGAGACTTTTCGCCTCTGTTCTAGGTCTCAAACCTCATCTCCCAGATCAAAACTTCCTGTCTAGAAACAAACAAGCATTCTTATTAATACATTTTTTGTGTGTGTGTGTGTGTGTGGCATTTCAGCCTTTGTCTCATGCCCCAGACTGGTGACTTTAACTTCTTGAGGGGAGGATACATTTGGGACGGGGGCTCTGCTTTCTGGATGATCTCTTTGGCTTTCTCTTTGATGTCCTCCGTTTCCACCGGCGTCTCCTGCTTTTTCAGCACTGTGATTCGCTCTCGTGGCATAGACTCTGCGAAGCCACACCTTCTGCCTTCTTTCCTGGAAGGGCAGAACATGTCCACGGTATATGTTTTATACGTGTTTGATGCTACTAGAATACTTCATTACAATCGTTTTTATGTTTTTTTCCCAAAAAGACAACATGGATCATTATTTTATAGCAAAGTCATCTAAAACCTCTTTTCACCCTACCTGGCTTTCTTGTCGTTCTCCAGGGCTTTGTGAATGAGCTCTGTGATTTCTGTAACTTTAACACTGGCGATCTTGCTGCACCTCAGCACCTGACGACAACAAACACATGATTACGGTTCTCAGACGAAATGGCAGCTAGTGGCAATCTATGTGCCTATCCCCGGATGCCATTTTTGAGCCAAAATGGCTTCTTTAATATCTCCATCCGTCTCCACGTCTCCTCCCTCCACTTCCCACTTTCTAACTGTCCCTCCCTCCCACCTGTTCTTTGAGCAGCATGATGCCCCCGCTGGACTGGATGGAACAGATCTCTCTGTGCTTGTTCATGGCGATCATCAGCAGGCCATCCATCACACGCTCCTCCCTCTCACACGGGTCCACCAACAGGTAGGTCCTGGGCACATACCGGTGTGTGTCAGTGTGTGTGTGCGTGTGTCAAGTCAGAGAGATCCATGATAGCTGTAGTGTCTGAGAGATGAAGAGCTAGGGGGCTTACCCTTGTTGGAAGAAAGAGAAGCTAACGCAGATTGGCATGTGGTAGATGCTGAGTGGGATGGGGTCTCTCTCCTCTGAACCGTACTGCACGCACACACAAAACAAATACACCCCCAACACTACAGTCATTGACAAACAGACACCTGCACCGAAAGCGCCACAGTCTTTGTTTCTACAGCAGCTGATGACCACCAAGGGGTCCTCACCACGGTGACCTCCTCTCCATGGATACCAACGTCAGGTCGTCTGAAGTGGCTCAGAGCAGTGATGGCGGCCACGCTAGCAGCATCCATCAGGTTGCCGTCGTGGTTCAGGATATGAACATCAACCCTTATCTGCCACACCTGGAAAGAAAACTAACAAGTTACCGAGGCAGACATAGATTCGGTACGGGCTACCGTAATGGGAATAAAAAAGACTTACACATGCACTATAAATTCATACAGCTCAGGGGCATAGGTTTCATTACACGTGGGTGTCTCACACACACCCTCTCTGTCATAAATTCTCATCCCACCCACCACAAATCTCTGCCCCTGACTGAACCTATCCTGCCCCTGACTGAACCTACCTTCTCACCAGACACCACACATAAAGACTCTGTATCAAAGCATTTAGAGTTCCTCAGACATCTCTCCAGTTGTCTGTTCAACTTCACCAGCAGTTCGGACTGCCTGTAGAAAGAAAACAACGATAATACTCATTTTTAACTGTGATGGTGGTGTTAGGTTTAAACGTGGGTGTAATAAACTTTAGTACATTTACCTGCCAAGTTCAAAACCAGGCGACGCCATAGGTGATAGCTCTACATTGAAAAACATGATTCCGTCCGATGGTCGGTTGTCTTTCGGGACGACGAGCTCACAGGAGACTTGCGTCATAACTCTGAAATTAACACATTCGTATAACAAAGGAATTAATTTACGTATGAGTAACTATTCTAATGGAAAACATGGGGCTGAAAATCTCACCTTGTCTTCCCAAGATCAACAAAGCAGCATCCATAGTCAGTGCCGAAGGATATCTTTATAGTTCTATAGTCATAGGTCTGTCTTCCATCCAGGCGCTAGAGATGATGGTAAATGGTTGACGTAAGTTAAGTGACCATTTGATTTGTTACTAAATAGTAGCTACGTTGTGATGTGCATAACTTCGTTCTTCGTGCAAGCTACTAGCTAGCAAGCAGGTGGTACACCATGCATTCAGTACGTACAGTGCCCTAAACATAGCAACTTACCTTCTTCTCTTCAATAGCTTTCAAAAGGAACTGTCGCTCACAATTTGACAACGGTGTTTCTTTCATTGTGGCTCTCAAAAGGTTGCAGATATGTTAAACATTCGGTGCTAAACGTGTGTCCACGATGAATTATCAACACATGTGAACTCCGCCTGGTGGGAGAAATTTTCAAACTAAAGGTCTTGAACATGTTTTATTGATATCAAGATGAAACATTCTTTTTATGAAAGCGACAAGGCAATCCTAGATATTTTATAACAAATATATAATATCTGATCATGTAAAAATACTTCAGAGAGGACGAAAAGAATGTGGATGACAGGGACGAAACTTAAGTTAATGGTGAGAACGTTTATTTTGAAATTCTCTTTCTGGCCTTGCGCAGTTCGCAGTGCGCTGATATCGCCAACCACTTGCCACTTGCTGTCATCGTCGAGGGTCTTCAACCCTCAGTAACCATCAGGCCTAGCTTGGTAGCTGTTTCCCCCCCCACTCAAAGTGGGTCAATACGCAGTGAAGATTGTCGTTGGAAAATATTACTAAAGAATATTACCAGAGAAAGCCTTGCTTAGTTTGAGTACTTTCACAATTTGACAAGGTTAGTTTGCTTTCACCCATTCATTCCCCCAACATGTTCCATCATCATTCGCGTTGTGTTAGCAAGCTAACTAGCATAAGCTAACCTCTATAGCTTAATAGTAGCTTGTTAGCTAGCTGCATTATGTGATGATTTGTTTTCAGTGTGTGCCTTGACTAGCTAGCACTAGCTAGATTTCATGTTCTGGACTTTTACAGCCATAAGGTACCATATAGCTTTAAAAAAATGTCAAGCGTGTTATGGGCCAGCTACTCTACAGTATGGGGCTCCTAGCTAGTCTTGTTGCGCTGGAGAGGCGCGATTGGCGCGCCTTTATCAGAGGAGAAGGGTTGATGATGGTGCTGGTGAGGACGTCCCGTACCAGTTCAGCAGCGGTTGGTGTTCCTTTTAATAGTACCACCCACAAAAGCTGACCTAGATGAGCTTGTATAAAGCAGAAAACGGCCAGTTTATCTGGTTTTGCTAAAACCTGTGCTAAGTTACAGCTAGTCTAGTTACAACATGCACACGTATTCGTGGTGCAGAATGTTCCAGTAACGTATTCGTATAGCTAGATTAGACAAATAGGTTGTTAGGGCTAGCATGGCGGATAGCTTACACAGCAGCTGTAGGTTGATGTACACCCCGTTTACCTGATGTTAACATCTCTGAAAATGATCAAATGCTAAGCAGGCCATTGATTCCGTGTATGGTTGGCCACCCTTACCCATCCAACCCTGAAATGCCCTTCTAAAGCTAACCAAATGAGCATAAATAGCTATTTCTATTTAAATCGTTACAGCCTTCCCCATGACATGTCAATTACCTAAGATACCAGATGACACCTGATAAGAATACAGGGAAAGTCATTGTAATCATGTACGAACCCTATCTACTCACTGCAATGCTATGTTCATAATATCCTATTAGACATGTCTGTGTTCCAAAACGAAACCTTACTGCTTGTGTTTGGAAGCTATATTTCCCCACTAGCATTATAAGGGAGGATACTTATCAAAAGCTATCAGTATCCACTAATGTGGTTGCCACTCACGACTGTAAAGAAGAAGGGATAGTAAGCTGGTTTTATCTCATGGGATATGAAAAGATTAGGGTGTTGCCTTAACTTGAGGACAGACTAAACAACTGACCTATCCCTTTGTCTGCCTCCCCCTCCTCTCCTCCCCCTCTCCTTCTATCCTCCCCTACCTCTGTCGCTCTCCTGCCTATTTATATCTTCATCTTTTACGGCACATCCTCTTTCCACCCTCCCATCAACTGTCTCCTCATCGGTCTCACTCCCACTCCCCTCCTCAAACTCCTCCAAACTGTCCGTCTATCGCTCCTTCCACCTCCGTCGCTCTTCACATCCTCCCCTCCCTCATTCTCCCCTCCCTCCTTTCATTCCTCCCCCCTTCTTTTTACCCTGACCACGCCCGTCCCCTACTCATCCATTCCTTCTTCTCTCGTCACTCCTTCCTCTCTGATGACCTTTCAGATGAAGTTGTGGTGGAGCTGGGTGCTTGTGCTGCTCCTGTCCTGCCTGCTCCTGGCACCGATAGAGGCCCAGCAGGAAGAGGGGGACGAGGGCATGGTGGAGGAGGACGAGGGCCTGGTGGAGGATAGCGACTCTGCCGAGACGGAGGCTGACGAGGAGGCCGGAGTGGATGCCAATGTCTCCTTTCCAGGTCAGTCGAGGGTCACAGGACGGACCCACACAGGAAGTGTTTGTGTGTTGCTGGGGAGGGGATGAAAAAGTGTTCCTATTTGGATGCTGACCTGGGATCAAGTTTTGCATAGATGAGCGGCTCATCACATTTTGTAATAATGAATTAATTAGCTGTTGGGGTTCATTTAGAAGCCTAAAGGGATAGTTGGTTTAACCAAACCTGCTATGCTGATAATGTCCATTGACTGAACCCTTCAGGTCACGTACAAGACACCAGTTCCTACAGGGGAGGTCTACTTTGCCGAAACGTTTGACGACGGCTCACTTGACAGGTATTGATGTTACTTCATTACATGAGTGGCCTTGAAGAGAGATGTATTCGGTTTAAAGCCATCTGACATAACGGCCGCCTTTTAAATTGTCATTGGATAAAGAAACTTTTGACCTTGTGTTGACCTCCGCAGTTGGCAGGTGTCGAAGACGATGAAGGAGGATGCAGATGACGAAATAGCAAAATATGATGGTGAGTGACGATAGAAGTGTGAGAGTTTGGCGCTGACCACGGTCGTGTTGATCTTTCTCTCTGGAGTGTGAGCCAGAGAGTGTTCCCTTCTCCTCCTAATCTCCTGTGGTCTCTGCCAGGCAAGTGGTCAGTGGAGCAGCTGAAGGAGAACAAGGTGCCAGGGGACCTGGGGCTGGTGCTCAAGTCCCGGGCCAAACACCACGCCATCTCTGCCCTGCTCAACAAACCTTTTGTCTTCGAGGACGACGCGCTTGTCGTCCAGTGAGTGCTCGCCTTTCCACTTTCACTCTATAATGTCATTTACTGACAAGTAGGGCTGGGCAATATATTGCTATATATGATTGAGGAAAAAAATATTTCAATAAAAAAAATGCAACAACAAAAGAAATTGGGGAAAAAAACGTTTCTAAAGGTTAGAAAAATATTTTCTACTCAAAATTTCGAAAGGTTGAAAATATGTTTTCTGAGAGGCTGAAAAAAGGTTTTAGCAAACAGAGGGGATACACATTATATCAGGCTGTTTTTTCACCTGATATAATGTGTATCCCCTGTGTAACGTTTGCTAGAAAAGAGCAGACATCTCCATAGTATCTCAGGTTGTTCATTGTGACCAAAATAGCACCGAAAATAACACACATGATGGCAAGCCGACCTCCCCCAGTACACTTTACACACTCCAAAGGGTAGAAGCGACCGTTTTCCAGCAGTTTACACACAGTGGTGTTCTTATATCAGTCAAACGTTTATCGCCTACTGCTGATACCGCTTTCCTACTGAAATGACGAACCTACTTATGAATCTAAGGAGGACGACCGGATGGGTGTAGTAAATCACTTCATCGCATCGTAACACCAGTGTTTACCCTCTCAGGTATGAGGTGAACTTCCAGGATGGGATTGACTGTGGCGGAGCCTACATCAAACTCCTATCAGACTCCGACAATCTGGATCTGGTAAGTCATGATCGGCGTCATCTTCAACATCTGCCTCACCTTCATGATGCATCACAATCTACTAACTATTATTGACCTGTGAAAACATGAATTGATGCCAATTTTGCAGGAGCAGTTCCAAGACAGGACGCCCTACAGCATCATGTTTGGCCCCGACAAGTGCGGCGAGGACTACAAGCTGCACTTCATCTTCCAACACCAGAACCCCCTGAACAAGGACCTGGAGGAGAAGCACGCCAAGAGGGCCGACGTGGACCTCAAGAAGTTCTACACCGACAAGAAGACCCACCTCTACACCCTGGGTGAGGAAGGGCACGGAATGCGCCGGAAGGGAATATAGGGTATATGGTTGTGAGGGATTAGAATGTGTGTATTTGCTTCTATCCAAAAAGGTGAATTCCAAGATGTAGATATGAGGTCAAATGCTTTTTCATGGTCATGAGGCTGTTTGAAAGGTTAAAGCTTGTGCATGTTTAATAGTCCCCACCAACATGTCTACTACTTACTGTACATAAACTGACCATCCTTCATATTCTTCTCCTCTCCTGCCTCTCCCTTAGTCCTGAACCCTGACAACAGCTATGAGATGTTCATCGACCAATCCAGCGTTGGCCGGGGCAACCTGCTGCACGACGTCATCCCTCCCGTCAACCCACCCAAGGAGATTGACGACCCCAACGACTCCAAACCCGAGGACTGGGACGAGAGGGCCAAGATCCCCGACCCTGAGGCCGTCAAACCCGAAGACTGGTGAGTAGAGGAGTGGGGGCCACGCTGGGAAAGGGCTAGCGGTCTATCACAGCACATCCTTCCTTCATCTTTACCTCTTTCCTTCCTTCTTTCTTCACTCTTTCAATACTCTTTCTTGTTGCTACCTTCCTACCTTCCATTCGGAGGTAATCGGTGATGTAGCATGGCCGAGGCTGTTTGTGCCTTGGAGGGCTGTCTGATTGTCATCCATGTGATCTCAGGGATGAGGACGCTCTTGCCAAGGTGGAGGACCCCGCCGCTGTGAAGCCAGAAGGCTGGCTGGACGAGGAGCCCGAGTTTGTGCCTGACCCCAGCGCGGAGAAGCCAGGCGATTGGTAGATACCCAGGCGCACGCACACATGCAGACATATATAACCCTTTGAAATGATCAAAGGACTGAGCCTCCTCTCTCTCTCCCCGGCCCCCTCCCTCTCTCTGCAGGGATGAGGAGATGGATGGCGTATGGGAGGCCCCCCAGGTTCCTAACCCAGCATGTGAGACAGCCCCTGGATGTGGGGATTGGAAACCCCCCATGGTGAACAACCCCCTGTACAAGGGGAAGTGGAAGGCCCCTCTAGTGGAAAACCTCAACTATCAGGTTGGTAGCTCGGGAACCATGCCCTTGACCTGTCCTTCCCGTCCTCTCTCCATTATCTCTTTAATCAATTGTTCCTTCTTGTAAAATATAACTAGTGCACTCATACATGAACCTCCTGTGTTCTACGTGTTCACAAGAAGGTGTTTCTGCTCCTGTTTCACTGCATCGACTTTTAAACATACCTGTAAACCCTCCCATCTCAGGGCGTGTGGAGCCCTCGTAAGATCCCCAACCCGGACTTCTTCGAGGACCTGCACCCGTTCCAGATGGTGCCCGTCAGGGCCGTGGGCTTGGAGCTGTGGTCCATGACCTCGGACATCTACTTCGACAACTTCATCATCACTTCCCTCAAGGAAGTGGCCGACCGCTGGGCCGCCGACAGCTGGGGCCTCAAGAAGCTGGTTGCCAGCGCCAACGAGGTAGAGAGACACACAATGTATTATGCAGTAACCACGTGTATCCCCGACAGATACACAGAGGCTCAATTTCAAGCTGCACACCATTTGTGCAATAATCATTTCTGGTTAGCTAAATTGTTGATCTGTCTGTCTCCTTTCTCTCTCTCTCTCTATCTCTCTCTCTCTCTCTCTCTCTCTCTCCCTCCTTCATCTGCCCTTCTGTCCAGCCTGGAGTGTTTGCCCAGCTGACCCTGGCTGCAGAGGAGAGACCCTGGCTCTGGGTGGTCTATATCCTGACTGTGGGGCTGCCCGTAGGATTGGCTGTGCTTTTCTGCTGGCCCAAGGTACACACACACACTCTAACTTAAAGTAGTGCTGTTATAAGACTGCTTGTACGTTTCTGTTAGACTATGGTTTACTTTACACACACGCACGCGTTCACAATTCCATTATTCATCATCAAAGAAGAAAAATGTAACGTTAACGTTCACTTTCTGCTTCTCCAGAAATCCGATGACGATTACGTGTACAAGAAGGTGGACCCCCCCTCGGGCTGAGGTGGAGGAGGAAGAGGAGGAGGAGGAAGAGGAGGAGGAGGAGGAGGAAGAAGAGGAAAAGGTGGCCCAGGATGGGGAGGCCAAAGCACCTGACAGTTCAGAACCCGCAGGTGAGAGAGAAAAGGTTTCAAATATCATCCCAATCAAAGTCATGACTTCTGGAAATGGCTTCCAGCCACATCGTAGCTGTGAAGTCATGCGTAGTTTGCTCACCCTCACTCGCTTCTAGCAGCGGAGGTGGAGAACCCCGAGGAGGAGAGCGGAGGGGCGGCCGGGGACAGTCCTGAGGGAGAGGATGGGGAAGAGGAGGAAGTGGAGGAGGAGGAGGAGGAGGAGGAGGAGGAAGAAGAGATCAAGTCCAACGAACCTGCATCCGATGATGAGGTTAGTGTGAGTTGGGTTTTACCACAGAATAAAATATCTATTTTTGGCGTTGATGACATGCATCCCATCGCACCCCCCCTCACTACGGTTCAATATGACCATTCTTCCTCTCATGCTCTCTTTCCCAGGTGAAGGGCGCTGACGAGGGGGGCCATAGGGCTGGGGACGGGCACAAACAGTCCGTGAGGAAGAGGAAGGTACGGAAAGACTAAGGAAGATGGAACACCCTATGCCTACGCTCTAGTCCTTCTTTCCCTCTCGTTCCTCTGTGTGCCCTCCTCTGCGAGAGTGGGGTAACTCCCCCCTCCTCAAACAGCATGCAATCCCTCCAACCGACCTTGGGTACAGCTTCCCTCCGACGAACGTCCCCTTTATGTTCCTCACCCCGTCACTGGCTACGTCAGCTGTTAAGGGAATCAGTGCTACCCTAAAGCCGAACCCTTCACCTCCATGTCCTCCCTCATATGAGCTCCAGCTATCTCCCCCACACACACACACTCGCACTCTTTTCCTATTAACGGCAACCCCATCCTTCACCTGCTACCAGTCTTCTTCTCCTCTCCTTAGCACCATCACTTTTCTTTTATACCGTTGGTATTAGACGGGTTTACTAATCCAACACCATCTGGCTCTCTTGTCTGACCACTGAGAGCCACTGTCCCATAGTACAAAGGCTTCCTGAGTTACCTAGTGGCTAGCTGTGTGTCTGCGCCATGCTCATATCCACACTGTCGGACAAGACAGTAACACGCCTCACGTTTCCGTGGTTACCTCTTTTTAGATGGGAAATTCTTTCATTTGTAGAAAACATATGAAAGGGAGTTTGACAGTTCTGCAGTAATGTGTTGTTTTCTCATCTTTTTTTCATGTTCTTAAGTTATAGAGGTTTTCAACCGAATTCAAATAAGCACTGGAGGAACACGTACCTATTTATTCAGATTTTAAAACTTCTCGTTCATTCATGCCACTACAAAACAATATTTTACGATGCAGTTTTTACTTCTGTAGTTTTGCCACTGATTTGCTTGTAGTGAGCCTTAATGCTGGACATGGCCAGTCTGCTTGTCCACAGCCATCAGCTCAGCGTGTGCATATTTGTAGTAAAAAGTGGTTGTCTGTATTGAAGCAGAACATGACTTGTTTGTTATTTATTTTGAATGTGTTTGAGCCACACATCGAGTATAGCTGATGGCTGAGGTTTATCAACAAGCGACTACTCAGAGTCCTATATAATTATCAGTTCACACACGAGGGGACGGGGTGTGTGTGGAGTCCCGAACTATAACCTGTGGGTTCCCACTACTCGAACCTTCAGTTTAGCTCCGTCTTGCCTGGAAAGAGATGTGGGAATATTTTGTATTCTTTTTGCTTTTTCCCCCCTTTGTCTCAAGTTTTCTAGTTCATGTTCTGGCCCAATTAAGGCCCATTTCCCTGTTTTCATACTTTGCAAATTGTACAATGCTATTGGAAATAAAGTATTTAATACAAAACAATCTAAGCTTTTGTGGCCTTTTTATTTAATGGATATCACAACAGGCAAATTAAGTCAGTAAAAGTATTTTTATTAAAACAAAAAGTGTTAAAAGTCAACACAGTCATAACATTTACACATTATCTCCACACAAGGCAGTTTGTCTCATAGGTTGTGTGTAGTGGGGCATACTCAACATGGTTGAGAACAGAGGGACACATTGGAGCACATTATACAACCGCTGAACATAAAAAAATACAAAATAATTCCATTTAAAATAAAACATACATTGAGATGCACTGTGTTTTTGTGTAGTGGGACCTTCCAGAAATTCCCTTTAAATCTACTTTTAGCACCCGAAGTGTAATATTGTAATATTCCCTTTCTCTACTACTTTCCTCCGTATATATATATATATATATATATATATCTTTAACAGCCTCCGCTTACAGCCTTCCAGAATCCATGTTTTCCCTATTCTGGAACAGAAGCTTCCGGTCAGCACATGACTTGGCTAATGCACAGATCCAGACAGTGTGGTCTGGATCTCTTGCAGAGAGTGTTCTACAGCTCTGAGTGATTGGATCAATAGCACTCAAGGCCTATTTACTCGTCTTTTACAGTTTCAGTAAGGGAAGGGCTCTGCCAACTACCCTCTCCATCTCTACTCCCCCTCAGCTGAGATGGAGGCTGCTGCCAAAAGATCTTCTGTAGTGTCTGAACTCTTGTAACCACCAGTCAGTTTTACACATCGTTTTAAGTCTGCAACCTTTTAATGTGCAGCAAGAACCATTACTGTATGACTATCTGTAAAACACTTTTACATGTCAGTTTTTCTGTGCTTGCCCCCCCCTCCCTCCCCCCCACCTAACCCATCCATCAACGAAAAAGCCTTGCACTCTCGTCAAAACAAAGGCCTGAATTCATACTGGACGCGTACCACCAGTGATGATACATAAAAACATATTTGAATGAGTACATTAGTAGCTCAGTCATCACCTGAATCATAGTTTAAGCCAGTAGTGTTCAACCAGTGGGAACATCTGGCTGTGAGACATTTAGTCACTTTAGCTATTAGTTAGCCATTGGCTACATTTGACAAATAAAACAGAAAATCTCATGGAGTGCATGAATAATACGTTAATGAAATCACATTTCCATGCGATTCAAATATCTTAATATTTATATTCAATAACACTGTCCAGTCCAATCTCCAATCAAACCAGTTAAATATGTAAGACATCATTATGACAATGACATGAGGTTCCATAGACAAACAAGAAGGCAAAACAAAATACATTTAAAGAAAAGTTAAATTAAATTTGACTGAGGTCTGAAGGTTTGTGTTGATGTTATGAGGTAAAGGGTCAATCAGGGATAAACTGGACTCGGGGCCCTGTCAGAATACCCCTTCCTCACTACAAGGAATTCACTAATTGAACATGACTTGATTGGCCAAGTTAACCTAGAACTGTGGCCTTACACATCATAAAGAATCAATAAGTACCTCATGGGAGGGAAATATGCATTTCCACAGAATTCTGACAGAGCCAGGATATGTTGGTTTAGGGGTGGAGATGGATTAATTACAAGATGCATATGAGCCTCTAGGTTCAAAGTACCATCAACATCTGATCAAGAGTGAGATCCCTCTCTAACTAGTTGACGAGTTAGAAAACAGCCAATACTTGATCATTTGTGGGAGGTAACTTCAACCTAGAGCTGTATTCATGTTTTGGGATTCTAGGATAGTTCTCCAACGTCGGCTACTTCCGTTTGCTTTTGGTGTCCGTGGTCTGGAACACACTGGAGGCCGACATCAAGTTCTCAATGTACTGGCCCAGAACCTGGTTCTCCGATTTCAGCTTGAGATTCTCCTCCTTGACGGCATCCACCCTTGCCGATAGGTCTATGGTAGAAGACAAGAGAACCCAGGGAAAGATAAGCATCAGCAATAATTCAGAATATCTGTTGAACAGACAAACTGGAAGAGAAAAACTATTTACTTCTTGTTTCTGTTCCCTTAACATTAAAGTGCTACTACTGCCAAACAACTGCCTAGAACTCCCCTGACTCAAGGCTTTGGCAACACTCATGACTGTGCTAATCTGAGAGGACGGACGCTTTCAGGGGAGAAACTACTTTTAAGTCTTGAGTTTGGGTGGACAGACACAAATGGAGGCCATTAACACTGCGTCTACTGATAGACTGGAGGAGTGATGAAGACGAATGAAAGCAGGAGAGAAGAGCGATAACAGTAAGCCAGCTAAAGAGAAATAAGTGCTTGCAAATGTCAGTGGACTAAGAGGGATATTTAGGAGGGAGAGGAGGATGGAGAGAGGGTGCAGTGGGGTTTTTTGTGCTTATTTGGTATCAGGGAGAAATAAGACAAAGGGTGTTGTCCTTACCTTCCAGTGTGTGTTGCAACTCCAGAACCTGGTTGATAAGCCTTGTCTTCTCCTCCACTTCTACTTGGTTCTCAATATCTCCTGGAATGTACAACATACACTATTAATGTGACCTGACCAGGACACATGCATCCCTCACGTTAATACAGAGCCAAATAACACATGAGGCTTGTACATTAGTTGCATTAGTTGCTTAGTTAGTTACTATACCATCCATGTCGCAGTTCATGGTGAAGAGATCGTTGTCCTGTTTGATATACAGGGTTGCAGTTCCTCTGTCCACTGCATGACACAAGACAAAAACGTGTCATGAGTTCAAGCCAACAGCAATGGAGATTGTATGTCTTTTCAGTTTAACGCATCGCAGAAAAGCTGAGACGTGACACCCTGTGTACTCCTCGAGCTGTATAGGAAATGTCAAGTCGCAGTCTAGATTGAGGCTATACCTAACTGTGTCGCTTAACTGGCTGACCAAAATGCTTCGTAAAAGGTTAACCGACTGAATGTCAGCAGGTTGAAGACTTCCCAAAGAGTACACTAGAGTAAGTAAACAGTCCCAGCTCTGGTACAAGTAGCTATAAGCGACATGTTATACCTACAGTACTAACCTACTACACTCTGTAGTTGTTGCTTGCCATATCCTAAGAATCTCAATCTCATTGTTCAGAATAACCTTGCGTTATACTGCCCATTTGATAAATGAATCCCTTGACATTAGTGTTATGCTAACTAGCTGGCTAGCTAGGCTAGCTTGCATGTTGGACAAACACAGACACATCAGCTTGCTATTGACGATGCGCCCACCTTATATCAAAAAATTATTGCCAAAAAGTGACAATGATAAGTGAAACAAAGTGTAGCTCAGACTGCCAAATTAAAATCAAAATGGTAAAATGATAGTAATAGAACTCTAGCTAGCTCACTTGCGTTCTATATTAAAAGTTAGCTCGCTAGCCACCCGGGCCCTGTTGGGCTGCGGTAGTGAAGGGAATTTGTCTTATCCACTAGCTTTGCATTTAGACTAGCTGACGTAGAATTTACATTGTGAGGCGTGTAGATAACTAAGTAATCAAAATTACATGAATGTCAGTGACTTACCCGTTGGATATTGTATGGATAATTAGCTAGCTAATGGAAACCTTAGCCGGTTTGTGTCAATATCGTTCTAACACGGCACTGCGGGTTTCCCTGTCTGACAGAAGATGGGACAACCTGACTCACACTAGTTGGGTGCAATTTCCAATGTACCCTACAGAGGGCGCTACGGTTAAGAAAACACACGAAGTGACTACCCCAGTGCATGCACGCTTAAAACGACCACACTGTGATGTCTGAGATTCTGAGGTGTGTTTGTTTCTTTGTGTGTCTGTATTTGAGTAATTATGAGTAATAACTAATGTCCACCACACACACACACACATAAACACAGTCACACGCTGCAGCCCTAAAATGACAGATGCTCAGGCGTTTTCCTGCCATTCCCCTGATAGGCAAGTAGTGCACTGCCGAGCTGAGCGACAGTTGGCCGAGCTGAACCAGCCCACCAGGATCAGTGTGGAGCGATACGGGACGGTGTAGCTACGCTCTGCTCAGTGGAGCCCATATGCTAGGCTACTGCCTGTAGCCAGAACGAACCCTGGGGAGGGGGCTGTTTGGCCAACTATGACCGGCCTGGTCTGGCTCGTACAGTCGACGGTGACAAGACCAGTGTTACTCGCATGCTGTTGCAGCACACATTTTAGTATCGAAAGCCTGTTTGTGTCATAGCCTATTCTGTCTCTTTGCCTACTCCCTCCTGTCTGCTCCCTCTCTATTCGCCCGATTTGTGAGTCTCTATGGAAAACCCTGCTTGTGTCCTGCTGTTTAATTAGGCCTTGTGCTGCTCTCAAGAATATATACTTCCAATTTGTTCCCTGACCAGCACAATCATTATTTTACCCATTGAGTTAATTACTTACCTACTTAGGCCTAGTTGCTCATTTAGCCTGATAATTAGTCACATACTTAGGGTTTGTCACTATTAGTCTCTCTAGAGCTGCATAGTTGGGGAAGTAACTAGAACGCTTGTGTAATGATGGTGGACTCTTCAATGTAGCTATAATTCTCATAGACTGAGTCCTCTGTGTGTCTGTAATCACAGCTTGAGAATGTAGGACGGAATGCCGCTGTAGAGGCTTCATTTGAACGGGAAGATGGAATTTCCGATGCAGAATTCTCGGGAAAGGCCTTTACTCCCCCGTTATTTTTCTCCCTCTCTAAAGGTATTATAGGACAGGGTGCTACCAGCGGTGCTCAGGTGGGCACAACTTCACATATGCAATCTTGTGTTTACTTCCTCCATATCATGACAAGCATTGGTAAGCCTACTACAAAGAGAGGAGGAAGGAAATGGAGCATTCAACCTGCCTGTGCTCAGTGTGTGGGCAGGTCATGTAAACTAGGTCACGTCAAGGTACAGAGGAGCGAGGGCTACAGGTGTTCAGGTACAGGTGGTGTCGAGTCTTACCTGTGTCGTCAGCTAGCGAGACGTTGGTGAAGGTTCCATCGTCTTCCTCTACCTGGGACTCCATGGCTAATGCTAGAGGCTAACTGGGAATACGTTCTCTCTTCCTCTCTAGACTCGGAGAGTGGGATATCCTCTTTTTTGTCTGTCTCTCTCTTTCCTACAGAGACGACCCTTTGAGTAACGTGCTAGCGATAACCGCCAAAGCTTGCAGAGATACTTGATGACCTTCTCTTTTGTCTCTCCCTGTCTCTCTATCTCTCTCACACTTTCTCTCTCTCACACACACACTTTCTCTCTCAAGTCTCTTTGTTTTCTTCCTTGTTCCCTTGTCAGGGTCACTCCCTTGGCTTTCTCTGTGTATCTATCTTTCTCTCTCTGTCTCTCACTGGCTTACACACACACACCAAACACAAACACACATACACTACATAGTCCAAGCCCCACCCTGTGTGACACCTGTTCCAGTCAGGCTGCTCTGTCTCCTTTCTGAATTATTTACGTTTCCACGGTGACCAGCCCTACCTGACTGGTGGCTCGGGTGACAGAGTTGTCGTGGGAACAAGTCACCAAGGCAATGCATTGGCCAGAGGAGGTCATTGTTCCTCAGCTGCTTAGGGTTCAAGGTTCAGCAATCCACTGTTGGTAGAGAAGCTCAGTCAGCAGTGTCATACGCTGGAACCACACACACATACACACACTTGTGCATGCTCGCTCGATTACACATTAACCAAAGAGGTGAAGGATGGGAGTGTTGAGTACACAGAGAGGTAAACAGCATCCACAAACAGATTCTCTCTCTCTTTCTCTCTCTCTTACTTTCTTTCACTCTCCCTGCTCCCTTTTGATCAGTGTTTCTCTTCCTTGCTCAGTCTTACATGCTCTTTCCTCTAGGGCTGAGGGGTCTTTGGTGAGAATGCAGACACATTTTAGTGGGCCTGTAGTCCTTTGCTGATCATTTCAAAACATGAATTCAGCTGATGTCCCATTATAGTACCAGACTGACTGCATTCAGGGCAAAGCAGCATTGTATCCAAGCTGTCTTTTAGTTTTGTTTAACTAGATCTCTCACTATGTAATGCGTAGAAGCTTGCAAAAGAAAAGGCTGTCTTCGGCCATATTGCTTTAGCCTATCCATGTCCCGTTTTTAAAAGATCTGCTGAAAGGAGTGGGGTGACCATTGTCACTACAATGACAGTAATCTGAGGCATAGTGACCGTGTGCTCTCTAGTGGCAGAAAATGGACATTGCAGACGACAATTGCCATCTCCATCCTTAACCTTTCTAGACATGTCAAGTGTCTTCAAGTCTGAGTCTTTTGGTTGCGTGTTAGGCCACTGGATGGAAAGAACCGACTGAAAGACAGGCAGGGAGACACAGGGAGGCGGAAGGGCCGACGGATCAACCCACCGACCGTCTTGATATTCTTCATCATTAGCTCGCACTGACACTGTAAAATCAGGTATTTGAGGGCTGAAAATAGACTGTGCCGTGGAACGTCCAGACCCTCTAAATTACAGCAGCATGTGTTTCTATTGTTGAAAACACAGTCTGTGCTTGGACAGGATCCGTTTGCCCATAAAGCTTAGAGGAAACTGGCATTTATAAGAGAGCAATTTCACGGCGGAGGATTGCTGTTAACACGCGAGGTTTAGTGATAATCTAAACCGTGCCTTGGAATTCTCGGTGTGTGCGTCGGCTGGCAGTCCAAACAGGCTGCATGTTTCGCTGGGCTCAAGTTTGAATTCTACCTGACACGTTTCAATGGCAAGGCTTGGTGCATGCTGGTTTGTCATTCGTGTGGGTGGATAGGTGGGGAGTGGAAGGTGTGTGTGTGTGTGTGTGTGTGTGTGTGTGTGTGTGTGTGTGTGTGTGGGAGGATGGGTGGATCGATGTGTGGTTGGTTCAGTTTGCCTTTCCTGAAAGGAGCACAGTGGAGTGTGTGTTTGTGCAAAAGTGCCACCAAATAATAAAAGGATGCTGTGTGTGTGTGTGTGTGTCTTGACACAGTGTTGTGTCCAGCTGTCCAGACTTCTGCTCATGCACCTGCATCCCTTCTGGACCCCACAGCCAGACTGACCTCTACTTGACCTGGAAGCAGTCCAGCCCCCTGGCGGAGGGTCTCACTGTCAACACCCTATGCCAACATGCACCCCTGGTGTGGCACGCTGTGTGTGTGAGGATGTGTGGCATCTTTGTGTGTATATGCGTGCCATGTGTTTGTGTATGTGGGTGTCATGCTTGTGAGTGTGTGTCTGTGTGTGTGTGTGGAGCTTGCATGTTAGTTAGAGGAGGTTGTGGGTGGTACTTTTGAGGTGTACTGGACAGCTGCCCAGGATTCCAGGCTGGCTCCTGTCTACCTACATCAAAACAAGATGGCCGACAAACTTCCCATCTGCCCGAGGCTACAACTGCATTTGTCAAAGCTTTCCATCTATTAACCAATAGTCGTGGTTCATCAGTCCTTGGTCATAACCAGAGTGGCTAAAACCTGCCTCCCTATTAGTTGTGGAAAGCACAGTAAGAAAAGAAAGGCAGAGCTGGGGGTGAAAGAAAACTATGATGGATTGTTCATTTCTCACGCCTCAGCTTACGTTAGAGCAATGAGTTAATTTATGCGTGGGTTTGATGGACAGAGAGATAATGTTTGAGGTATATATATAGAGAGAGAGGGACAGACAGAGAGGGGGACATACAGAGAGAGAGGGACAGACAGAGAGAGAGAGGGACAGACAGAGAGAGAGAGAGAGAGCGGGACAGACAGAGAGAGAAGGACAGACAGACAGGGAGGGGGCACGGGAGGATGAAAAGTGGGCTGAGTGGACTGGTGAATGGTGTGACTGCTCTCTCTGTGGTCCCCTCTCTCTCCCCTGCCACTCCACAGACCAGATGCCCACTTTGGCAAGAGTGCTTTGCCAGAGCAACGCCAGGCAAGAGGGTTAATACACACATACACACACACACACACATTATCCACTTACACACACCTACACACACATTATCCACTCACACACACATACAGGGAGAAGAAGAGGCTGTAAAAGAGCACTCGTCCATCTGTCCATCCCACTGCTTATCTGGCACTGAGGACATGGTGTGTGTACGGGTGTGTGTATGTTAGGTGGGAGGGGGTCTCAGAGCAGTCTTAAATGGCACAGCCACAGTAAGGCCCTGCAGTGGACACGACATTACAAGGAGTTACACTGCCCCCCTCTGACACATAACTGGGAGACAGCAAGGTCCAGGATAAATATCGTTTTTAATGGATCCTTTTTACATAGTTCTTGTTCTTTAGGGTCACTTATTGGATGCGGCCAGTTTCAACACGTCTCGTACAGTAATTGTCTTCTGATCCCAGTTAACTTTGCTGATTGGACGGAGGGGATGTTTTGGATGTTCCCTTAAAATGGAATGATCCCCTGAAGATCCACGAGCTTCTCTCATCCAATCAGAATTAAGCTGCTGACTGAGTAACCGGACGGTGACCTACCAGGGGTCAGGATGGTCTTTCCATGTCATGCTCAAAACACGACCACGTCTCTGAATGGTTGATGACTCTCTGCAACACCACGGGAACGTCTCGCTTGTGTCCGCCTCCCTCACACTATCCCCCCCGTCCACTCACTGTCTTAATCGCCATGGAAACGCCTCATAGACCCCGCAACCTGGATCTTTTGGCTCAATAATGAGGCGTCTACTGGTCGGAGTGACTGGCAATACAAAGCTTACCCAGGAAGTGACATCACAAGCTCCCCCCCAAACCACATAGTGGCCCCTCCCTCCCTCACAGTCCTCTTTCACGTGATTGGAAGAATGCCCACTGGAAGGCGACGATGAGGAATAGGACTGTGATGTCACACCATTAGGCTACAGGAAGTAAGTAATCATTGTAAATCCTCCCATGAAGTGCTAAAGTGAAAGGAGATGAATGAAACTATTTTGACAATGAGTTTCCATGGATACTTCCTGGTCTATTTTACGACCCTATCTCTTGCCGTTAGTGTAAAGGCTGCAGGTGAAGGGGGGAGTGTGTTTTTAACTCTTTAAGCCTCCGAGGGGCCATAAATGTTGCTGGGTGCCATAAAGCAGGCCTGGAGATCTGAGGCAGCTATTTATCTTGGGGGAGAATCTCCTCCTAGTCCAGAGCTGAAGAATGCCTTTCATCAGAGAGCGAGAGAGGAAGAGATGGAGAGCGGAAGGAGAGAGAGAAGGAAACGTTTTCGGGACTAAGACAGAAAGGTAGAACAGGTAAAGAGAAGTGACAAGAAAGAGAGGAGAAAAGGGAGGAGGCTGTTTGTGTTGAGAGTGGGAGAGAGAAAGGGGAGAGAGGGGAGGAAATGTGAGGATCAGTACACACAGATTCAAGGGAGTAAAACCCATTTGGCCCTGATTCTAAGAGGCCTCATAGAGTGGTTGAGGAGGTGTCAAGCCTGTTGTGACCCACGCACACACACACACAGCACAACATTCACACACCTCATACACACACACACACACACACACAGCACAACATTCACACACCTCATACACACACACACACACACTTAAACATACTAATATTTAAACACAACAGATCATGTCCTTAAAGTACCCTGCAGTCATTATTGTCACAACCAACTAACAGAGATAATCAGCTTTTGGAGTGTCTGAGTGTGTGTGTGTCTGTGTGTATGTCCCTCCATACAGCTCTATCCATTTACTAATTGATTTGCCTTTGAAATATTCAGCAGCTAGCGGGCAGACGAGGCGTTTGAATGGATGTGTGTTTTGTCTCTCGTCATTCACCCACCCCCCCCTTTCTCTCACACACGCTCTCTCTCCCTCTCCTTCTCTCTCCCCCTCGCTTCCTATCTCTAGGAATTAGTTTCTCTCTCTTGCACTTTTAGGAATATTCACTGCTTTCTCATTTACAAAGACTTACAAAGAATAATGCTAAAATAACAAATGATTACATTTCCCTTTTGTGTTAAGTGTAAGGGCACTGGTTAGTTATTCACCCTTTCGTTTCTGTGTGTGTGTGTGTGCCCCACGTAGTAATCAATCATCCATCCATTCTCCAGTGATCCGATCTTCTCTGCTCCACGTTTTGGCAAAAACCGTGAAAGCTACAGTGTTGCTTTACGATCTCCTTCACCAGCCTTTTCTCACCCCTGCACTTCTACTCTCTTCTCCCTCTCTCTCAGTCCATTCTTCTTGCTTCTCATCCCACTCACAGTCTTACACACACTCAAAGAGAGTGGACAGACACTCACACACTCACCTAAGAATACTTTTCAGAGTTGTGGAGAGTTGCCTGAGTGTTGAATTGCTTTTTGCTTTCTGAAGGTTTGAAACAAAATGTTCTCTTCTTCTTTGAAAGTAAAGTAAGCAGAGAACTGATAAGGTTGTTGATTTTTTTGAGCATTCGTGTCATTTTGTAAACATTTTGGACCACCTGTTGTGGCTGGATTGACAGCTTGAAAAGTTCCCGTGGTAGAAGAAACTGATGTTTTTAGCTCTAAAGCCGATGTTTCTGTCAAGGAACACAGAGCGTCTTGTTTTTGTCTGATATCACTGTGACTTGACAAAAAGGGGAAAACAGTAATTTTGGAATTATCAGGGTTTTGCGAGGCGGTGTGTAGGTGTGTTTGTGGTCGTGACATCATTGCGTGCCCTCTTGGTGCTAACCATGTCTGGCCAAAAAACAACTGTATGACAGTGACATCACAACGCCTTGGTGAGGTCAGAAGATTGAGTCGACACAATTCTGATATTCAATCCTTGTGCTGTGATGTCAGTCCATCCACGCTCCATCCACTCCAACACATAAACACAAGATGCAAAAGGCACTCGTGTGTGTTGGCGTTTGTACACTAACATTATGCATTTTAAGTACAGTGATTACCATTCAACGAGTTCGTCTGTCCTGGTGAACACTTGGGAAATGTAGATCAGACGGTTATATTAAACGGAAACGCCTAATGCCTTACCGTCTTATAGCCTGAGAACTCTTTTGTGTGCGTGTGCGTGAGTCTGAGTGTGCGTGCGCGAGTGTAGTGTTTGTGAAATTAGCATATCTTTAAAAGGGAGAATATGGAGCTTCTTAATGAGAGAGGCCGCATGCATTTCATTATCTGCTCATTAACATGATTACCCAGCGTCAGTTGTTTTGATGACACAAGGATGTGTTAATCTGTGTTTGTACGTGTGTGTGCGTTTCTGCATCGGCGTGAGCGTGTTTGACTGTGTGTGTGAGGGAGCTGGCGTGTGTGTCTGTGGTGCGTGTGTATGTTTTCCGAGAGCTTGTGTGTATGTGTGTGTGTGGCGGGGGTGGAGAAGGGGCCAGGGTGGCTGGGATATTTACACTGGCTCCTGTTCTACTTTTCTGTTCTCCACTATGCTCCTCCTCCTCGATGTCCTTCTTCAAAGCAGAAACTGTCAACACGGTTCAACCTCTCTCGAGACATAGTTCCATTTCAACCTCTTTGCTCAATCAACACTCCATAATCCCTTCCTCTTAAACAAACCCAGTGTTTTCCAACCAGGTATAACAAGAAGTTAGAAAAAAAGCTATTGTTTTCTCTCTTTTTTTCCTTTTCTTTTCTCCAAAACAGCTGATCGGGCAGAACGTTCTGGTCCTTTTTCTTCAGTCCCGTGGAGGGGTTGTGTGGTTGTTGTTTGAAACATTGCAGGACTGCGCGCTGTGAGAGGTGACGCTAGATAAACACTGTGGTGAGGTGGTTTGACCAGAGTGTGTGTGAAACAAAAGCATTCCTCCATGGTACGCTGTTACGGAGGGCAAAGCGACGTTTATCGCAAGACACACCAGTCTACTTGCCAGGCCGCAGAGGCACAGGAGGAAGCACGCACACACATACACATACTGTTGGTCTGGGTGGTATAAAATGCAGTCGGTTCAGCTCAATTCTATAAATCTACTGTGTTGCAAGTTGATTTGGATAAAAGTTTCTTCTAATTACTGAAATACATGCTTAAGCTGTAGTACATCACAAAACAAATTAGTTTTTGAAGGGGGCCACATGCATTGCCTCTCATCCGATGCCTCTCTTTCTCTCTCTCACTCTCTCTCGCTGTCTGTTTCTCCCTCTTCTCTTCTTACTCCCTTTGCTGTCAGAGAGAAATCACGACGCCTGTCACTTCTTCCACACCACAGACCTCTTTGTGTGTGTGTGTGTGTATGTGTGTGTGTGTTGTAGAGAGAATAAGATGGGGAGGAGGGGGGGGAGTTGGCGGGGGACTGAAATGATGCAGGAATACCATGGCTGTGAGTCACCCTGGCCCCTGCCATCCCCCAACAGACACACACACACGCACACACACACGCACGCCATAGCTCAACAAACATATGCACCAAGCACGGCCCTCACGCAGGTCCCACTCTCCTCTGTACCTCTCTCCCTCTCTCTCCCTCTCTTTCCGTGAACATGAAAAGGGTATTAGTATTCCTTGGCAGTGCGTGAGAGGTAGTGGCAATGGCAGTATCTCTCTCTCTCTCTCTCTCTCTGCCTCTCTGCCTCTCCCCTCCCTCCCCATTTTCTCCCTGTGGATAGTCAATATATCAGCTTCATTGATTCTCTCTTTACTATGGCCTCTAATGCACCGGCGGGCACATTAAATATTTAGAGACAGTCTAATGCAACCGACCAGCAACCTGGCAATAAGGTAGGGGGCCTTCCGTACACAGCCACCCCAGAGAGCAGTTCCTCGGCCTGGGCAGGAGAGGCAGGGGAGTCCCCCTTGGTAATCACAGAGAGGGTGTGGGGTCGTGATTGAGGAGGGGGGGATTAGTTCCATACAGTCTAGTGCTAAACTGAACTATCTGACCTGCCATAAGCTCCCGCTAGTTAGCGCTGGGTCATCGGTCCCGACAGACCTCACTGTCTGTAGAGAGAACATTCTTGTCTTCTCTGAGGATGTTGTTTGGAACTCAAGCGTCCATTACTGTGACGCCCATTTTTACATTGCTTGGATAAAAGCTATACAGTTTGCATTTGACTGTATTTTAGATACATGGGATCTTTGAAACATGCAAAGTTGGCAAGAAACATGTATTAGTTGAATGACAATGAAATGTCATAAGTACTCCCAATCAATGCAAAATGTTTACTGATCCTGAATAACTTATGGTTATTTTTTTACTTTTTTAACTTATGTTATTCACCTATTTATTTTCAGAATATGCTCCTCTGCTTTTCACAACACTCTTACAACAAAGCCTCCTTACACATGCATTTCTACTGAGTGTGTGGGTGTGTGTGTGTGTGCACATGCATGTTTGTTTGTATGCTTAGTGTGTGTACGTACCTACCTGTTATGTAAACTCACTTCTTATCCTTTACACCTGCAGTTGTGAGTGGACAAACCGGCATGACCATGAGAGAAGCATTGTCAGGTCGTCGAGAGAGAGAGAGAGAGAGAGAGAGAGAGGAATAGAGAGAGAGAGAGAGAGAGAGAGAGCGAGAGAGAGAGAGAGAGGGAGAGAGAGATTAGAAACTTTTCCTGTGTCATATTTTAAAATAATCCTTTATTATCCCCCTACATGAAGAGATTCAATAAAAAGAAACTGATTTCACACTACCAAACCAGAGAAAGACCATGTAAGGTCACAGTCCACATTTAGAATTGCTATTAATACACAACATAATGAATGGACATATCATCACATGAGGATTCAATGCGTAGTAATTAGTCCAAAACTGTAAACAGTGAGAAAATTAAGCCATGGAATGTCATTACATAAGGTCTACACAGACGTCACTTATGAGACATCAAGTATATTTTGAGATTTAAGGCAAAACCTCCGAGAGCTCTGTGCAGGGGAAAGGCCAGGGGTGAGAGAGGGGGGCTACTGGTGTCCATTTGTGCTGTTGGAGTCAGAGATGTGTGGGGGTGGAGTGTGTGTGTGTGTGTGTGTGTGTGTGTGCGAGCAGACAACAACATTCCGGTCATTCCTTTTGCGCTAAGCCGACTGGACTGGGCAGCAGCACCAGTTACAGCGACACACACATGCACAACCACACCCACACAGACACACTTCTATGCCAGTAACTGGTCTGTTCAAAGTAAGACAGTCAGTTCTCTCCGTGGACTGCCATGACTGCACTGTGCAGGATGCTCAGAGGTCTTGTTGATGGTAGGTGGTGATGAAATCTTCAGAAATAGTTTACAGACAAGACGATGGTCTGGGTGGCTTGTGGCGATCGTCTGCAGTTGTTTCCATTGTGCTGTCCCAATAGAGAGGTAGCACGATCCAAAAGTTTTAGAACACTGACAAGTCACAGAGGGGAAGAGGCAAAGAGAAAGAAGAGGATGATTTCCTGCGGTGCACCACGCCAAGTGGAGCGGTTTCTTATCGTTGGGAGCCACCGCTCTCTCCATAGGAAAACAGTGGCACAGCCAGCGCAGAGAGGTTTTAACGCTGACCGTGTGTAAGCGCCCTGAAGAAGAGAGAGAAACAGAGGAAGAAAGACACAAAGTAGTTCTATCTATGATATCACACTCGATAAGATTGTGGAACTGACAAACAGTAGTCTTGGCCTAGGTAAACATGTTCTGTTTCAATGTGTGATATCATAACCAGGGGGGATGTAAAAACAAACTAACAAAGTCCATCATAAATTCACATTGAATCCGGAACTATTAGACTATTAAGGAGGATCTTTCTCTTCTCTGTAGACGACATCGCTTGTAATCCTTTTTTCCATGTTATTTGCCTTCTCCTGTTGGGTGAAGGCTGTAATGTGTGACCAGTAGGGTCAGAGGAGGACGAGTTTCAACATGCCCCTGGTCCATTTCCTGTCTGCCTTCCTCTATCTCTTCCTGGGAGAATTTGCCCCGCAGGTATTTAGAATGGGCAACATAGCCAAACATACACGCATTAACACTTGGGCACAAGCACACATTCACATGCATTAACACTTGCACATACACTTGATTGTGTGTGACTGGCCTCTTTCTGTGAGGAATTTGATGCTGTAATGTTCCTCAAGTATAAGCAGAAGTGGTAATAAACAGCACTAATCCCAATTAAATGCATCCACATGCTGTACGTGTCATCACTGATGGTGGTGATGACTGTGTGTGTGTGTGCCTGTGTTTGTGTGAATGTGAGAGAAAGACTGGGAACACATATGGCCGGAACAGTCGGAGATGGAACTCAGAACTCCCACATGACACAGCGTACAAAAAATAAAGAGTGAAGTCTAACACTACACCGCTCTGAAATAAACCCACTGTGTGTGTGTGTACGTGTGTGATACCTGTGTGTGTATGTTCTACTGGTAAGGGTTGTGATCCCACCAGTTTTGCAAGAGCTTCAATGTAAGGGATAATGCCCGACGAGGTGTCCAATATCATCTGATAATGGACGATGCGGAGGCGTGAACCGTCCGACGCGCAGCGGAGGACGGTTGCTTCCGCGGAGTCCATTATCAGATGATATTGGACACCTCGAAGGGCATTATCCCGCTTATACCATGGTCACTTGCCAACGTTTTTTTTTACAAATATGAATCTATGTTTTAATTCGTTTTGCAATCGAAATCTAACGTTGTTTAACGTCGGCCAACTCTGATATTTTATAGTCCGCTCAGCTCATAGAACCCAACACCAGCTTTCCCTTGGCTGAACTATTAGCCCGAAAGCTAACGTTATGCTAGCAAGATTCAAAGTCAATAACATTGTGTACGGTTGACAAACAGTAAATATAATATTACAGCATGTTTAACGAGAAGATTAGCTAGCTAGCCAGCCATATCACTGTCCCAAAATCAATATCAAGATTTTCACGAACAAAGTAGCCTTTATCGACCATAGTCTTGGCCACTGTCGCCAGCCGCAGCCTGCAGCGAGTTGAATAGCAAATGGATGTGAGATGATCGCGTCAAAATTGACATAATCTGCTAACCGTAAATATAATTTGACAATATGTTTAACATTAAGACTAGCCAGCTATCCAGCCATGTAATTGCTCCCAAATCAATATCAAGATTTTCACGAACTAGTGCTAAGTAGCTACTAGACTAGGCTACGGCCGCAGCCTGTGACTGTAGAGAGTGGAATAGCAAATGGATGTGAGATGATCGCATTAAAGTTTACATATTCTCCAAACAATAATTATAATTTGACAGTACGTTTAACAACAAGACTAGCCAGCTATCCAGCCAAGTCATTGTTACCAAATCAAATAAAGAGTTTTACGAATAAAATAATCGGCCATGTGTGTTGGCTACTGTCGTGTTGGCCGCAGCAGAAGTAGATCGACTAGCGAGGTGAATAGCGAATGGTATGTGAGATGAGCGGTTACGTGACACAGACACAGGCTACATTCAGAAAAGTACAATTTTGCAAATAGGTTAAAAGACATATTGAAGTCACTCATTGTGGTAATGACATGTTGGCTTGTTAAGTCTTTCAAAATTGTAAATGGAGGCTTGTAAATGGAGGACTGCGTCCCTGTTGTTATTGTTACTTATTTCAGACACTTTGTACAGGCTCATATACTATGTAGCCGGCGCAATCATTTAGAACGGTGAAAAGACAGTTTTGCTGAAATGACGTAGTAGGTGTCCAATATCACTAGTAGGTGTCCGTATATCACTTAATAATGTACACCCCTGCAGCCAATCAGAATCGAGTATTCACCCAGACCATGGTATAAGATATGTTATTTTCTATTGACATGAAAAAACACGTCAATTCGAATGTTTAGGCAGTTGATGAGATTATTAATTTTGGTCCACAAGGACACCTACAAGGCGGCTGGGATGGTAGGCTCGGGATTTCAGTAGACTTTCAGTCCACTCCTAATCCAGCGACAAACACTTCTACTCCGTGTTTTCCTCCGCGCCGTCGGGCTACTCACAGCCTCTAGCTGGTTTTTACTCAACTCTTGTCCTGATATCACTCCGCTGGCATGGAGGAGAGGACTTGATTATTGTGATGGTGGCAGGCAGCAGCTTCTAGCGACGAGCCGAGATCACGGCGTCTCTAGGATTTCCGTTCGCGTCCTTCGATACGGACCGGGACGATTGGACTCTACGCAAACCTTTTTATCGGACAGGGATTTTTACCGACCAAACCAATGAGATGCAAGTTCACGGAGCAACTCCGGAGCCCGTTCGCTTCAGACAGCAAAACTTTTTCTCAAAGGACAACACAATAAAACGGCGAGCTCGCTACGTCGGGTTGTTGTGTGAATGAGTGATGACCGCTTGTAGCCTAATATCCGGATGTTTCCTTTGGAGTTAAAAGTGTAGCGGCGGTATTGAAGTGTGGACCGGCTGCATAGCAAGCTCTACCCACGCTGGGGGTGTTTTGTTACCTGTTTTCAGGATCGAGAACGATGTTGTTGTAAACAGTATTGAATGGTGGAACCTCCACGTACTGTCCCGGCGGAGGGAAGCAGCATCGGTGACCGTTTGTTACGGTCCTTTGAATCCCCCCTCTCTTGTCTCTGAACAAGCTAGTTACCTTCTCACCCCTGTGAAACAATCTGAACGAGGTGAGGGGGCTTGGGAAAAGTTCTTCCAAAATACCAGCCCTTTGGCTAGAGGATGGGGGACTTTGCATCCCCCGCTGCCGCCAACGGCAGTAGCATTTGCATCAATAACAATGCCATGAACAGCGGCATCAACCCGAGTGGAAACTCTAACAATGTGGGCATTCCGAAACACAGCACAGTGGTCGAGAGGCTACGGCAGCGGATAGAGGGCTGCCGGAGACACCATGTCAACTGCGAGAACAGATACCAGCAAGCTCACGCCGAGCAGCTGGAGATAGAGCGCAGGGAGACCGTGAGTCTCTACCAGCGGAGCTTGGAGCAGAGGGCGAAGAAATCCGCCAACACCAAGCAGCAAAGTAAACAACAAGACCCCGACTCGGCCTCGACTACCGAGCAGAGAAATAACACTCTCATAGCGGTAAGCAGTACTAACAATCACAGCCAACATTTGAGCTACACCCCCCTCCTTCGCTATTGCAGCATGGGGTTGTTAGCCCTCCCGTGCCTTGCTCAGAAAAGTTTGACGGTAACATTTTCTCTACACTTGGCAGTAGCTACGAAAAGTCTCAGCTATTCAAAACAAGAGGCTCAGCAAGGGTGTTTGTAAAGAGACACAAACTTTCACTTTGGTTACGAACTACAGCGAAGTCAGTTACTGGTCGGAAATGACTATAGGCTATTGAAAGTTTTTTGTAGGGGGTGGCCCTTTTTGTTGCTTCGCTTTGAGATTTGCCAGTAGCCTTCTAAATACTCTTGCTCTTTGAAAACTCGTAAAGTTTGTTGAGACTTTTGAATAGATATTAAGCATAGCCTACTGTTGGGTGGACTATAAAGCCCCACAGACCTACTTGTTAATGTTTCTTTGCAAAACAGCAACATGCTATCATAAAAACACCATTGCTACAGTGTTCAATGTAGTTCGTCAATAGATCTCGAACTGTTGCATATATTTAGACTCATAGACAGAACTGAACGTTATTTCTGAAAGACAGGTACTCATCCAAGACGAGGGTCTAAAGTCTGAAGTTTAAAGGGAGTGTCGGGGGGAGGAACGAAACGAGGGGGAAATTGTTAGCACATAATATGGCTGTGGAGGTCCAGCTCCCTTGTAATGTAGCCTAGCACAGACCAGATGGTAGCCTTCATGCTACGTCTGTTTTTCAGATTTTGTCTTATTATCATGTTCTTTTGACTGAAATGAGTACCGACACATACTCTGATGAGGCTCTGGTCCCAGGATATGGAACAAAGGATCACAAAGACACTGGCGTATCTTGTCACTATGGATCGTATGTTGGTTTTAGAGCCCCGGGTCACGCATGCACAGCTAGCTGATCAGAGTCTAGTCTTTTTTCCTGCAAGGAGAGAGAAAGAATCAACAGCGACTTTGTCGGCTGGAATGCCGACATTCTTTTGTTGTTGCAGTGGCCAATTGCTCCTTTGAAATGCTAAGCAGAAAGTCTGTGGCACTCTCTAATTTCTGAAAGCGACATAGGTAGCAAGCTCAGTCGTTTTTCAAGAGCCACGGTACTGAGGCGGCTGCGATTGTAATAGAAAAAGACCTCCCACCGCTTCGTGTGGACATTAAACCGCACCGCCCATTAGCTGGTAGGCAACAAATGCTCAGAATCAAGGGATTACGGTTTAAAGACACAGTAGCGCCATTTTTCGTCTCCGCTCTATCTCAAGACGACGCCTCTACAGCTAGATGGCCGTATAGTCGCAGTACTAGGCTGCCTTGGTAAAAAAAAACACCGTAGATGTAACAAACGAAGTCCACTGCTGTCTAGGGCTGAGCAGAGCTACTCCCGTTACAGGACTGCATGTCTAATCGGTCTCTGACACACCCACGGCGAAGCAGGACTAACCTGTAATTATGGAAAATGCACAAACTATTAGTGTGTGTGTGTGAGGAGTCCTCGGGATCTCTTCTCAGTCGGTCATCCCCAGCACTCCCATACTTGTGCTTGGCATACTACACTCTAACTACTAATGAGTTGTAGGATGTCCTGATGAACCCAAATACTGTCGAGCAGAATAACAGTTTAAATCCAGATCATATCTGTTGGCTCAAAGTGAATGCATAAGCTTTGCTGTTGATACATTGATATGGAACTTGTGAAGATCCAATTGGTTTGAGTTATTTAGTTGTGATACATCTATAGATACTCTGGACACTCGTTTACATGTTTTAAAGTGTAACAACAGTGACATATCATTTATTTAGTTACAGATACATTTTTTAAAATATTTTTTTTATAGAGAAAGACACTCTCTCTCTCTTGTCTCTCTATGTCTCTCTGTCTCTTTCTCTCTGTCTCTATGTCTCTCTGTCCCTCTCTGTTTCTCTGTCTCTCTCTGAGGTGCCGGGAATCCCATTACTGTCCCATAGTTTTCCTGGCACTGGTGTACTGACAAACCCGGTTTTACCTTCACGCAGGTGGTCCACTGCGTGTGTGTTTATGTACGCGTGATACGAAGAGGACAGCCCGGTGGATGTTTTGGAGTCGGCTGTACCTTCAGTGTTTAAAACACTTTTATTTAACAGCCAAGTTGTTAGAAAGTGTGTGTGTGTGCATGAGCACGCGCACATGCCGCATGTCTGTGTCTGCTCCATGTTTAGGGCAAACTACAAAAACACAGGAGCACAGGCCGGAGTCTGTCTGGTGCTCAAATCCTCTTTCCTTGGCAGATGTTTCGGCAAGGAATGACACAAACACGTGTGCACATATACACACACACACGCGCGTGCACACACACCACACACACCACACACACACCACACACACACACACACACACACACAATGTTGTACTGCTGGGAGAGGAGCTCTCCCTTTCTCTTTTGGCAGAGGGGCTGAGGTGTGGGTGGCTGAGTTTCATGAATCTGAGGCCTTCCCTCCCTTCCTCTCCTCCCTCCTCCTTCCTTCCTCTCCCCCACCATCCCTCCTTCCCCCGGCCCTCCCCTTGTCTCTGGTTTCAACATTAGTGGTGCAATGGTAGTGTCAGTCCTGGTGCTGTGGCATTGTTAATGTAGTCTGGGACTGATGCCCAAGCTCTATATTTAACCCAGTGAGTTGGCATGTAGCTCACACATACACACACACATTCTCTCTCTGTGTGATGCCGCCGGTTGTGACGTCACACACACAAACAAGAGGAGGTATTTGCCTCGCCAAACTCTCACAACAGGGTCCTAAAGCTGTGTTGAGATGTCTTTATTTCTCTCTCCTCTCTCTCTCTTTCCATATGTGTTCCTCCTCTCTCTCTCTCTCTCTCCTCTCTCTCTCTCCATATGTGTCTCCTCTCTGTCTCTCTCTGTGGATGTTTTTAATTTCAGCAAGCTTTGTGACCACATTCCCTTCCACCCACGCATGTTCACATGTCCTGCAGACTCACACACATGCTCAGAGCCCGACTGTCTTGTGTGAGCATGTGCCTGTCTGTCTCTTACACAACGTTCCTGTCGGTGCACTTGTGTGGGCACTTGCGTGTGCACGTACCGTACCTGCTAGCTGGCCGACTTGAGCCTTGTCGCCTAGCGTAGCATCTGAGAGCGATCACCTTACATTATTGATGTCAGGCTGGTGGTGAAGCCACGCCGCTCTCTCATCCCTCTCAATGAGAAGGCGAGATGTACACACACACACACACGCACACACACACACAATGCATGTTAATTATAAATGAGGATGTTAGTTAGCTTCTAGAGATCCCCTGGCCCACCGGGTTTCTGCACAACTATTCCGCTACTGTGCGTGTGTGTATTGTCCGTCTGCCTGTGATATACATGTTGGAGTGGGGTTAGGTTCATATGAGGATTTTCTAGTGTGGAAGGATGATGAGGCCTTCTGCACATGCTTGTATACCCACATATCATTACCCTTTCAATAACCTCTGTTCTTTATTATATCTGTGGGCAGTATATCCTCTTGGAGTTGTTGTATTGAAAACACACACACACGCCACACACACACACACACACACACACACACACACACACAGTGTAGCATGAGGAAGGGTGGACCCAGTCAACATAAGCTTTGCTCAGAGGGAGATGTGGTGGCTAAACAATAGTCTATATGACTGGCCTATCCTGGCCCAGCTCGTGTGTGTGTGTGCGTGTGTGTGAGAGGATCAACATGGTTTGTTTATGGGAATCTTAGATCCAGTGAGTCAGATCTTGTTGTTGTCTCTAGAAGTATTTTCTTTCCTCCTCCCCTGTAGCGTAGTCTGTATGTAATAAGGTGTATTTGTACTGTGCCGTAATGATCTGTCCCACACGACATTTAGACCCTGGTTCACAAACATCTCCCTGTTCCAGCTCGACATCATGTGACGCTAGCTAAACGGACATTCTCCTCGCGGCAAGTAAAGCACAGTCCTAGTCAGGTCACCCCCTAACAGGAGTTCTCATTCGCTCTCTCTCTCTCACACATATATGTCTGTCTCTGTCTCTGTCTCTGTCTCTGTCTCTGTCTCTGTCTCTGTCTCTGTCTCTGTCTCTGTCTCTGTCTCTGTCTGTCTCTGTCTCTGTCTCTGTCTCTGTCTCTGTCTCTGTCTCTGTCTCTGTCTCTGTCTCTGTCTCTGTCTCTGTCTCTGTCTCTGTCTCTGTCGCTGTCTCTGTCTCTGTCTCTGTCTCTGTCTCTGTCTCTGTCTCTGTCTCTGTCTCTGTCTCTGTCTCTCCTCACTCTCTCTCTCCTCACTCTCTCTCTCCTCACTCTCCTGCTTCCTGCCACTTGCTCCTCTCCTCTCCTCCCTGGGTGATCCCTCGTTCACAGCGACTCATCCTACCTGGCTTAGCCCTCTAAACCGCTCCCAGCCTTGCCGACCGGCGAGGAGAAATCCGCCTCTAAGAGGGAATTACTCCACAAGCTCAGGTAGCCCTGACACACACACACACACACACACACGCAGACACACACACACACACACACACACACACAGGTGAGCTATTACACCACAGTAAACACCGAACGCTGCTCAGCAGGTTTGTGCTCACCTGCTTTAACCCATCTTATCGTGTGGGGGGGGACAGGGGGACATTGTTCCTAAGTATCAACGAGGCTGTGCGTGACCCTCTCCCTTTGTGGCATGATTTCTGTTCCTGCTCGAGACGGCCATACCCATATCTCCTTATCGATCGGCTGCAATCAAATATTTATGAATCTTCCCGTGTGTCCAAGGCAAGCCATAGTGTGTGGGCACTGAAAGTGCGCGTGCATTTGTTTGTACAAGGCAAGCCACATTGAAAGCCAGTGTGTGTGTGTGTGTGTGTGTGGCCCTCAGCTGCATCAATAGCCATTAGTGCACCAGGCTGAGTAATTGTGCTACAGTGGGCTCAAGGCTGAAAAACGCTCCCTGAGAAAACATATTATCTGATGAACCTGCAGTGGGCAATATGAAAAGAGAGAGGGGAGAAAGTGTGGACACGGGAGAGTGTCAGAGAGAGAGAGAGAGAGAGAGAGAGAGAGAGAGAGAGCGAGGGAGGGAGGGACGGACAGAGCGAGCTGGCAATAGAGACAAAATAAAGGTTGTTTTTGGACGGGAGGGGTTCAGTGGAATTTCTGTTGTGTTTCGAGATCCCTTTTTGATGATACGAGCAGGCTTGGTGCAGGAAGTTCATTGGTTCGATGACACAACGAGGCTAACGTGCGTCTGCGGACACGTTGGTCATCTGTCACCGTGTAAATCTTTGTTCCCAACACTGAACTTATTTTTCTTGCTTAGTTTTGAACTCTCTTTACAAGAGTCCCAGCCTGTTGCTTTTAGCCTGAGTTGGTGAACATTCCGTCAGAGGAAAGAGGCATCAAAACGGATCCGTTGTGAAGTGTAGAGCAGTGCATTGTGGGCATGTGTAGGCCGGTCCAAGGCCACACCTATCCCACAGTGCCCCATTACTGGGATGATGTTGGAGCTCGATTTTTGACCCAGCTGTAGTCCTACACATATGCAGACTCATACTTTCTCCCCCCCCCCTCACACACACACACGCAAACGCCTGGACTTAGTTTGAGACTGGTTCTCTGGCTAGGCCCAGTTGATGCCTTCCTGGATACATCCTAAAATAGAGCAGATAAGAATCTTGAACATGGAACAGCACAGGACTGCCTTGTCCAAACAAACACTCGCTTATCTTTTTCTCTCTGTCTCTCTCTTCCTCTATCTCTCTCTCTCTCTCGCTCCACACTATACACACTTTCAGTTTCTTTACCCCCCCCACTATCTCTTTCCATCAAGCCCTCTTTTCCTCTGCTCTCCTCTCACTCTCCCTGGCTTCCTGAGTGTCTCTCTCTCTCTCTCTCTCTCTCTCTCTCTCTCTCTCTCCTGCTGCCTCTTCTTCCAGTCTATCAGGACGCAGGCAGAGTTCCACTGAAGCTTTACCCTCTCTGTGTTTCCACAGACAGACGAGACACTTGTGATGCATGCTCCTCACAATTTTCGGCATATTCAGGTCACGGGTCTTATTGGTGGGGGTAAATATTTGTGGGTACAAGGTTTCATTTAGGCATAGCTCAACAAATGGGGAAAAATACTCACACTAAAATGTACATTTAAAAAAAATGAAAACAAAGTTTGAGTTATTTTTATTGGAACGTCATCATGCGCTATAGGAACAGAACTACGAGAAGCATTGTGGGACTTGTAGTTTGTAGCAGAGTGCGGCGGGGGAGGGCTGCTTTCCAAGCACGCAGAGGGTGAGATGGAGATAAGGACATGAAACTTGAGAATGGCTCTCCCAGCCACTGGAGAACGAAGGAGAGAGAGAGAGGGAGATGTGAAAGAGGAGTTCGCTGTCATCCATATTTTAGAGGCAAGATTGAGAGGAGCAGAACCACAGATGAGCATGCTGCCTGTTCCATGGGGCTAGGGACTGTGGAAGGAAATGGCATTGGGTCGATGGTAAGGGAAGGTGCGGGGCGAGGGCCAGAAACGGCAAGCTAACTGTACAGTTGCTAGTAAGAAAAATATCATTGTAGTCCCGCTTTAGAACCCAATAGGGAAATAGGCTCTAGAAAGATGGCTTCTCTCTCTGGTCAGTGATGGGGGACTGGATATTGTTACGAGTTGTCTCCCCATGTTGTCATGGCGACTGTGATGCAGACAGCCCGAACAGGCTGCCTGTCTGCTCGGATATGTCAAGTGTGTGTGCGCGCTGAGACACCCGGCGTCTCTCTGCTCCGAGAGGAAGTGTTTGGAGAGTTATGTAATGTCCTCTTTAAAAGAAAAAAATGGCTTGAAAATGAATAAAGAACGCATGTTTCCATCTCCTTGGCTCTGTGTACATTTAGACCCAATGTATGTGTTCTGTACATTTGCGCAACAATAGTCCATACTGACATACCATTGTATAAACTAGTAAAGGTACAGAAAACATGCCTGAGATGTGTAATATGGCGTTGTAGTATATTTTCTGTTTTTCTTTCTCCAGTTTGCCGTGACTTCTTCCCGAGTTATGGCTCTTATATTTGAACAAATGCTGTTAACACATTCAGTTTACACAATTCAGTTTACTCACGCGCGCACACACACACACACACACGCACACACACACGCACACACCACACACACACCACACACACACACACACACCACACACACACACACACACCACACACACACACACACACTAGTGGAAGAGTAGTATGCAAGTCTCTTTCCTGTGTGTAAAGTTTCCACTGGAGCTGTGGGCCAGGAGCCAAGACAGCCCCTGTAGAGAAGAGGGGAGGGGGGGAGGGGGAGGAGGAGAGAAAGGGGACTAAACTGAACATTAGGACGTGAAGGGAGGAGCAATCGAGAGAGAGAGGGAGGGAGGAATGGAGGGTCGAGTAATAGAGGGAGGTAGCTTGGTAAACGGGGGAGGAGCGGAGGACTGGAGGAAGGGAGGGAGGGAGGGTTGGGCTTGCTGCCAAGTGGGAGGCGCCCCAGTACTTGTGACGCTCCCATCCAGAAATGGGTTGTCTGATTGGGCGAGAGCTATGAGCCTAAAAATAGACCCCTAATCTACGAAAGAGAGTGCTAAAAATAGAGAGAGAGAGAGAATGAGAGAGAGAGACACAGATGGAGAGTTCTCCAGCCTGTTGCCGTCAAATGAGAGAGTAACAGCACACAGTAGTGAGTAAGTAAGAGGGGGAGGGCGGGCGGAAGGGAAAAGAGAGATGGAAAAGAGGGGATGCCGGGTTAGAGAAGGAAAGAGGGAGGTTTGGGGGAGCCCGACATTTCTTCCATGACTCTCATCCTCTCGTCTTGTGTCTCCTCCTTCACTATTTATTCCTCTCTTTCACTCTCACACTCAATTCAATTCAACATTCTTTATTGGCATGAATGTTCAGGTTAAACAGTGTTGGCAAAGAAATCCACAGTGAAGGAACAACACATGTAATTAGAAACATATCTAACCCTATCAAACACTGTCTCTCTCTCTCCTCTCTCTCTCTCCTCTCTCTCTCTCCTCTCCTCTCTCTCTCTCTCTCTCTCTCTCTCTCTCTCTCTGCTCTCTCTCTCTCGCCTCTCTCGTATCTCTCTCTCTCTCTCTCGTCTCTCTCTCTCTCTCTCTCTCACCCATATTCTCTCTCTCTCACACACATATTCTCTCTCTCTTCTCTCTCTCTCTCTCTCTCTCTCCTCTCTCTCTCTCTCTCCTCTCTCTCTCTCTCTCTCTGTATGTCTCTCTCTCTCTGTATGTCTCTGTCTCTCTATGTCTCACTCTCTCAATCACACATATTCACTCTCTCTCTTTCTGTCTCTGTCTCACTCTCTCATTCACACATATTCACTCTCTCTCTCTCTCACTTTCTCCTACTCATTCTCTTTCACTCATTTACAGTTTCCTTCACTCTCTAATTAGGCTGTGTTTGGTTGCTGTGATTTTGTGTATACGCACACCGCCATTGCCCACATGTTTTAAGCCTGTAATTAGTGCTCGATAAGATGGAAGACATTCTGAGAAAATGGGCACATGGGAGGTGTGCGTGTAGGACTAGGTATGAAAGATGGCCCTCATGCAAAACAGCGGTCGCTTTATTAAGGACATTATGATTGCATCCATTGTGCCACACTGTGTGTCTCTGTGTATCTACTACATTGTCTTTACACTAGGGTTTCAAAACAGGTCTTTGTGTGTGTGTGTGTGCGCGCATGCAGACTCTTGTGTGCTCAATGCTGCAGACAGACAGAAGCACTTCCTCCTCCTGCTGCTCTGGGTTATATCAGGTCATCACTGCTCTTCTATCTGGCTCCAACCCCTGATCAGTTGCACTCAGCCCAAGGTTAGAGCCCATAGCAAGGTTGCGACTGGCGTCACAACATTCCTCCATGTATTTTCTGGACTCCAGTCTCCCATTGTGTGACTCACAATGCAGTTTGTGCTGTGGTACATTTGGTGTGGTTGGCGTTCTTCTGGCTGCTGTTTGTCTTACGGTCTGTCCAATATTTACAGACTTCTTGCTGATGTTCCTCTAGCTTGATTAGAAAGTATTCCAAACTTGGAATACTACAAACAAAAAGGTTCTGTAGTATTCCTAGTAACCTATATTTAGTTGTGTAGATGGTTATTCCCCCGTAGGCCCAGCAAAGCGTAACGTTATTTCATAGGCACCCAGGTGGAGCAATGTCATATTTACCCGAGTACCATTTTGTGTCATATTTATCATTGTCATCTGGGCGGCCATTTTGTGCCGCGATGCAGTGAAATAGTTTGTGTGTGGTGTGTGTGTGTGTGTGTGTGTGGGTGGGCGACGAAGAGGAAATGAGAAGGAAATGGAGTGTTTTTTTCTTGCGATTTCATAATATAGGGCATGCAGAGTCTTATGTGTGTGCACATGTGTCTGTCTGTGTGTCTCTGTTCCTCTCATATGATCAGTGTGTCAATCCATACTGATCTTTTGTCAAGTGAATGGGAATAGTAATTGAGTGATGGAGTGTGTGTGTGTTTTGGCTCAGTGACAGGCCTAAGCAGACTCTGGGGGGACAGCTAAGGGTGACCACCTAGTGAGGCTAAGTGACTGCCCCTAGGCCCCTATTCCACTTGGGATATGGGAATTGGGAGTGTGGATCATGTTTCAGAAATTATTAAATCGTCAGTTCAGCTTTTTTTTGGGGTTGTGATGTTGGTCACTCCCAACGTTGGTGAGCGTGGCCTAACCTGCCAGTCTTGACCAAATGACAACATAGACTAGGTTTACATTCTGCATATTCCCTCATTCGAGTGGCCCAGACAAAAACAAACAAACAAACAGTGGCGATGCTAAACAGACACAGGTATTCGGTTTTTCCTCTGGTTAAAATGGTGTCAGCATTCCCCCGGTGCCAGTTATCTCCTCCCAGATATCCTGGAGCGTTGAGCTGCCTGTCATTCTCCCTCTCTGACTGGTCGCTGTGATGTGCACCGGGCACGGCAAGATGGCCACTGTTGCCCCAGCAACGGCACAGAGAGAGAGCACAGACAGAGTGGAGTGCATTTTTTTTTGATGGATGTTCAGGTTATGAGTTCACACAGAGCGAATATGCGAGGATGCAGGGATGAATAGAGAGAGGGAAGGGAAGAGCATTTCATACCTCCAATCTTGCCTTCCCCTCTTTCCTTCTCTCTCTTCTTCCCTCCCTCCCTCTCTCTCTCTCTCCATCTCGCCATCCCCAAGTAAATCGGAGGCCGTAGGCCTAATTGCTTATCAGTTATTGATCTGTATATAAACAACACTACCACATCATGACTCTTGATGTTGTGAGACTCCTGACGTGTGTGTGTGTGTTGTGGACCTCTCCTGTCCGTCTTGTTGCAGAGCTGGATTAGAGAGGTTATATAATACACACTCCGAGCCTCACCCGGCATAGGCTAAGAGGATTACGGCAAGTCTACTAAAGACACAGGGTGACACACGCACACACACACACACACCTCACAATCTACTGGTATACACGACTGGAGTCGTCGGTTCACACAAGCGCACAGAGCCACAGGCACACACACACACACATGTGGTACACTTACAAGTAAGACCTCTTTCTGATTGGTCTTACATAACAGGATAGAAATGTCAGTCCACTGTCATCTATTCTGACCAGCCAATCTCCATCTTTCTCTCTCTCTCTCTCTCTCCTCTCTCTCTCTCTCCTCTCCCTCTCTCCTCCTCTCTCCTCTCTCTCTCTCTCCTCTCTCTCTCTCTCTGTCTCTCTCCTCTCTCCTCTCTCCTCTCTCTCATTTATTTGTGTCCTTCCTTTTTCTGTCTCTTGTCATTGTTTCTTTGGTCCCTCTCCAAACACGTCCTACTGCCTACCACTTGTACACCCACAGATGTGTGTGTGTGTTTAGTGCCCTAAGGTGATCAGACAGTCTGCTTGGTTGAGCACACACACGCACGCACGCGCACGTCTGGAGGGGCTCAAAGAGGTCTTGCAGGCGCCGTGGCTGCTGTCACCATAGCGACTGGACCTCTGCACTCATTTAATTGGAGCCATCGCTTCCTTCATCCCCCTCTCCTGGGGGACAGGTCAGGGTCTGGAAAGGGTGTGTGTGTGTGTGTGTGTTTGTGCTGGAGAATAACAGGGCAAGTGTTAGGTCTCCAAGAGAGCCTGTTGGTCAGGGAGAGGAGGGGGAGGGGGGTTGTTGAGGTGGTAAGGAGAGTGAGCGCGGACACAAAAGAGGGCATGTTGTCGTGTCGGGGAAGTTAGCAGAGCCTAGACGGGCCTACAGCAGGTGGTGGGGGGCGGGGGGGCGGGGGGGGGGCATGTCTAGGAAGCGTTCAGGCGTTTTATGGATGCGTAAAAAAAAAGGCCCTCAAGGAAGGTAGAGCAGGGACGACCCCCCAATCCTCACCACACACACACACACACACACACTCATGTACATCTGCTATCCATTTCCGGCAGTAATTGACCTGTCTCCCCACCCATCTTCTTCATCCCCTCAATTAGCCCATCTTTACACACACACACACACACACACAATCGATGGCCATCCTTTGACCCGTCACTTGACAAGAGGGGGAGAAGGAAGTAGAAAGTGGGTGACTCGAAGAAGGCGAGAGGAGAAAGAAAGGAGAGCAGTGGGGATAGCGGGAGCACCCACTTCAGGAGGGGGAGGAGGAGAACGGGGACGTGGTGGTCAGACCTGGAAGCTGATTGGTTAAATGCGCCCTAATTGTTTGGTGATGGTGTTTGTGAATGAACCTAACCGTATCCCGTCCTGTCAGTCAGCTGGTCGAGTCTGTGGTGCTACTTACGTCGTTCAGACTGATGGGTGTGTGTGTACGGTGTGTGTGTGTGTGTACACGTTCTTTCTCTGGGACCTGTGTGTCGATCTCTGTCTGTTTGCGGGGTCAATATTCTTTGGAACTTGGCATAGAGCACACACGCTATTTGCTCCACGGTGGTCAACAGGCAGGCACACGCCCCCCCACACAAACACACAAACACACACACACTTGAATATAAGACAAAGATGAAAGGGGGAGAAACTGACTAAAAGAAGCAAGAGAACAGTGCACGCTGGAACAAGGAATGTGCTGTGTAGGAGGTTATCTCAGGTGAAGGCAGGGAGAGAGTGAGAGACACAGACAGAGACAGAGAGACGGACAGAGAGAGAGAGAGACACAGAGAAAGAGAGAGACAGAGAGGAGACAGACAGAGAGAGAGACAGAAAAAGAGAGACAGACAGAGAGAGGGAGACAGAGAGACAGAAAGAGAGAGAGAGAGACGAAAGTGAACATTCTCCTCAGGTCAGACTCATCATTGCCGTTTAGAGAGGTTAAAAGTTAAAATGTCTCTTTTTTTTTACTGAAATAAAAGAAACTGAATTCTATCTAAATGTCTACCTCTTTCCTGTAAGTCCTTCAGCCTGTGTGGCGTATTCTGGAAGCGGCGGCTCCCATGATGCTTTGGGCTTTCTGGTCCCAGCAGCGCTCAGTCTGGAACACACACATCTCAGCTTGTCATCTTTCCGTACTTTCTCAGTTTCAAACCAACAATATGTCTTCCAAACATCACTATCTACTTCTTATGGACTGATCCTGTCCAAGCGACTCAACATAGGTCGGCCGACTAAATATTATGCCGTTAAAAAGACTACAAGTACATGAGTTGGTGTGCAGGGAGGCGGGGTCAGTTCAGGAAGTGTGACTTTGACGGGTTGGTCGTGAGATGAGTCAGCACTATGGGAGGAGACGAGCCACAGAGAGAAGTGGCGCCGCGAGGCTTCTCAGAAACCTGCTGTGGGCCTGCGTAGAGGCAGTAACAGCCTCCACACCAGACCTCAGGCCTCGTCCTCCGGCCTCTTCCGAGAGTGGACGCCACGCTGTTTTGATTCGGCGTTCTCCGTCGCAGTGGACTGGTTTCTCCTCTGGCCGTGGTCGGACTGGGTCACGGCGTTGGGGTTTCCCACCCCCATGTTGGTGGTTTGGGTGTGTTGTGTGTTTGGAGATGTGGAAGTAAAACACATGATAGAAAGGCTTTGTGTGTGTGTGGTGTGCTCGTGAGAGAGATCTTTCCCCCAGCTGCACTTTGGCCGTGTAGTCACGTTGCAATTCCTTAACTCAACGTTTTGAGCACAGGAACAACAGCGCAGGAATTGTTTTCGCACAAAAAAAAGCCTTCTTGTCTTTTACGGGTCAGCTTTTCCCCCCCCAAATCTCTCTCCGCCTCTCTTCTTCTTGTCCCTGTTTTGTCTCTCTCTGTTTTCCGAGAGCAGTCCAGTGTGTTGTTTTCAGCCGTGGTACTTG